>VXAL01000586.1:133771-234834 GCA_013399475.1 Chauna torquata | reverse complement strand
CTCAGGAAGACAGATGCAGAGAGACCCTCCCTTCTCCTTTCCCTTCCCCAGCTTTTATTGCTGAACCTGTTATCATACAGTGTGGAGTATCCGTGTGGTTGGTTTAGGTCAGCTGCACTGGCGATGTTCCCTCCCCACCTCTTGTCCACCCCCAGCCTACTGGCTTTGGGGAGCTCAGAGACAGTCCTGGTGCTGTGCCAGCACTGCTTGGCTCCAGACAAAACTCTGGTGCCATCTCAATGCTGTTCTGGCCACAAGTGCGGAGCACAGCACTATGTGGGCTGCTGTGGGGAAGGTGAACTCCCTCCCAGCCAGGCCCAGTACAGATGCAGCAGTCTTTCTCTGACTGTCCTGGGTGGTGGTCCTGACCTGGCTCTTGCTATCTCATATATGCTAGAAGAACATTTGGGTGGTTGGGACTCACAGGGGGTCACAGTGGTAGGATGCAGTGTCACCAAGTGATTTCCCTAGCCCCTGGGCAGCCAGGTCCTTGGCCTGGAGCTGTGCTGGGAATTTGTCCCTGCGTTAGCACAAGGAAGCACTCATGGCGTATGAGCAGCCTGACTGGCAGAAGGGTGATGGTCACAAAGGGTGCTCAATGACCTGTGAGGGCAGAGGCCATCCCCAGGAGCCCCCACCAGCCCTACAGCTGCCCACACCGGTCAAGCAGCCTCGAGCTATGTGCTCAGACCACCCATGCAGGAGGTGAGTACAGGGGCTGCCTCGTCTGCCACCACCGCACCTTGTGCTGGTGCCCTGGTTGGGGCTCGTCAGTGACATTGGCAGGAGCCAAAAGCAGGGCTCTGTGCCTCTATTTCTCTGCTTCAAACTCTGAACTCTAGGCCTGGCTAGAGGCGTCCACACCGGCAGGTTTGCTCTCTTAGTTTGCTCTTTTCTGCATCCAGTACAGCTTTTCTGGGGGGAGGAGATACTGTGCTGCAAGTGTAAGGTGCGTAAAGGACAGGGACAACATAAAGGTTTCAAAAATATGTTACTTGGCACCGCAGTGAGGGACAGTAAGCACTGAAATTGCCTTCCCCCTGTGTTCCTGGCCCTGGTTTTGTTTTTGAATCTTGCATGGGATGGACAGCTGGAGCTGGAGGCAGGTTTTGTCCTGCCCACCACTCAGGGTCTGACCATGTTGGCCATGGGAACCCAGTGTGCTGGGCTGGTGGGAAGTCCAGAGGGGAAAAAACAGCCATTCTGGATGCAGTATATAGAGTTGTCCATGTCTGCAATTTCCTGTATTAATGCAACATTTTAACCCGACTCAAAGCCTGATTTTTCCTCCCAGAATAAAACCTTTGATTGTTTTTCTTAATATATATGTATATTCTATATAAATATGTATATTCTATATAAATATAATATATATATATTCTGTATAAATGTATGTATAAATATACACATATATTGTGCTGAAGTTACCAAAGGCCCTAGAGCTGCGGTACGGCCCCAGCTATGTGAGTGCAGTGCTGGGGAGAGAGCCCTGCGCCCTGCCCGTCCCACTGCACCCAGCTCACCAGCGGGCCACGGCTGCTCGGCGGCACCGCTGTCCCTCCCCACACCCCGGCCTCAGGCCACCGGAGCCTGTGGGTGAAGCCCGGCTCTGTGCAACCTGTCTGCAGCTGCCGCAGGGTCAGGAGGCTTAGATGTGGATCATCTGTGGGTGCATGCGCCCAGCATGCTGTGTTGGGGCAGCTTGGTGCCAGGGGCTTAGCTGGGTCCCCATGCACTGGGCAGGGAGCAGGGCTGCTGGTGTGGGGCTGGGCTGCTGGTGTGATGCTTTCTGTCTCTCTGTCTCAGTGCCAGGGCAGGGTAACCAGCAGCCATGACGACAGAGACGGGCCCTGATTCGGAGGTGAAGAACACACAGGAGGAGGCCCCACAGCAGCAGCTGGAGGCAGCCACTCACGGCCCCACTTCCATGGCTGCCAGCCCTGCCAGCCGGGAAGCTGAGTCCAACGAGACACCTGGGGTGCAGCCCAACACCCGAAACACGGAGCCAGTGAGTAGGCAAGGGACGAGAGTTATGGCCCAGGTGGGACAGGAGGGAAAGACTGTGAGTATGGATGACCATCAGGGAAGGTATCTTCAGCCATTGCCAGCAGCTCCTGGCGTCAGACCCATACTTCCAGAGCAGGGCAGAGCCTGGCACTCAGCTCACCCAGCCCACAAACCTGCTGCCTGCAGAGAGGAGGTGGTCCCAGCTGCTCCATGCTATACCCTGCATGTGGAAGTGCTGCTTTCTGCAGAGTTGTTTGCTGTGCTGTGGCTCTGCAGCCTCTTGTCCTTCCTTGGGGGTCAGGCATGGCCCCCAGGGCAGGGGCCCTGCATGCAGGGTGCAGGGTTGGCACAGCCGCTTTCCCAAGCTCCACACTGTGATTCCTGTCCTGAGCAGTGCAGCCAGCACAGCCTGGGCATGCACATGAAAAGCCTGTGCAGCTCAGCAAATGAAGGGGGTATGTGATGGCACTGTGCTGCCCATCACTGCGTTCTTGCTCCAAGGAGCTGGTTGTAAGGAGCTCTGTTAGGTCAGTGCCTCTCCTGTGCCATCAGCCCAGAGCCTCTAGAGGCACGTCCCAGCGGGGAGCCCCATATGCCCAGGGTGGCAGATGGGCTCTGCCGGCTGCCTCCCAGCTGCCTGCACTGGCCTGTGCAGAGCGGCAGTGCTTGTGCACAGGAAAGGGAAAGAAAACAGTACAAAGTGCTGATAGTGCTAGAAATGGCACTGCTGCTTCACGCAGACCCGGGACAGGAGAGGGAAGCAGGTGGCCAAGCATCCCAGAAGCTGAGCTGCCCTGGCAGGGCTGGGAGCAGCCACTGCACCCCAAGAGCTGCCACCAGGCAGGGGAGACTCAGCTCCATGCTGCTTCCAGTGCTACCAGCAGCCATGGAGCTGCCTCAGCCCTGCCTGCTGCAAGAGGCAGCTGGACAGGAAGATCTCAGCTGCTGAACCAGCACCAGGCCTGTGGGCATCCTTTTTCCAGGGTCACACCCCCAACTGTGAGTGTGCCAACAGTGTGGGGTGGGGGAACTGCTCATAGCTGCGGGCTCCTGCATTGCTAAGGGGCAGAGGCAATGCTGCCCTCCTCTGCTGGCCTTTCAGGGGCTTCCATCCTGGCAGTGGTGCCACGTGACCCTGTGCATCTCTCTCCCTCCAGGGCACAGACATGGAGGAGAAGGACTACAGCGAGACAGATGGACTTTCTGACAAAACAACGCCCAGCAAGACCCAGAAGTCACCCCAGAAAATCAACAAGAAAATCAAGAGTGCCCTCTGCAGAGTGACCTTGCTCGATGCCTCTGAGTATGAGTGCGAAGTGGAGGTGAGTCCTGGCTTTGGAGCAGGGGACACATCTCAGCCCAGAGACCCTGCCCACCCCAGTGCTGGCCTGCAGCAAGTCCTCGATGTCAGGTCTCTTCCAAGGACAGCTTTGTAGTACCTCTCATACAGACAAAATGATCCACAGAAATGACTATTTAAGTTCGAATTTCAAAACAAATAAAAAATCTGGAAAGACAGACCCTAGCAGGAAATTCCGTCCTAGAGAGTCCAAATTTGTTAGCTACTTGCTATAGAAAACAGTGTCTAGAAAGCGGAAGCTTAATAGATGGAGATAAAGCTCTGCATGAAAATATGTGCCTGAAAATATGTGCATGACACATATGTATGCCAGCATATCTGTTGACACCTCAAAAGCGCAGCATGTTTGCTCTCCTATGTGCCAAGGCAAAGGATGCGTGTGCATGTTTTTGTGTGAAGAGGCCAACATGTGCAGACACACATGGCTCCCCCAGATGGGTTTATGTGTGCACACAGACCTGCACACGTTTTGGCAGCATTACAAACTGCACCTCACCCCATCTCCACTGTTTTCATCTTCTTGTCCCTCGCTGTCCCTCCCCATGGAGCTGGCAGCCCAGGGAATGTTTGGGAGGTGTGCTGAAGCCTGACAGCATTTGTGCATGTGTGTGTGTGAGTAAATAAAGGTGATACACATGCATGTCCTTGTTGCTGCACCCTCGTGTGCGCGGGCAGGGTGGCAGGCCCACGCACCCTGCTCTGGGCGTGTGGGCTGCTTGCTATTTGTGCCGTGTTGCAAGCTTGCAGCCCGGGCGTGGGTGAGCATGCGCATTTTCCTCGTAGTGGCTGTCACTGCAGGAAGGGACAGAAGGGACTGGTGCCCACCAGTGGCCACCTTTATGCTGGGACAGTTGCAGGGCTGCTTGAACTGCTGTCAGCGCAGGGTTAGGAGCCACCCAGGGTTAAATCAAGGCTAGCGTTTGGGCTGGTTTGTGCTGTAGGGGACTGGGGCAGGGACTCTGTGACCCTACTGTGGGGAGAGGCAGCTTGGAGGAAGAGCGTGTGCTCGGAGTGCCCATTTCTGCACTTGCTGCTGTCTCGGGCCTGCAAGTTTGAGGAGGCAGCACTTCTCTGACCTATAGCATCTTCCTGGTGAGAGGGACATTTCTGAGAAACTTCGCTTAAAAATGCAAAAGCTGAGACTGTTCAGAAGCAGAAATCCTCGAGCCTTTGTCGGGGAGACCTTTGCGCTTGCTGCTGGTGAGTGGGTGAAGGGGCTTTTGTTCCCAGCAGGGTGGTAGCAGCTCAGGAGCTGGCTGTGCAGAGCAGACCTGCATCTGTATGCAGGTCCTGGCTCCGTGAGGTCTCAGCTGCGCAGGATTAATGAACATCAGGAACGTGGCTTCCTGCTCTCTGTGGCTGCGCAGGAATAGCGAGTGCCCCGAGGCAGCTGGCGGGGGGAGTCTGGGCTGCAGCACTGGCAGTGCTGCCTTTGATCTCTGTGCTCTAGCAGCCCTAACTGTCACTTTAGTGGTAAAGTCTGTCCCAGAGAGCTTTAGTGACTGTGGAAAGATGGATCATCACAAAGATGAAAGCTCTCTCAAACAATAACCGGAACATAGTGCTTCTGTGACTGCGGTGGGCTTGTGGGGCAAAGGAGCGACTTCGGTCAGCCCTGAAGCAGCATGCGGTGGTGTCATCCTTCCCCAGATCCCTGTTTGCATTTGCCAAGCAAAACCTGCATGCAAACAGAAATCTGGGTTGTACAATGACTGGCTGCTTCATTAGCAGAACAATGCTTCTCACCAAGCTTAGGAAAAGCAGAACATTACAGTCCCAGCTCCCGCTCAGCTTTGTTTCTAGTCTGGCTTTGTTCCCAGTGCTTGGTGTTGGCAGTGAGCTGGGGCATGCGGTGCTTTATTCATGGTAAGGTCAAGTTCTCTGTTGTTGCAGTGCAAAGGATGGGGTTGACTCAGCAAACAGTGAGCTTCTGCTCTCTAAAAAAAGTCATTTGGGGTGTAGGGGAGAGGAGAAGGAATTGTTTAGCACAGAAAGGCTTGTGCTGAATTTCTTCTTTCTTTCTGTTGGGCCCCATGGAAATAGTTTTGCCTTGCCTGCATGCAGGGGATGTTAATGCTTAATTCTGTAAAAATCAAAAAGGGGAGTCAAACCGTTTGGTGTGATACCTCTCCATGTGCTGTGTACTGAACCCCTGCCTTGGAAATCTGGGTCAGCAGGAAGGGGAGGATACAGAAAGGGTGACAGGAACTGCTGGGGTCTGGAGAAGATTTGGAGGTCAGGAGGAGCTCAGGGCTGGAGTCTGGCAGCAGTGGGACTCTGGGGTTGTGCTGGTTTCTGTGAGAGTGGTACTCTGGGCTCCAGTGCTAGGGTGCTTGGTAGAGGTACTCAAAGAAATGGGTACCTCAAAGAGGGCAGATCAGGAGCTCCTGGTCTGAGAAGGCTGTAAATGCAGGAGAAACACATGAGCATCTCCATCTCCATAAGCAATCCTGGGCCTCACTGCCACCAGTAACGAAGGGAAAATGTAGAGGGGAGTTCAAAGAACCAGGTAATGAGGGCACCCTCCATCACAGCATGTGGCTCAGGCTCTTCATGCTTCTCTTTCATCCTTCTGTGCTTCATTCTGCTGTGCTATGGGAAGGGTGTTGGGAAGGAACTTGTCCTACAGGCAGCGTCATCCACCACAAGGTCTGGGGCGTTTGTCCCAGCTCTTTGGTCTGGAGCGGAGGTGCTTGGGCTGGCTGGACCCCACTCTGGTTTGCCACCACCATCCCCTGTTGTGATAGGGGATGAGCCGGGTGGCCATTGGGTCTCCCCCCAGCCCGCGGGACCTGCCGCCTGCCCAGTACAGGCTGCACTGTGGGCTGTGCTCTGATCCTGTGGCTCTGGGAGCACATGGAGTCCGTGATGGGGTCTGGGGACCCAGACTGAGCGCTGCCAGATGAGAGTAACCACAGTGGTTTTGCGATGGTGGCCTGGAGGGGCCTGGGCTGCCCTGACCGTGGGGCTGCTCCTGGCCCACACCGACGCAGGCGGGGATGGAGGTGTCCTATGCCCAGAAGGTGCTGCCTTCACGTGCCGGCTCTCTGAGGGCACAAGGGAGCTGGCTGACTGTGAGCCTTTCTGTATCTCCTGCAGAAGCACGCCAGAGGCCAGGTTCTCTTCGACATGGTGTGTGAGCACCTAAACCTCCTGGAGAAAGACTACTTTGGCCTCACCTTCTGTGACTCCGACAGCCAGAAGGTGAGCATGGGGGACCTCTTTGTGGCCACCCCACTGCTGAGCAGTGTCCCCAACCCTCTGACATGCTGTCTCATTGTTTCAGAACTGGCTGGACCCATCCAAGGAGATCAAGAAGCAGATCCGTAGTAAGTGGCTGGGGAGGGCTATTCCTCCCTGGTGCCGGGCCCCACGGGGCTCCCGGGAAGCTCGTCTCCAGCCGCTGCTTGTGGTTGGGCTGAGCCCTCATCGCCGCTTGTAACTTTGTGCCCTTGGTGGGTTCCAGGTCCCCGGCTGATCACAGGACAGGGCATGGATGTGGCCGGGAGCCTGGCACTCCAAGGGGTCTTGCGTGGGAAGCCTGGGAGATAGTGGCTGGAAACTGGGCCACAAGCAGGCTCAGCCACTGCAAAGGGGAGCCTCCCCTCCCCGCTCCTGCCCCTCTCCCCATCCCTGGTGCGCTGTCCTCGACTGCTCAGTCCTCACTGTGCCCTCCATGAGCTCATTTAGCAGTGTGGCAGAAAATGATCTTCCTTTTCTGCCAGGTTAGTAAGTTAAATCAGCTGATGGGAGGCTCCAGCAAACTCTGGTGCTGAAGCAGGGTCGGGGCCAGGAGCTGTAGCTTTTTCAGCTGCCTGTTAGCTCTGCCCACCTCCCCTCTTGCTTGTGACAGGCGTGGGCATCAAAGGACTCATGTGTGCCACTGGAGAGCTGGGAGAAAGTGGTTGAGACCTGGTCCTCCCCTGGATGCCATCTCCTGCCCTGAGCAGGGAGGATGGGGATGAGGGGGGCATGGGGGTGAGCTTGCTGGGAGAGGTACTGCGCTTCAGGAGGGCCTTTGTCCATGATGTTGCCTTGCTGGACCATGCACTGGAGGGGCAGAAGGGCTGTTGCCTATGGTGTCACCTTACTGGGACGTGTGAGGTTTTTGCTGTGGCAGTGGGAGTCTCTGCATGGAGTGACCTAAGCTGATGGTTCCCAAGGTTGTGATTCGAATTTTTCTCTCCCCAGCTGTTTGGGGAGGTTTAACCAAATCGTGCTGGTGTCCTGCTGGCTGAGTGGCCAGAGCAACTGGGAGCTGCACACACTCTCGAGGGTTCGTCTTCCTCCTGGCAGCCTCTGGAGCCCCCTTGTTCCTGCCCTGCACTGGGCTTGGGTGGAGTCCTGGGACCCTTTAGTCCATCCATGCCTGGATGCATGCTCGCTGCAGTCCATGTGCAGGAGCAAGGGAGATGCCCGCAGGCAAACAGTGCAGACCCTGCCCTTATAACTCCCTACTCTTGCTAGGTGGGCCCTGGAACTTCGCCTTCACTGTGAAGTTTTACCCTCCTGACCCTGCCCAGCTCACGGAGGACATCACGAGGTGAGGATTGCCCTTGGGAGCCCACCACATGGTGTGCCCTTGTGCACAGCTGCTGGGGCAGCTTCCAGCGGGCTGGGTGGGAGCGTGTGGAGGGGCAGCACTCAGGCAGGACAGCAGCAGGGGTAGACAGGGGAGATGTCAGGGACTCACTGCCTTTCCTCTGCACATGGCACCTCGAGATCATGCAGAGCGGGGCAGGGAAAGCATCTGTGGGAGATGGCAGTCCCACGGGGAGCAGTGCAGGGTGGGTGCCCTTTATATGCAGAGCCTCCACAGGAAGCCCCAGCCTGCTCCAAGGGCATGCGCCTCTGCCCGGCTCTTACCCTCTGTCCCGTCCTGCAGATACTACTTGTGCCTGCAGCTGCGTGCAGACATCATCACGGGGCGTCTGCCGTGCTCCTTTGTCACACACGCCCTGCTGGGCTCCTATGCCGTGCAGGCTGAACTGGGCGACTACGATGCTGAGGAGCACGTGGGCAACTATGTCAGCGAGCTCCGCTTTGCCCCCAACCAGACACGGGAGCTGGAGGAGCGCATCATGGAGCTGCATAAGACCTACCGGTGAGCCCCAACAGGGGATGGGCTGGTGGTGAAGGAAGGCACTGGGGAGCTGGCCTGTGCCCTGTGGGGCGTCTGGCCATGTGTCCCCTTCTCTGTCTCTCTGCAGGGGCATGACCCCTGGGGAAGCGGAGATCCACTTCCTGGAGAATGCCAAGAAGCTCTCCATGTACGGGGTGGACCTGCACCATGCCAAGGTACTGGGCAGTGGAGCTGGGCCCCATCTTGCTCTGGTGCCAGCACACCCCTGGCATCTAGGGGCTTTTGCAGTAGCTCCAGCTCCTACACTGTTTCCTACAGTCAGTGTAGTGATGTGGGAGAGAGTTTAAATGCAGAAGCCCCTTTGGGTGCCCCTTGAGCACAAGAGCTGAACAGGCCTGGAACTGTTAGTTCAACAGGGGAAGTGCCAAGTCATGCCCCTGGGGAGGGACAACCCCAGGCACCAGGACTGGGGGCACCCAGCTGGAAAGCAGCTTGGAAGAAAAGGCCCTGGGAGTCCTGGGGGAAAGCAAGTCAAACATGAGTCAACGGTGTGCTTTTGCAGCAAAGTGTGCCAACAGTATCCTTTGGCTGCATTAGGCACAGCATTGCCAGCAGGTCAAGGGAGGTGATCCTTCCTCTCTGCTCAGCAGTTGTGAGGCCACATCTGGAGCGCTGGGTCCAGTTCTCGGCTCCCCAGTACAAGAGGAACTTGGAGCTACTGGAGAAAGTGCAGTGGAGGACCATGAAGATGATGAATGGATTGGAGCATCTCCCATGTGAAGAAAGGCTGAGGGAGCTGGGACGGTTCAGCCTGGAGAAGAGAAGGCTCGGGGGGGGGTCTCATCAATGTCCTTAAATACCTAAAGGGAAGGTGCAGAGAGGACAGAGCCAGGCTCTTTTCAGTGATGCACAGGGACAGGACCAGAGGCAAGGAGCACAGACTGAAACACAGGAGGTTCCCTCTGAACATCAGAAAATACTTTTGTACTGTGTGGGTGACCAAGCGCTGGCACAGGTTGCCCAGAGAGGTTGTGGAGTCTCCCTCCTTGGAGATATTCAGAATCCATCTGGACATGGTCCTGGGCAACCAGCTCTGGTTGGCATTGCCTGAGCAGGAATGTTGGACCAGATGACCTCCAGAGGTCCCTACCCACCTCAACCATCCTGTGATTCTGTGATCTTTGCCAGCTGGTCCCATGCAGAGTGCTGAGCAGGAGGGCATGTGGCATTCCTAGGTGGACTGGTCCTTGCTGGGCAGCTGAACAGTCTTCTCCTGTCCCTCTTGTCTCCTCCAGGACTCAGAGGGCATCGACATCATGCTGGGTGTCTGTGCCAACGGCCTCCTAATCTACAGGGACCGGCTGAGGATCAACCGTTTTGCCTGGCCCAAGATCCTTAAAATTTCCTACAAGAGGAGCAACTTCTACATCAAAATCCGCCCTGGTGAGGTGGGTGCGGTGGGCCTAGTGTGGCCCAGGGGCACAGCAGGGTGCCGGAGTGGAGATGTGCAGGGTGGCCCTCACTTGGCCCCATCCTCTGTCCAGGAGTCCCAAGCTAATGGCCTCAGCTGGCCAAGAGAGCACAGCTCCTGTAGTGAATGGAGGCTTTCAGCAAGTGCTTTCTTGTTTGCGCTCTCATTTTCTCAGTGGCAAAATGTCTTTGGCCACCGCAGTTCAGCAGGCACAGGGCACCCCACACTTCTTTCCCCCAGAAGCCAGACACTGTGACCCTGCTGGCATAGGGAGGTGTACCAGGAAGGGGGCTTCAGGACCATTTTTTATATTTGTCTTCCATACCTCATAAAAAAAACATAAGGAGGCTTTTTCTTTTGTTTTCTATCATTGCTTTCTGACTTTAATTTCACTCTCTTTCTTTTACGTGCACTTTTGGGAGAACACATTTCTACTCCCGTGTTTCCCAGTGGACAGTGCATCTGAGACAGAGGGAGAGATTCCCTCTCACCAAAACAAGTTGTAAAAGGTTTCTGTTTCTTGAGAGAATTTCTCTTGCACTGAAAATCCATTTGCAGTTGAGGAAAGTGCTTAGGCAAAAAATGTAAGGGCATGATCCCACCACCCAGTGGGGCTGGGCATGGACCTTTCCAGCACTGGTTTGACGAAGATGTTTTGTATGGCCATGGCTCCTGCCAGGGGAACGTGAGGGCCTTGGCAAGGCAGGTCCCATCCCATCATGTCCTCTAGGGCAGGATCTGCCTGTAATGGCATGTCTCTGTCTCCCCCAAGTACGAACAATTTGAGAGCACCATTGGCTTCAAGCTGCCCAACCACCGCTCTGCCAAGCGTCTCTGGAAGGTCTGCATAGAGCATCACACCTTCTTCAGGTGAGGAGCCCTTCTCCAGGCCTCAGAGGCAGACATACTCCTGCCTTTGGCCCGTTCCAGCATACTCGCGTGGGGAGGGGTTGCTCCTGCAGTGCCCCCGGCTGCCTGCACCCTGCCTGGGCAGGAGCTTGCCATCCTCCCACCCGCAGCCTGTGGGCTGGCCATCCACTGCCTCGCGGCCCTCTGAGTCTGTCCACTGCTCAGGGAGGGAACAGCTCTGCCCCTCTCTCAGCCACAGACCTGCTGTGCCCTAGGCACAGGAACCTCTGGCTTGTCCTTCCCATGTGTGGAGCCATCTCTGCTCCATTGGCTGCCCCATGCCACTGCTGCCCAGGACCACTTGCTGGTTCAGGCCAGGTCTCATGGCCCTGAATGCCTCCCATCACTCCTTTAGCCCTGCACTGAAGCCAGCCCTTCTCCTTCACCGTGGTCTGCTTTGCACACTGGTGTCAGGGGACAGTGCTGGGGAGTACGGCTGGGACTCGCTGATACCACCCCACCTCTCCCATCCCCAGGCTGGTGTCCCCGGAGCCACCCCCGAAGGGCTTCCTGGTGATGGGCTCCAAGTTTCGCTACAGTGGGCGGACACAGGCGCAGACGCGGCAGGCCAGCGCTCTCATTGACCGCCCAGCCCCCTTCTTCGAGCGCTCCTCCAGCAAACGGTACACCATGTCTCGCAGCCTTGATGGAGGTACGCCCCAAATTGGGGAGGGGGAGGGAGATTGGTCCGCTGGCGGAAGTGAGGAGGCCACTGTTTGGGGTGGGGCAGACGGGGTTGCTTCTGGAGGCTGACCCTGACCAGGTTCCCCTGGTCTGTACCCACCCCGAGTGGTAGCTCAAATGATGCGAGCAGCAGGGCCACGGGCACAGCTGGCTCTGTTGAGCCAGGGCTGGGGTCTGCGCACCCTGGGGATGGGGCTGTCCTCAGCTCCTTGTGCACAGAGCAGGCGCAGAGGCCGGGGTGGTGGAAGGAGGGAGAAATGGGCTGAACTTTGGGTCAACAGCACCACCAAGAAGCCATAGGACACGTCTTCCCTGCTGCAGATCTTTCTGGGGCTCCACAGCCACCGTCCCCTAGCCAGACTGGGGCAGGTAGGGCCAGGGATGGTGGCTCACTGCCCGTGACCTGGGCTCTCCCTGCACACGCAGAGTTCTCACGCCCAGCCTCTGTCAGCGAGAACCACGATGCTGGAGCAGTGGGTGAGAAGCGGGATGAGGACGGTGAGTTTGGCAGTGGGAGACGGTCTGAGACAGAGGACGAGGAGGTGACTACCCCGACAAAGATCAAGGAGCTGAAGGTACAGACCTCGAGTGCACAGGACCATGAGGTGGATGGGTGGGCTGACCACCATGTAGAGCGGACAGGCGGGGTTCCGGGACACAGGCATCGGGGCTCTGTCTCACCATCTCAGGGCTGCTCTGTGGGTGGGAGGGATCATATCGGGACACAGTCCTCTGGAGCCCTTTCTCCACCAGGCAAGCCCAACATTTGGTGTGACCCATCCTGGTTGGGGGCATGGCTCTTGGCCTCACCAGTGGACATAGAGCTGTCATGCCCAGCCCAGAAGCAGCTCCAGTTTCCCCAGCACCCTCCGGGTTGCTGCAAGGCTGGTCCCCAGGCAGGGCTGGTTGCGGGCCAGCCCCCACGCTGGTGAGCAGGACGGGTAAGGGCTGGGTGTGCCAGCAGTCAGCACTGTGCAAGCAAGGAGTTCCCTGGCCGTGGGGAGCATGCCGGGCCCCTGCTCCCTTGGCACCCCATAGCTGTACATGGCCCTGCCCGGGCACTCCATGGCCATGCCCACAGCCCCACTGGTGTGCAGCCGTGGCCCTCTGCTCTCCGCCCCAGCCCTGGGCTGGCTCAGGGTGCACCCCAGCCCATCTCAGCCCTGCGCTGAGCAGAGGTTCAGTCCTTCTGTACTGATACCAGTCCTTGCTGGGGGCAGGGGGGCACAGCCAGGCCCTATGCAGGCACCCAAATTCAACTTAACTGTGATGCTTGTGAGAAATTCCCTCGACTGACCCTGCTGGTTACTTTTAACCCTCTCTTTGCTGCCAGCCGGAGCACGAAACAACTCCCAGGCACAAGCAGGAGGTATTCTCTGTCTGGAGTATCTTAGTTCTCATCGGTGCATCATATTGTCCATCCTTTTCAAAGCACCACTGTGTGTCACCCTATTTACTGGAATACAAGATGCACCGGGATGGGGGTTTGGCCTGCTAGAGACATCCAATGAGACAGCTGGGGATCTGCCCCAGAGCACACACAGCATCTTCTATCCCACTAAGTAAGGTAGTCCTAACTGTATGTGTGAGCAGGAGCCCTCCCAAGGCACAACGGCCAGGCCACCACGCCGAGTCCTTGGCCCGTTGGGAAGACCTGGCTTCTGCTCGTGTTACTGACTCCTCCATGTCCTCTCCTCATGTTTCCTCTCTGTCCAACCCTGTGGCCCTAACTCTCCCACTGAAGAGACAGCACCGGCGCAGGCTGGCCCCATCGCTCCCGATTCCCAGCAGGACCCTGTGCGTGCACTCTGCTTTTGGCTTTCCTGACCTGGGGTCTGCATCACATGCCCTGCACAGAGGCTTGCTTTTTATGAAGCCTCTTTCTGCCCTGCCAGGAGCAAAAAAGTACCTGAGTGTCCTTTGGTGCTGGTCTGTCAGAGGCAGGCACCCTGAGCAGCAGAGGGACTCCCCAGCCGACTGTGGCTGGCCTGGCCAGGGTGGGCTGTCGCAGGTGGAAGGGAGGCAGTGCCCACCCCTTGCACAAATTGCCTGTGTCTGTGGTGGCCCCCCCCATCAGAAATGGCAAGCAGAGATGCCCCCCAGCCTGAGTCCACCAATTCATCCCAGTCTAAAGTTCACAGCTGCTCTCTGGGAGGTTTCTCCTCCACTCCCAGTGGGGTTTGGATCATCACTGGACTGGTCAACAGAAGCCAATGCAGCCCTAGCAGCGCTAGCCAAGTGGCTGTGAGACGGGGCTTGCTGTGCTTCCAGTGTGCAGCCATTTTCATCCCACTCAGCACAGCAGGGAAAAAACTTGCTGGTGCAGTGGGCACCACGGCTCCCACAGGCTGGCACCTCGCCCCACAGCCCAGCACTGGTCACGGTCCCTCCACTGTCTGCTTCATTGCTTACCCCTGCTGCATGTGCATGTGCTGCTTCTGCAGCCCCATGACCCCTGGCACTACCCCAAGCCTAGAGGTGGGCAAACCGTGAAGCACATGCGGGTGGACAGGGGAGTCTTTTCATGAATTCTGCTGAGCCTTCAAGATCTGAAAAATTTGACTGGGCTTTTTATGGGACTCCTTTGTGTCTCTGGGATTTTGCTGAGGAGAAATACAAAGGAGGGGAGATAATTTAGTTGACTCCTTTCGAACCTCAAACCAGGTTTGAGTTTGAAGCAGAAGCCGGGTTCTTGTTCTGAGCTAGTTTGCCCACCTCTGCGGCAGAACAAGGGGAGCCATCCTGGTGCCTGTAACATCACAAAGGGATGCTTTAACGCCTAAACCCCACCTTGCACCTGAGCTCTCTGAGCTGTCCTCTTTCTACAGCAGGCCAGACCCAACCCCACCCCAGACTGCCGTTGGGCCCAAGCTGGTCCATGTTGATGCAGGTTTGGATCCATGTTGGTCATCTTTGACCAGCCCTTGACCTCTTGCTCTTTGGCAGAAACCCACTTTGAAGGCACTCCGTTAAAAATGCCAGTGGGCAACTCCCAGAAGCTCTTCCTCAGAAGACTGTCTGGTTTCCTGCCCTGCTGGGTCAGAGGCTCTTGGTCCCTTTGTGCCTTGCATGTGAGAGCAGCAGAGATGAGGTTGCTGATATTTCCAGTAGGGCCCTACCCCTTGCTGACCCCCAAGGAGAGCTCTTTCTCTTCCCCCAGATGGTTCAGCTCATCCTCAACAGGCCATGCTGGAGATGCCAAAGGGGCATGATGTGCCCTGCGCAGAGGGAAGCCCACTGTGGACGTTCCCCCACTTGCTGCCTTATTGCTGCTGCCTGCAGTGATCTTAGAACTGCAGCCCAGGGTGCTCTAATATGCTGTTCATTTGGCTCTTGAGACCCTAAATTCAAGCCCAGTATAAAGCAAGCTCTCCCCAGTGCCCCTGCTTCCCTCTTTTGCCTTGGCTAGTGCTTTAATCATAGTTGCCTTTCTCTCTCCTTCCCCAAGTTTTTAGACAAGCCAGAAGATGTTTTGCTAAAGCATCAGGCCAGCATCAATGAGCTGAAACGGACCCTGAAAGAGCCCAACAGCAAGCTGGTTCACAGGGACCGGGACAGGAGGCTGCCTTCCTCACCAGCCTCTTCCTCACCCAAGCATGAGGACGAAACACCAAAGGGAACCCCAGAAAAGGCCAGTGAGGTTTGTTCTGCTGCTTGTCTTATGGAGGGGATCAGTCTGTTCATGGGGAGGTGTTCATCAGTTGCTGGGCTCCTGGTCTCTGCCTCCAGTGCAACTCAGGGGGGAGCACAGTGGGAATTATGTATTGGGCACAGTGGGTAAAGGGAGGGGGGGCCTCTGTCCAGGCCATTGTCTCTAGGTTTTGTAATGAGCAAAATGTTTTCACCCTGCTAGTAGTGATCTCCCTTTGTGCCCAGGCACTGCATAGGGTCAAACTTCTTGTCCCTTTTTGGGGGCTGTGTTTGTTACCTGTGAATTGGGCTGTGGCTTTGTTTGCCCATGAGATGGGGCCTTCTTCACCCCTTATCTTATCAGGGCTCCTGCTTGTCAGCACCCTGTACAGGTCTTGTCCAAGGGGTGTCCCCAGGAGTGCGGGACCAGGCTCCTGTGCAGAGGTGCCCCGTGGCACACTCACCTGCCAAGACCCCATTGGTGGGAGCAGGAGATGGTGGGGTGAACGGTGCTGTGCTGGGATCCTGCACTCATGTCCTCTCCTCCTGGCGTTTTATCTGCTGGCTTTGCAGTGGGACATCTGCCCCGGCAGAGAAGGGAAGGTGTCTGTGGGGCTGGAGTGGGAAGGCTGGGCTGTGCAGAGCCCCCCTCACTGCTGGAGGGGAGTGGATGCAGTGCAGCTTGGATGCTGCATGGGGTTGGGCTCTCAGTTGGCTCAGCCCAGGCAGTGTGTGGTGAGGGCATCCCGTGGCCAGCCTGGACAACCTCTCTGTCCCATGTGGGCTGAGAGCGCTGGACCCTCCCTGCTTGCTCTCCCTACCTCAGTGTCCTCTCCCCTGTGCAGGCTGTGGAGCCAGCAGGGCTGGGCTCCAGGCTGCATGGACACTACACAGGGGCCCGCTCTGCCCCCGCTCTGTCCTGGGGCGGTCTCACTGAGCAAGTGAGGACATGGCACTGTTCTGCGAGGAGGGGCTCTGGGGAGAGGCTGGTCTGGGGGTTCTCCACCAGGGAATTCATGATGTGCACATGTGCCTGCTGGTCCCCGGAACTGACTGGAGATATGGGGCTGGCTGGGCTGGGACTGCAGAGTGACCCAGGCAGAGGTGAGCTGCAGGAGCTCACAAGCCCTCATCAAAGCACCAAGCTGGGAAGAGGAAGAAGGGTTTCCACCCCACATTTGTTTTACAAGCAAATGTATAGTGTGCAAAGAAAGACATAAATGGAGCATCTAGAGCTGGCATAGCTGTGGTCTCTGTTCATCCATCTATCCATCCATCCATTTGTTCCTTTTTTCCTTCTCACGTGCTCTCTCTCTTTCTATGTTTCTCTGTCTGTCTCTCTCTCTCCCTTTCCCCATGGGTGCTGGGGTTTCCATGCTGACACAGAGGATGGAAGAGGACACCCTAGATGATTTTGCATCTGAGCACGGAGCTTCCCTAAGCATGGAGTCTTTCACGCAGAAAAGCCTTGTCTCCTCTCCTGAGGTTATCACCATCATCTTTCTCTTCCCACCCTTGGCTCTCACAGTTTGCTGCCCATGGCACCCCTCAGGCAGCACAGAGTGTTCCTACCCTCTAAGTAGAGCTCAAGCTGTTTGCTGGCACCCCTGGATGGGTTGTGGGGGCAGGGCTGTTGGTGGAATCTGCTCCTGTGCCTATTGCTTTGGATCTGTGAGAACTTCTAGTGAAGCCCTGCTGGCCAGTGGTGGTGGGACATCCCCCAGGGTTGGCTGTGCTCTGGGTGAGGGTCTGTGCTGGAGCTGGTGCCCCGGATCCTAGGAGGCAGTGCTGAACTCCATGGCACGGGTCCATGCAGGTGTCTCCTGCAGGTGCAGACAGGCACCCAGCTACAAGCTCTTTTCAGCAATCCCTTGTGCTTTCCTCTCCCTTCAGCTGCAGTTACAGTTGCTCATGCCCAGGCACCCTGGAATAGGGCATCTGGATGCATCAAAAATGTCGGATTGGTGCCTGTACACAGCAGGGTCGCCCTGCCTTCGAAGTCCTTGTGCACTGCCCACCTGTGAGGAAAGTGGACTCTCAGCACTGCTTGTATTCGGGGTTTTATCTCGCTTGATGGTAGCTGTTTCCTGGGACAGCTGTGAGAAGATACTACTGAGTAGAAGCAAAGTGGTCTTTGAGATTTGGTTCTGATGTGGTTGGACCCAGCCACACTGAAATGTGGTGCACAGCGGTGCTGGGGTGCATGTCCTCCCTGAGTGCCCCCAGAAAAGGCAGCAGAGTGGGAGCAGCATCAGTCTTGGGCAGCCGGACAGGGCGAGGGCAGCCGGGGCAGGGGCAGGGGAGAGGCTGGCTCCACTCTGCCGCTCCCTGTCATCTCAGGGTGCGATGCCACTGTGAGCAGGGTGACCAGGAGCCCTCCCTGTGCACTGGGGACTGTGTCTGTGCTGTGGGGACGAGCCAAGGCAGGATGGGCAGGCCTGGCTTCTTGACTGCGCTGGGGTCCAGTCCCACTGCTTGGGGAAGCTGAGCTCAGGCTGGTGGCCAGCCCACGTGGGCAGCACCTGCTCCATAGCACAGAGCAGTGCTTGGCTCAGTGCTGGAGTTCCCAGCGCTGGCAAACTGTGCTCCACCAGGACAGCTGGAACCTGAACGTGGGCTGGAGCACATGTCCCCAGGAGGCAGGATGGGTGTGAGTGAGGGTCTGAGCACAGCCTTGGGCTTCAGCAAGGATAAATGCACTTTCACTGGGGCTTGGGCTCTGTGGCAGCATCTCCTACTTTGTGCTGGGACCCTCTACGTGCCAGTATTTTAGGGTTGCTGTGAAATACTTTTAGGTGCCAGCTCCGTGCTTGTCTGCAGAAGTGACGTGCAATCTCTGCCAGAGCAGAATCCTGCAGCCTTTGCATAGAAACGGCAGCAGAGAGGTGGGCACACAGTGCTTGAGGCATGGATTCCTCTCTTCTGCCCTCTGGAGGCTCTCAGGGTGCCAGGGCTGTGCTGAGGTGCAGGCACCCAGCTGGTCTCACTGAGATTTTTCTCCACGCATTGTCAGCTGAGAGTCAGCAGTTGATGTATGGGATCTTGCCCGCCTGTGACCGATGGTCTCCATGAGGAAGTCAGGGTCCCATGAGGGTGACTGCATGAAAACCAGCACATCTGCAGAGCTTGCGTCATGCTCAAGTGGAAAGTCCCTCAGTGCCCGTGGGGTTGCTGAGGCTGGGTTATCTGTCACCCCTGCCTACATGTGGTCACTTCTCCACCCTCCCCTCCTTGGTTCTCACTCCTGCTGTGGGAAGAGTGCTGGACTGGGACATGAGTGGAGCCTCCTCAGCTTCAGGTGACAAAGCAACAGTGTGTCGTCATGATCTTGGATTCATGCATTCTTCCCTCCTTATTGTGAGGCTCTTGCATTCCTTTCAGTTGAGATGGATCTTTTCTTTGCTGAGGAGCAAAGAAAAGTGGCAGGAACATTGAACAATGCCAAAGGGAAAAGCCGCCTGCCTGTGCTGGGCTCCTCTGAGCTGTTGTGAGCTTTCCCTGCAGCCATCAGGTACAGAAGGCTGTCTCTGCTCCACGTTGTCATTTCATTTCTTTGCTATCTCCCAGTTTGTCCTCTCTTGTGACATGTAGGCCACAGTGAGAATGTCCTTCCCAGCTGCTCCTGTTCTCTGGAGGAGGTGTGTTAGGATAGATGTTTTTTAAAAAAAAAAAAAAAGAAAAAGAAGAAGAAGAAGAAGATTTGAAAGTAAATTACCCCACTGGGAAATCAAGGTTGCTGTATGGTCAGGCCCATCCCAGCATCATCACCTCTTACACTCAGTTCCTGCCTTGGCACACATTCTGTCCTGCCAAGCTACTGACCTCCAAAGCTCCAGAAGGTCTCTGCTTTCCTGGAGGACATACCCAAGTATCCAGTTATTTGCACTGAACATGCCCAGGAGTCCTCAAGCTCTGGAGACCCAAGGGCTGCCAAGACCTGTGGAACTAGAGCTGTGGCCAGAGCTGGCTTTGGGCCATCTGGAGCAGAGAGTTCAAAGCATACCACAGAGTAGTTGGCTGTTTCCCCAGAGTGGGCCATGCTCATCCCAACAAAGTTTGAGGAGAAGGAAGCTGGTTTGGAGGCAAATCTGGAGATTTTGTTTTTTTCTTATTGGTTGTGAGGTACTGCTGTGGATCAACACGTTGTTCCAGGCTTCAGAAGACTTAACTTAAGGCTCTTAAGAAAGAGAAAGGGGAGGAGAAGGCTGAAGAGATTTGTACCTGGGCTCACACCCTGTCCGTCATTGCCTTGGCTGCAAAAAGGGTTGAGCAGCGAGGTTGCAGTGCATGAGCAGAAGAGCTGTACCCTCAGGGAAGTAAGCAGTCCTCTGGCTGAATCAACCATGAACATCCTTAGTGTTGAGAGAATGCCAGAAACCAGCCTGGGCATCCTGGTAGGCCCAAGACATCCATTGAATTAATGGTAGTGTTGCTTCATGGGTCAAACTCACCCGTGAAAGATGCAGATGCTCCTGGGAGTCACCGACTGCCTCTGCTGCAACTTCTGTGGATGAGGAAGAAATGAAACCAGCAGGAGGAGCCCACTGGGGAGGCAGGTGTGGAGGAAGGGACCTGGAGTGCAGACAGTACTTGGGAACACGGGGTATGCTGAGAAGTGATACTGGACAGGCTTGTGCAAGGGCTGCTGTGGGAAGCTGGCAGAAGATGGGTCTCCCAAAGGTCTGGGCTCCTCTAGCACTGATGTCCCGGCAGTGCGAGGAGCCCCTGATGGGCCTGCCTAATGCTGCTGTCATTTCTGCCCCTCTGCTTTGCTCCTTTGCTTTGTTCCTGGACCCAGCCCACGGCCATGCAGCCAGCAGGGGCAGGCACAGGATCGCTGTGCAGCACCTGATCCCAGGGCCAGGGTGCCTGCCGTGGTGGGAACACACGGCCGAGGGTGAGACGTGGTGGCCGGCTGGGTGCCGTAACTGCTCACAGTCCCTTGGGGCCTCCAGCCCAGGCACAGCTCCTGCTGGTGCCCACAGCCAATTTTCATGGTGCAGACGTGCTTGGTAGCCTGCTGCTGCTGGGCAGCAGCCGCATGCTCTCACCAGAGCCCCAGGGAGCAAGGAGCCGGCGCAAGGTCTGCTGGTTGCCCAGGCGGTGCCAGAAGCATGTCCTGGGATGCTGTGTGCTGGCAGCCACAGGCCTTATTTTGGCACCTGGTGAAGAGGGCAGAAACCGGGGGATGGCATTGTTTTGCTGGGGGCTCTCACCGATTTTTAAACTCAACAGTTTTAAACTAAAAGAGGATAGATTTAGATTAGATACTAGGAAGAAATTCTTCACTATGAGGGTGGTGAGGCACTGGAACAGGTTGCCCAGAGAAGCCGTTGATGCCCCATCCCTGAAAGTGTTCCAAGCCATGTTGGATGGGGCTTTGGGCAATCTGGTCTAGTGGAAGGGATCCCTGCCCATGGCAGAGGGTTGGAGCTAGATGGTCTTTAAGGTCTCTTCCAACCCAAATCATTCTGTGATTTCTGATTCCCCTCCCTGTGGAGGCCTTTCCATTATCAACTGTTTTTCCTCCTTTCTCTCTGTCCTGTAATCTCATTTTCCCTTCTCTCTCTGCTTCCCTCTGCCCTCTGTTTCTCCTTATTCAGTATCAGTTATTAGGTTTCAATTTCAGGTGTAACCACTCCGAACATTCAGCCTGACACCCCTGTGTAGGGCACTGTCAGTCCAGCTCTCCTTTGCGTGGCTTTGTTTTCCTAGTTTGAGCAGGGAGGGTGCAACCAGCCCCAGCTCTCTGGGGCTGACGTGCATGACAGTGCTGCAGAAGGTCAGTCTCGCTCACCCTGCAGAAGCGACACTGGCTCTGTCCTGCAGGCCAGTGCCCTGGGCATTCCATGCTGTGGGCAGTGGCAGCCCAGGGTGGCCATGGGAGCCCTGTGGTGAGCTCTGCAGGACCATGCCCGCAGCCCTGCCCTTCATGTGTGTGCTGTGTACTGTAGGATGGCCAGGGAGGCTGCTGGGCTTCCTCATCAGTACCAATGCCCACTGCTGTTTTCCTGCTGATGTGTTCTTGTGGGTTATTTTCAAGCTTCTGTTCCAGAAGTGGCTGAATTTTAGCAGTGCTTTGTCCTTGGAGTTTGTGAAGTCTTCAGGTGTCTTGCAGGACAGACACATGGAGGTACCAAATGTATGTAGTAATAGTAATCTAGCATCCTCCCCGGCACAGCAGCATAGATACACTGTGTGCTATATCACATACTCACTGTGTCCTTGCTGCAGGATGTTCTGCAGCCTTCGCTTGGTCCTTGCTGCAGTCTCTGCAGCTGTCTCAGCTACCAAGTCCATGGTCTTCTTTTACATTTTACAGGTAACCTTTTATGGGTTACTTTTCTGAACTGCATGGTTTCAGCATTGCTAGAAACCTCTGCTAAATAGTTGGTTCTGATGAGATTTCTCAGGAGAGCTGGAAAGGAAAAGTGGACTTTGGAGTGAATCCGAGCGGCAACATCTGGTAGGAAGGGGAAAGGGCCTTTCTGAAGCCTGAAGTGGCTTCTCTTTTTGCTCATGCTACTTCTTGTTCAGTCCCACATAGTATTAGGGCATGTGGATGAGACTGAGGGTAAAGCTCTCAGTAGTCAAATCAAAGACCACTGCTTACAACAAAATCTCACCATTTGCTCTCGTAGAATCTGCTAGAGCCAGCTAAAAACAGGATTGAAATCGGGAGTCCCAGTTTGGTTTAACCCACTGTGCTCCCCTGCCTCATGGGAAGTATCCTGACAGCTCTGTTAATGTGCCTGCTGACAGCATTGCTCCCACTTCTTTATTTCCAAAAAAAGTGACAGATCTTGCAGGTATATTGGTAGGCTATCTCCCAGAAAAGAACGTGGTCCCAAGCCCTGGAGAGGATAGAGGGGCTCAGTCACCTTCACAGCATCAGCCCCCTTATTTTCAGTCCCTTCTCTCCATCGGTGAGTTGCTAGGCTCTTCGTATAGACCCTGCCTCAACTCTTGCATGAACAGTAATAATAATTTAGTCAACCCTGTCTAAGGCAGATCAGCTTTCTGTCACTCATGAAAGCAGTCATCAGCTGTTAGGTAAAGTATGTTTGATGCTAACTCTTCTTGCTCCAATTGCAATGCAGGGCTCGGAGCATTGGGTATTTATAGAGAGAGAAACTTCTAGGCTGGAAGAGGTAGCTCTAAAGAAAGCTCTGGGAGTCAAGAAAGAAGAAGCACGTGCATGTACTTCAGAGGTGAAAATGAGTGTGAGCATGTCGAAAGTGGAGATGGCAGTAGGGAAAGCCAAGGAAGTGGCAGGCGAGGAAGAGCCAGCAGATGCAGATCTGGATACCTGGAAGAGAGCAAAAATGATTGCTAGTCCTGAAGATTTTGAGTCTGTCTGGGAGGATGAGATCTATGAGAAGGATACCAGGGAGGAGCCCAGCATGGAGGCAGAGTGCTTGCCACCTGAGAGAGCAGAGGAGAAGCCCAAAGAGAGGGGCGAGGGAGTTACCACAAGTGAACCAGGTCTGTCCAGGCCACGTCAGAAGCCTGAAGAGAGGCAAAGGGCTGAGACTTTGGGGCCAGACCCTCCCCAGGAAGAAAGCAGGATGGTCTCTGAGGAGCATGTTTCTGCAGCTTCCAGGAAGCAGGATGCCAGAGTGCCAACTGCAACCACAGAGGTCATTAAAATTAAAGTGAAGTCTAGTGACGACAGCACAGAGACTTCTGCTACACAGAGGATCATCTACTTAGGAGATCTAGAGGGAGATGAGAAGAACAAAAAAACGCATCTGCTCTCAGAGGCAGGAGGACAGCTTGGCTCGGTGGAGAGACCAGAAACCATGGTGAACAGACCAGGGGAGGGATCAGGGCCCACAGCACCTGTGGGAGAAAGGTCCCAGTCCACTTCCTCAGTGTATGAACAACAGAGAGCAGTGTCAGGAAAACCTGCCGTAGGGCCAGACCAGCCTGAGACAGGCTCTGATGAGACAAGCCCTGCAGGACATTCTCCCTTGGGGCAGGAGGAAGGTTTGTCAGTGCAGCAAGAGAAAGAGTCAGCGAGTCTGACAGGCTGCGAAACACAGGAGGAAGATGAAGCCATGTTGTGTTCCCAGGAGGTGGAGTCAGATGAAAAAGATCTGCAAAGCCCAGTAGGAAGACTGAAGCCATGTGCCCTGGCAGGGGAAGGCAGCAGGGCTGAGGACCCCAGACAGAGCCCAGCTGCGGGAGAGCAGTGTGGCACGGATGTCTCCGTGGCAGAGTGGGGGCTCTCAGGAAGAACCATACCTGATGCGTATGAGGAGGAAAGCTCCAGAGTGGTTCTACAGATGGAAGAGATAGAGGCTAAGTCACCCCCTTCAGCTGAGCCTCAGCAGGGCTGCCCTCATGCCACTGCAGGGTCGGAGGAGGATGAACCCAGCGCTCCCACCCCTAGGCCCTTTCCCCAGCAATCAGGCCCTGTCCCTGCAGAGCCAGCCCAGGACATGGAACCCAAGGGCAAAGACCTGTTCCAGGGCTCCAGCCTTGTAAGAGGTACGGGCACTCCAGAGGATGCGAACCCCTCAACCGAGGTGGCACGCAAGGAGGCAAGCCCTGCAGTAGGTAAAGGAGCACTCAAGGACATGAGCCCTGAAACAGAGGTGGAAATACCCAGGAACGTGAGTCCTGAACCTGAAGAAATACAGCAAGACATGGGCTTTGCTACAAAGAAAACACGCCAAGATGCAAGTCCTGTTGCAGGAGGAACACACCAAAACATAGACAGTGCAGCAGAGCCAATGCTGGTCAGAGATCCAGCCGCAGGGGAGGTGGCCCACGACTCAGACCCTGTCACAGCAAAGGGAGCCCAGAGAGCCACGGAAGAGCAATTACAGGAGGAAAAGACCATGATAAAAGAGATCTCCCAGAACATATGGCCCACATCAGGAAAGCTGATGGGAGATGAAGGCAGTGGGATGGAAGAATTATCCCGTGACAAAAACCCTTCCATGGAACAGCTGCCTCCCAAGGCAGAAGAACCAGAACAAAAGGCTGAGGCCATAACAGGACACCTGTCCCAAAAAGGTCCTGAGTCTGGAGGGCTGCTCCACACTGCAGATACCAAAGCACAAGAGCCACCGTGGGACTTGGAGTTTAATGTGGGACAAGCTCTGCAAGACAGGATCTGTATGGTAGGAGAAACTGCAAGGGACAGTGACCTTGCGCTGGGGAAGCCACAGCGGCCTCCCGAAGAAGATGCTGATGTCCTGCATTTCCAGTCCCCTGTAACAGGACTATGTCACAGAAGCAAGTTGTACCAGTTCTCAGCCTTTATGTATGAAGACAGGGAAGAGCTGCAAGTCAGCAGTGGGATACAGAAAAGAGAGTCTGGGCAATTGATGTGCATTGCTGGGAGGACAGAAGCTGTGTCCAAGGAACATAGAGGCATCACTGAGGCCCCACTCCTGGGTAGCTGGCAGGACAGTGAGAGCTACAAGAAAACCTCAGTGGCCTCTAAGATTAAGATGTTTGAGCAAAGTGAAGCTGGGCAAAGGGCAGCCCAGGAGGCACAAGAGCATGTGCCTGAAACTGAGACACCAGCAAAAGCAAAGAGGAAGACAAATCTGGCACAAGACACACTTTTGAACACAGGCCTCATCTCACCTCTGGCGGTGGCAGGTGCTCCAGTGGGATCCGCATCCAGTGTGGGTTCCTTTGCTCTCAGGCAAGGGGCTGGTTCAGGAGACTCCTCTCAACCCCTGTCTCTGAAGGAAGATGTTTCTATTGATCTGGAACATGAAGGAGAAGACAGTGCTGACCTGGCTTCCCCTGACTCCGGCTGTGAACTCACAGTGGCAGAAGCCGTGGTAACTCTTCCAATGAACTGTCCAGACGGAAAGTTCATGCGCATGTTGTGTGGCTCTTTATTTACCGTGTTCAGTGGCACCTCACACTTCCATTGACTGAGAACAGTCGCTTTGCATCCCCTGTCCTTTTATGTGTGTGTGTGTGGTCAGGCTTATTTGCTGAATGCAGACCTGCTGGCCAGTCAGTTCATCAGCTTTTGTTTTGTGACACCTCCCCCCCTGCCCAACATTTTGGCTACCTGGAGAATGCCACTCGCTAAACCTGAAAACAAGCACCTAAGCTTCATGTCCAGGAACAAGAAAGGGAGATGGGGGGGTGGATTAAGGAGCTGTGACTCCGCCACAGATGCACACACACCTAGCAGCAGCGTGCTCACGCTTCCAGCTTCACTCCTGCATTTCTTACGTTGATATCCCTTCTTGCTTAGCTCGCCAGCCTCACCCATCCTCCTCTGTCTTCAGCAAGCTGGTGGCTGGATGATGAAATAGCTTTCTTTGCTCTTGTAAGCACTCGATCAGCTCCTATAGAGTTAATTTCCTTAAAACTAACCATTTTCTCTAATCCAGAGCAAATCTCAGGAACCAAGTGGGGAAGAAAAGGATTTATCTGACCCGTCTGTAAAATCCAGCCTGAAAGAAGAGAATTTAAAGACTGCTGTTCCAGTGGTCTTACAGGTCTCAGTGCTGTTTTACTAACTGCTTCTTGCCATAGTATGATAGCTCACCTTAAGCAGCTGAGGACTGTATGCTTCTAGCTCCTCTCCCCATGGTAGAGCTGTTATGAATATATTTATACATACACACACAAACATGTATGTGGGTGTGTTCCTCTTGAGTTTGTTTGACACCCTGTTTCTCATACCTCTCAACCTCCCAGCAGTGCAAACAAAAGGTGCCTGTGCTGGCAGAGCCTGGCACATTGTGGGGGATGGCTCTGGCTGCAAACGCTTGGACCAGAGTCCAGGAGGTGGGCTTCCTCTGGCATCAGTGGACTTAGAGTTAATCCTAAAGGAGAAATGCCTAGAGCAAATGCAAAATCAAGCAAATGCATGGGTCTAGATTTCCCATCACTTCATGGCAAAACATGGCAAGAGGAAATGTACCCTCTGATGGCAGAGTTGAGAGGTATGTCCGTGACTGGGGAGGAGCTAGTGGAGGGAGGTCGTCCCTTGGCTCTGGTCGTGTTGTTAATTACACTGACTGAACACACAATCTGAATCCTTAAGAGTCATCCCTGGTTGCGCGAGGCCTTTGGAGTAGGACTGATGGGCTGATGGGCGGCCATGGTGTGCCTGGCCCTCCTCCCTCTGGGGCGATGCCCCGCCAGCCCCACGCAGATGCTCCACTTGGGCTGAGCTCAGTGCAATTGGCACGCTCCTTCGCTTCTCCTTCACCGTACCTGGCTGATGGGGCCCTTTTCTTTCAAATTCTTTTTCCCTTTGGTTGTTTTTTTTTGTGCCCAGTTTTCCTGACATATGATAGCATTGGCATCTGAGCTGTTTCTGAATGTCTCTTAACAGAACTGTTGTTTTGCATACATCTGCTTTCACCAGGTGCACTGATGTGCCTCCAAGCTGGCCAAGCTTTTCTGTGTGACTGACCCTTTTTTCCGATGATTAATTACCAGTAGGCTCTTGGCAAAATCAGATTGAATAACCCTTCTCCCCCGACCCGTGCAAAGTCGCTGCTGTCAGAAAGGTTTCAGTTTCCATGCTTGAGTTGTGTTTGACTCTACTCTGTGACGTTTGCTGCAGCCTTTTCTCCTCCTCCTCCTCCTCCCCTCTCCTCTGTTGGCGCAGCCAGCGCTGCCAAGCCATGCAGTGCTCACTGTCTCCATCTCTCTCCGTCATTGTGTCTCATTCAGAGAGCAGGCTTGAGGGAGGGCACCGAGGAGAAAGCTAAGCCGCCTCGGCACAAGGCTCCCGAGAGTGACACTGGCGATGAGGAGCAGGACCAGGAGAAGGACTCAGTGTTTCTGAAGGATAACCACCTGGCCATCGAGCGCAAATGCTCCAGCATCACAGTCAGTTCAACCTCCAGCCTGGAAGCAGAGGTGGACTTCACGGTGATCGGTGACTTCCATGGAACAGCCTTTGAAGATATCTCCCGGAGCCTGCCTGAGCTGGACAAGGACAAGAGTGAGATGGAAGACGAAGGCCTGGTTTCCTTCCAGCATACTAACAAAGTAGTTCCTGGACTGGAAGAGGATGTCAAAGCCAGGGAGAAGGTCTCCCAGCCCAGCCCAGATGTCTCCCAGCTAGAGGTACACAGGGAAGCCATTCCACCAAGATTGTCTTGGTGCTGCCATCTCTCCATGTTCTCTGTCCTGGTGCCTGGTATTGCCTTGCTGGTGTGCATTCCCACATCAGTCTGGAAGAGCATGCTAGCCTCCAGACAGCGCCAGGTTCCTGTCCGATGTGACTTTTTTACCCTGATGCACCCTGTTGTCTGTCTTGCATGGTTCTTTCAGTTTGGGCAGGTGCATGGCTCTGTCGTGTGTTTTGTGCATCTGCTAACCAGGAGGAGTCATCATCATCTCTTAATGCACTGTGTCTGGCTGCCTACCCTGTCCCTCGCGCCTCTACAGCATGTCGGCAGCTGGAAGGGCATGTTTCGCTAACCGATGGCTCTGTCCCTGTGTTTTGCATGAAGTCAGTGACCAGTTTGTACAGTGAAGAGAAACATGCTGCCAACTAACCTGTCTGGTCGTGCCTGGGTGGGAGAGATTTGCAGGGTAGCCTGTGGGAGCAGCCCTGAAGGTCGTGGAGGGTCAGTCATATGCTGAGAGTGCTTATAATGGGGCTAAGAAAATTGCATGTGGCACATGTGTCCACGTGGAAGTTGAGCGTATGCCACTGAGAGAGGACGGTAGCGCCAGCCCCTCCTCAGACAAAATGTAGCATGGGCTCTGCATGGGGCCAGGGCATCTCCTGCCTGGACTGGTCATCGCTGGCCACAGCTCCCCAGCCTTGGCCGGCTGAGTTCCCCGGCTGCTCCCTGGAGCCGCTCGCAGCACGGGTCCAGACCTGGAGCCAGGAGGAAGCTACAGAAGAAAGTGAGTTTCCTCTGAGCCAGCCCTTGTGCAGGGCACCGTGTGCTGTGGGCTGCTGGGCCGTGGGCTTGGGTTATCGACTCCAGCGCTGGGCAGGGACAGTCACTGGCTCAGAAATGCTGGGCACTTGCTGGAAACCTGTTTCCATTCCCCTGAGTTAGCCTCTGTCTGGCTGCTGGGTGTCACCACAGCTGTTGGGAACTGACACAGATCACAGAAATGCTGCAGGTCACAAGAGAAATGGATTTGGTGGTTGAAGACCAGTTTGCCCTGACCCGTGGTGTCTGTAAATCTGTCCAAAAAATCCATGAACTCCTGGGGATAGAGTGTCAGGTCTGATTTGGGGATGTCAGTCATATGGGGCTCTTTGCGTGGTAGGTGTTAGCCCAGGGTAGCAGCCTGGCCTCTGCTCTTTGTCTGGGTGAGGCTCAGTGTGACACTTGCAGGATGTCACACACAAGTCTCACTTGCAGAAAATTACAGGGGGGCTCTGCTCATGCAGGCTTGCTCAGGAGGAGCACTGAAATGTCCCCCAGGCAGGGCTGTGTCTTGTCACACCCTGGGAAGCAGGGCAGTTTGGAGCAGTGGCTGACTTACCATGTTTCTTCTGCAGTCACCAGCCCTGAAAACAGATGCTGTGACTATCGGCCTGGGGCCAGGCATGAAGAAGCCTGAGGACACCTCTGCTCCCCATCAGATCAGCACCCCAGAAGGAGCCCAGGTGACATGGTTGGGCCCATGCTCTCGTGGCCCTGTTTCTCAGTGGCTCTGCAGAGCCTCAGTCCAGCAAAAACTGTCCTCAGACAGCAGTGCTGTGAGGGCTGGTGGCTGAGCGAGGCCGCTCGGGTTCTCTACTTGCACTTGTCTTGCTGGAGTCCCCAGAACATCAAATCAAAGCTTGTTCAAAGATACTCTGTACTTACTTTTCCACGCAGGCACCCTTGAACCCATACCCTGCATATGCTTCCCTTGCCCCGTCTGCCATGCTGCTGGGCAGCACTGGCATGTGGGGATGTCTCCAGAGGGTGACGGTCACCATATGCGCTGCACTGTGCTGCTAGGCCCATGTGCGTTGCTTCCCTGGCAGCAAGGATGTAAAGCACCATCTCTGCAGATGTAGCCCCTTCACAGGCACCTCCAGACTCAACTAGGTTTCCTTTGCCTCTGGCAGGTGGATGGAGGCACCCCTGGCAGCAAAGACGCAACAGCCACTGCTCAGGCTGTCACCACAGAGACCACACCAACAACCTCAGTAAGCAGGGCTGACCCGTCGAGGTGCTGGGGCTACCACCATCCCACGCAGTCCCCCTGCTTTGGGGAGGGAGGCAGGAGCAGGCTGTGCTGGTGGGTTGGGGAGAGAAAGGCCTTGCCCTGCCGGTGAAGGCTCCAGGGTGACCTGCCCTGCTCCAGAGCTGTCCTCTGGAGCATGCTGTGCGTTGTGTCTGAGCTTACACACCTGTGTGCTCTTTCAGGATAACACCACCAAGCCTGGGAAAGGGGCTGGCCCCACGACAGACCTTCGCTCCGTGTCACCAGTGAGTGGGGCACTGGAGGGAGGCAGCCCTGTGGGGCTGGGGACAGTGGCTGGGGCTGGGTTAGGCTGCGGCCACCAGCTGGTGCGGGCCATCCCACAGGCCCACGCCTCCTGCCTTCCCAGTACTGGACAAGAACAGAAGGGTGCGTTCGTGCCGAGGAGAATGTTGTGGAGCAAGAAAGCTGGGGAACCATGCCTGTAGTGTTTCTCCTGTGCCGGATGCACACCTTGAGCATCAACTGGAGGAGGATAATTACTAAAAATATAGCCCAATCCCCGGTGAAGTCTCAAGCAGGCTGAGATATCTTTAGCACTGAGGGTCCTGCCAGTCTACCCAGGGCCATGCTTAATGTCTCCTGACTCCCAGTGGAGGTGACAGCCATCAACAACCCTGCCCGGCAGCAGGCCTTCCTGTATAAAGTGTCTTCCTACTTGATTACTTCTTTTAGATGGAGTCAGGCTTGTCCAAATGCCACCCCAGGCTGGTCACCTGGTGAACCTGGAGCCCAGCGATGCAGTGCTTGGTACAGGCTTCCCAGATGCTTCCACGAAAAGCAGAACAAAGTACTGCATTGAGGGGTAGAGGTAGCCTGAGAGCTCTGCATTTACAGTGACCCTGAGGATGGATGGGGAGGAGTGAAATGCCATGATCAAATCATCTCCCTGCTGAAGAGAAACTTTTCTGTAGGTCTAGGCTTGGGGTAGCTGTCCCCAGCCCCACAAAAACACACATCCAGTCAGAAGCACAGTGCAGCATCTTCTCCCTTGCCGTGCACTCCCTTCTGCAAGGCAGATGTGCTCGCCTCAGCAGCTCTGTCCCAGTGGGAAGATCCCAGCTCTTTGGGAGTGCCTGGGGAGCCAGCCCTAAGGGCTCCCCCTGCAGCACCCCCTGCTGACACCACTGCTCTCTGTCCTGCAGATCACCGGCAGCTCCGCTGGGAAGGAAGTGCTCACCAGCATATTCAGTGCCACTGCAGAAACCCTCTCCACTTCCACCACTACCCATGTTACCAAGGTAAGAGCATCTCTAAGCTGGGGGGGCGCTGATGAAAGCCACTGGACTTTGAGGAAGGTTGATTTATGCTGTGTACAGAAGAAGATGCCCTTCTCCTCCTTACAAGCTGAAGAAGTGTCTGCTGGCTTGTGGGGGATCATCAGCTGGCACAGAGCCCTGTGCTGCGCTCCAAGAGCCCCGGGCCCAGCTCAGCCCTGCTGTGCTACCCGTCCAGTGCAGGCAGGTGTGACTGTGGGGGACTTCAGACAAGGATGATCTGTGTTTGACAGGCATTGAGTGTTCATCACCCACATACCACACACATGGACTGTGCCCAAGTGCCATGCCCACCTCTACACCTTGGTATATTGGGAGGGCAGGGAGTCCCTGGGTCAAGAAGGAAAAGCAGATCTTGGCGTTGCTGAACTCTGTGTCCTGAAGGCAGTGGTGGGGATGGAAGTGAGAGTGCATTCGGCTGCCACCAGCATGTGTGTCTGTGTCCATGTAACTGGTGTATGTGAACCTAGACATACCTAGAGCCAGATCCCCTGTGCCCAGAAAACCCACAGCACAGCTGCCAGGTACCTCGCACCAGTGCCAGAGCACCTTATCTTGTTTCAGCTATGGGAGTCATGTTCATGTTGGTATATTGGATTTATTAGAGCTGGAGTGGCTCAGGCAAGGGGGTGAGATGTTAGAAAATTACGGAAGTATAGCTGCATCAGAGGACCTCACCTATGGCCAATTCATTCCCAAATTAAGTACATATAAATGAAAGCAGAAACTCAGCAAGAAACCTGAGCAGGCAAGAGTGGTGCTCAGTACCTGCCACTGGCCCTTTTCGTTTCCTGTCTTTTGCACTGTTGCTCCTACCCACCTCTGCCCCACCAGTGGTTAGCTGTGTCTTGCTAGCTCTAACCATGCACTGAGTCAAGCTTAGTGGGAGATACATGAAATAACCAGGGGAGTTCGGGAGTTCCTAAGATGATGCTGGCATTGTCCCTCCTCTAGTAGGCAGAGTTACATCTGCCAGGAACTGGTTTGTTGGGTACTCTCTGATTCCTCTCACTCACACGCAGAAAGAGGCAGCACAATGACTCTTGGCTTCCAAATGTTCTTATTAGCCATCCTGTGACCACCTGGCTGCAGGCAAGGCCTTGCGTTAGTCTTTTTCCCTAGAAGCCTGTAGCCTGCAAGGTGTGGGGCTGAGACAGGGTGCAGGTCCTGGGGGGGGCTGCAGGTGAATGCTGTTTCTTCTTGTTGTGCAGACTGTGAAAGGAGGATTTTCAGAGACCAGGATAGAGAAGCGCATCATTATCACAGGAGATGAAGATGTGGACCAGGACCAGGTAGGAGCAGAATGCCCTGGCTTTGCCCAGCTGTGGCTGCCCCTGGCTGCATCACTCTGTGCTTCTGGTTCTGGCTTTTACCTGTTTGGTCCTTCACTCTGAAAACTGACCCCAAGGTACCAAACCTACCAGCTCTGTCCAGGCTGTGGAAGAGGGCAGTTGTGTAGGTCCCCAAGGGTACTCAAGGGAAACCCCAGCACCATCCTCAGAATGAGTGACATCAGTCATCACCCACTTGGCCTGCGAAAGAGCAGGATTGTTTGGTTTATACTGAGCAAGAACTCCCAGCCCAGCTCCCATCAGTACCTATCGCAGAAATGAAGCAGCAGTAAAGATTACATTCCAGCACAGAGCCCAACTATGGGATCACCTTTTAATTTTCTTAAAACATGTTTCCAGTTGCCTTTTCTCTGTTGAAATACCTTGAAGTGACCAAGGTTCTCCCTTTCTTTCCTGCACAGTCTCACTGTGGGTTGACTCACTCCACATGACTTTGTTTTGCATCTGCCTCCTTGACAGAGGAAAAAAAAGTGATGAAATTCTATGATGAAATATCAGATATTGACACAAATCTCTCAGGCTGCAGGGTCGTTTTCCTGTGACCTAATCCTTTGGGATTTTTTGCTTAAAAAACAAAATTGGAAGTTTTAAGGTATTTTAAAGTGATCTTGAGCAAGCTCTAAAATAAGTTTTAGATTTTTTAGAATTATAATAATAAATTTCGTAAGAGTACTGTTTTAGATTTTTCTAGGGTTTTTCTCAGAGAATTATTGCTGCTGTTCCTTTGCTTGGGTTTCAGTAGGGAGCCTGGGACATTGCGCATCTCTACAAAAAAGACAGCAAGTGAAGGGCAGTGTGCAAGGCCTCCCAGTGCTATGCGAACTCCCAGTCAGTAGTAGGCTCCAACCTTTTCTGCCAGGCCATTATGTGTAGGTTTGGCTTTGAATCTCTGCGTCCATGTCTGCCCGGAATCCCATTCAGCTTCAGCTGCTTTCCATCTGCTGGCTGAGAGCAGTCCTAGTACCAGACTTCAGAGAAGTGACAAATTCTTTCATCATTCTGTTTTCCAGGCACTGGCTTTAGCAATTAAAGAGGCAAAACTGCAGCATCCTGACATGCTGGTAACCAAAGCTGTGGTATACAGAGAAACAGAACCTTCTCCAGAGGAAAGGGACAAGAAACCTCAGGTAGGTGGAGAAGTTAGCAGGTACAGTTTATACCTGCTGTGTAGGAGATGTATGTAACTATACAAGTATCTCTGCATGTCCCTTACACCATATAGTGTGGAATAACACAGTGGAGTCCCTTGCAGAGGTTCTTCACTGATGCTAGCCCAGTCCTCCATACGATTAGATAGGCAGAGCATGTATTTCCGCAGTGTATGAGCTTTACTCACCTTCCTGCTCAAACAGCCTGGGCACATTTCCACAGCAGGCCATGGTCCGTGTTTGGGACTGACCCCACCAGCTGCAGGTGCTGGTAGGAATTGCTGCTCCATGACATGAGTGTGGCAGCTCTTGGCCGCCATTTCCAGTGTGACCATGACTGCAGGCATGGCCACATGGTTGTGGTTAGAAAGCCAGTGCCACGTCACCAAAAGCAATACTGCAGATGTTGCCTTGCTGTCCTGTTCAGCAGAGGGGTCAGAATTATTTGCATGTAAAGAGGAAGGACCTGCTTGTCCCCCTGGGGCAGGGAGTGAGAGAGGTGATAGCAGTATGGTGGATAGGCTGAGAAACTTGGCTACAGGTTTTGAAAGCCATTCCCAAGTATCAGACCATTATTTCCAAAAAAACAGGGTTTTTTTAAATCTCATTCAGGTTCCCCAGGTTGACCTTTTATAACCATGCAGCTGTAGGCAGCAGCACACAAGTTTTGCACCTCCCCGCAGATGCCTCAAAGCAGACACAGCTCCACGCATGTTTTCCTCCAGGGCAAAGCTGGCTTGAGGAGTCGTGCCCCACTCTTACCGCCTTACTCTGAACCCTTTGCTCCCCCATCAGATTGCTACAGCTGTTTTGTAGCAAGCTGCACGGCAGGGCCATGGCACAGCCCAACAGACTTCTGTATCAGGGCAGCTGAGGGGCAGAGGAACATGGTGAAAAAGGGAAGGGGAACTTTCGAAGGCAGCTTCACTACTGAAAAAATGCATGAGGAGCTCTGCCACCAGCCAGACTGCAGGTGCATTTTGAGAGGCCTCTTGGAAATGGGATTTTGTGTTTCTTCATCATATGAAGATTTTGATAGGCAACTTTTAAGCTTGGAAAAGCAACCAGCTCTGCTGCAGATTGGAACGTCATCTGTCTACTCTTACCTCCTTTAACACAGCACAAATAAGCCCAGACATTTCTGCATCTCTTAGGAAGCCACCCGGTTTTAATTGAATGGCTTAAAGTAAAGAAACCTTTAGCAGTGATCCACTGATATCTCCCCCAAACACCAACACCAGCTCAGTGAATCAAGAGGTCCTGCTAATGACCAGAGGTCCTGGTAAGGAAGTGTGAACTGTGGCCCCAGGTGTTTGCAACTGTACTGTCCATTGGCCTCATGGACAAACAGGAGCCCTGATACAGCTGAATAAGTAAGAAAGGGAGCACCACGTGACCAGTCATTTCTGTCTGCCTTGTACAGGAATCTTGACCAACATATTCATCAAAGTCAGCATCTGTATTCAAACCTGGAGAACAGTGAAGAAGGAGCCTTCATGCTGGATTTGCCAGCAAGACATAGACATCCTGGCTGCAATGTTCATGGCGAGAGACAAAATNATATATATATATATAAAAAACAGGAAACAAAATGCATCCTTGCACTGCTGCTCTATGCTGGAAATGAATAGCAAACAACACCAACAACAAACAAAACCAACCCTCTTTGCAGATAAATTGAAGAATTTACTGGATTGGTGATAAAATAAGATTAAAAGATCATAATAATAACAATAATACAATTAAGCCACCATCTTGCATGTTACATTAAAGGATACACAATCATGAGTTCATTTGTTGCACATTGAATGGAAAGGAAAACTGCTTTGCAACAAAGCAAGAAATAAGCAAACTGAAATAAAATTAAAAAAAAAAAAAAAACACAAGCAGAAGCAAAACCATTCCCCACCTCTGGAAAGAAGAGAGATAAACATTGAGTTTATTACTTTAGAGTTATTTTCTGATTCAGAAGTGTGGTTTTGCCCTTCTCCTCATTCCATGCTGGTTCTTTTGCATATTTTGGGGTTCTGTTAGCTCTTCCCCTTCTGTTCCCGATCTTCTTCTCTGTGCACTTGTCCAACCTCTTGTTCTCTGAAGGTATTTAAGAATGGATTTCATTTCAAACAAAACGAATTATATGTATATGGTTTCTCATTTATAAAAATGCAGCCTGTAGGGGTTTCATATGGATGTGCATTTAAGTTATTATATATAACAAGGGGGGAGGGGGGAACAATACTGAAATAATTCAACAATGCTGGTACATATGATGACATTTTTAAATTATTAACTATTTGATTGACTGTGGTTGGTGTATTTTGAGACTCTTAGATCACATTGGGACTCTTAGTCCTGCAAGAAGAGAACGGGGAAGATATCAGCCACTGCTGTTTTGGGGGGGGAAGGGGAGAGGGAGAGGTGGGAGACGTCCTGCTGGCTGATCTGCATGGCAGCAGGAGGGCTGGGTTTGCTGTTGCAGTATGTGGTGTTTGGAAGTGGTCGGTCAGTGGTGAGTTGCAGGGGCAAGGAAGGAGGTTCAGGCTGCTCCTGCAGCCCTAGCCAGAGTTCTCTCTCTGGCCCCCACCCAAAGGCATCAGAGTCAGCTGGGAACAAGGTGGCAGCTACAGGACTGCGTTCATCACTCCTCTTCAGCCCACTGAGCCGTGACGATTGTTGGATTGTTTTGAATTGTTCCTGGATCCCAGTAATGGAGTTACTTGAGCTTTGTAGTAGGAAGTGTTGAGGGTTGGAGGCAGAGTAGTTGTTTCTGCCCTGCTTCCCTGCTGCCCAGGGTGCGATGGCAAGGGCTGCCTGTGGTGTGGTGGGTTAGTGATAGCAATAGCAGGGTGATGTCAGTTCTTCCCCGTCCTTGCCTCCAGGTGCTGCCCAACAGCAGGCAGTGGAGAGGCTGCGTTGTCCCCATCACTGCAGAGTGTCCCAAGTGTACAAAGCTGGATGACAGAGCCCAGGCCTTCTACGTAAGGAGGCATGTGTCAAGGAGATGTCGGTGAAGCTGCCTGCCCCACAACTCATGATAACTCAGCCTTTAGAGACAGGCCTCCTCTATGGCTGCCTTTGGAAGGGGATTATGGGCCAAGCCCAGGGCCTCGTACACTGTGAACCAGGCAGTTAGGGTAGACTTGGAATCAAAATCAGAAAGGAAAGGAAATTAACAGGTCTCCTTTTTGGAATTATCTCTATCTCCTGCGGAAACAGAAGGGCCCACAATTCTGCACCATTTTGCCTTTAGTCTCCCACCCCTTATGCAGCCTGTGCCCAGAAATACGTGCATTTAACAGTTCCTGCAATGGATCTGAGGATGACAGTGAGCAGGGACAGCCTGAGCCATTAGGATGTTGTGGGCAGATCTCACCCACCAAGTCTTCTGTCCTGGTCTCTGGCAGCCTTGGTTCACCAGCTGCTTGCTGTTATGTCCCTATGAAGTCTGTTGTCCTTCTGGTGTACCGAGTACCCCTGCAAGCATCGAAGACGTGAGCACACGCTTCTTGGGCAGCGGACAGAGTTGCTGGCTGACGCCAGTGCTTTCATGTTCCTGGAGAAGTTGGTTGTGGGATCTCCCCCAGCTTCTCTCTGAGTGCGTTCACCTGCTTGTAACCTGCTGCTTTTAGAGATGAGCCCCAAACCAGAAAGAATGAAGACAGTTGCAAAGAGGCTACTTTTCTCTCCTTCCTTTTTATATACACCCAAACCAGCTGTCATAGCAGTCACACTTTCAGAGAGACACCGAGTGACAGAGGACCTGTTCTCAGTGCCTGCACAGGGCATCCAGCCCCTCTCGCCTATTAGCAATGGTCTGCACACCACACTGGTTGTTCTTCAGCACACTGTAGTTCTTACTCAGAGGAGCCCATGTGGCTTTCATACCCTTACAGCCAACCACAGGCTACTCTGAAGCTAGATACCTGCTTTTGACATCATGTGTACAATTATAAAAGCAAAGGTTACTGTTAAAATTAGTGGCCTTACACAGTTAGAATTGATGTGAGCTTGGACTCAGAGTAGTTATGTTTGGAGTGAGTGGATCCAGTTCCCTGGCTTCTGCAGCTTGTTTAATGGGTGACAATGTTTAAAAACTTAAAAAAAAAAAAAGAGAGAGAAAAAAACAGCCAAAAAAAAAAAAACCACGAAAAACAAAAAACAGTGAGAAAAGAAGCTCACTGCTTGTTCGCCTGGCGAGGTGTGGGTTTCTGCTGCTCAGTGACAACTGACACCCCTGTGGGCTTGGCTCTCACAGCCAGCCCCTCACATTGCTGCCATTTCGGATAGCTGATCACCATGTTTCTTCCAGGGGCCTTTCTTTTGAAAGGGGTGGGAGACATGAGTGCCTGTTTTTACCTGATCCCACAAATTCATTCCAAGCCTGGCCTGCAATTGCATGAGTAATAATAACAGTAACAATAATGATAATATTTATTTTTATTTGAAAAGCACCTTACCAACCAACTGCAATGCTCTGTTGTTCCTTCACTAACTCCCCTTTTCTCTTCCCTTGTTCTTCTCCTCCCCTCAGTCATACTCCTTTTCAGTGCTCGGTGGTGTACGCGTGTGTGCTCACTGTTCTTGTATTCAATAAAAGTGAAATAAATGTGTTTGATGCTAAATCAGCTTGTGGCCTTATTGGACTCTTTCCCACCAAGAGGATGGACAAACTGGGGGGGTCCTCCAACTAGGGTCTCTGCACATGAAAATACTGGACTCTCCCGTGTGTATAGTGAAGACACCAGTTTGGGTATTGCTGGCTGATGGGGAGGTAGAACAAAGTCACATGTTCTTTATGCCTTGTCCACAGCCGTGGTGTGTTTGTATGAGGCAGTAAAGATGGCCTGTGGTTGTGAAGATGTTCAAAACACAGAGAGGAGGAGGCTGCGCTTGTCCTTGAGGAGCCTGACTCTGTCCTTGGGTCCTGGGAGGTGGTGATGCTGTGTGGGTGTCTGTCTGTCCTGCTGCGGGGCTCTCGGTCTGTCTGGCCTGCTGCAGGGCTCTGGGCATCCAGCTGGGGGGTGGCTGCCAGCTGGGGGGACCTGGAGGAGTGATAGCCATCTGTGGGGGGACTTTGCGTCGAAACGGAGCAACTGCTGGCCGTGGAGGGACACTGGAAGGCCGGTTTGGGGTCTCTTGGGAACCGTGGGGAGGAGTGAGGGCGCGTGGGACCACAGGAGAAGGCCGCTGGTTGGCGGCCGTGAGGGCCTGCGGGAAGGCCTGCGGCAGCGTGGGCCCTGCGGGCAGGGGGATTGCCGCCCGCGGGGGGCCGGGGCCTTGGGAACCCGTGAGCGCTACGAGGTCCGGGGGGCCCGGGGGAGCCCCCGCCAGCCCTAGGGGCTGGACCGGCGGCGGCGCGGGAGGAGGGCAGGACCGGCGGGGGAGGCGGCCACGCCCGGAACGGCCGTGCCGCGGTGGTGGGGCGGCCCGGGCTCTTTTCGGGAAGGACGGGGCGGGGAGGCGGCGGCGCAGGGGCGCCTCTCCGCGGCGCCGCTCGGCTGTGTCGGTCTTGGCCTGCCCTGCCCTGTCCAGCCCCGCCCCGCTCCGCCTGCGGCCTCGGACTTGCCGTCCGCGGCCCCCGCTCGGCGGCCGGGCCATGGCGGGGCTGCAGCTGGACCCCGAGCTGGCCAAGCGGCTCTTCTTCGAGGGCGCCACGGTAGTCGTCCTGGGCGTGCCCGAGGGCACCGAGTTCGGCATCGACTACAACAGCTGGGCCGTGGGCCCCCGGTTCCGCGGCGTCAAGATGATCCCCCCGGGCGTCCATTTCCTCCACTACAGCGCGGCCAGGGGCGCCGGCAGCCGGGAGACAGGGCCGCGGGCGGGCTTCTTCCTGAGCCTACAGCGGCGGGAGGTGCGGGTGCTGCGCTGGGACGCCAGCAGCGAGGCGGTGGAGCTAGCGCCCCCGGCCCCCGGGGAGGCTGAAGCCCTCAGGGAGAATCTGCAGGAGATGGACAAGTTCCTGGGGCCATACCCTTATGAGACCCTGAAGAAATGGATTTCCCTCAGCAACTTCATCAGCGAACCGGTGATGAGGAAGCTGCAGCCGGAGAGCGGGCAGATCACTGCCTTCTCAGAAGTGCTCCCAGTTCTGGCAGGAAAGCACACCGAAGACCGCATGGGGCAGAACTTGCCCCCGTACGACACAGGGTGCAAGAGCTATGCCGAAGGCATGGCGCGACTTCCTGAGATGAAGCCGAGAGCTGGCACCGAGATCAGATTCACAGAGCTGCCAAAGCAGATGTACCCTGACGGTGCTACTCCGGAGGAGATAACCAGGCATAGCATGGACCTTAGCTATGCCCTAGAGAAAGTGATTAACCAGCGATATGCTAGCCAGCCACAGGATTTGCTGGGTGAGTACAGAGTATCCCACTTAGGCACTTAGGAAGAACAAAGTCATTTCAGTGTAGAAGGAGAGTCCTAGGGTGAAACCTGGAGTTGTTCTGTGGTCCTTGTTTACTTGTGCCCTTTTAACTGTGTGACTTCACAGGACAGAGGAAGTTTGTGGAGATTATAGTCGCTGCAGGGCTTGTGCTAGTAGCAGTGGTACCAGGCTGTGAGTGCTCACAGGCGTGGTGTCTGGAGCTGCCGCCTGCCACTTTTGCTTCTCTTGCTCTTGGGTGCTGCAGTAATGCATTTGGAGCCTAGATTGCCTCGCATTAAGTCCAAAGCATCTGCCACAGCTGGCTGTGGTTGAGGGGCCCAGCAGATTCCCCGTGGCAGGCAGGCAAAGCATACTTTCACTAGTGTAGAGGTGCCAGCCTGGTGATTTGGCTGTGAAATGATCTGAGGACAGAGCCAGCAGAGTCCTGGGAGCGTTGAATGGGGCTGAACGTTGCAATTCTCAGATTCTTGTCCCCTTCCTGGTATTCAAGGAGGGCAGGCCTGTTGGGCACCCACAGTGGAGCTGTGCCTCCCAGTCACAGCATTGTAATTACTTGCTAGCCTTCTCTGACAACTTGGGATACAAACAAATGCCAAGTCTGTGGAGGTCCCAGGGTGTGTTTTGTTCTGTGGCAGGGTGGACTGAGGACTTGAGAACCTAGCTGAGGTAGAGCCTCAGGATTACTGAGCTTTGGAATAAGCCTTTGTTTTTCCCTTCTTCCATCTTTTCTATATTAATGTTATACAATTTGTTCTTTATCTAAATTGTTGTAGACAATTCTAGGATATACAAAGAGCTAATTACCTCGGACGTACGTAAGGTTCCCCAAAGCCTTGGGAAACTCTGACGCCAATCATTCTGGCTGATGCTAAGCATCCAGTGGCACCAAGTCCGGGCTCTTAATTCACTGAGAGAAAAACATCCATTAATGCACTGCTCACCTCTTTCAGTGTTCCCAAACTGCTCTGTTTAAGTACAGTAGCATTTGCACTCCTGTATGGCTTTGGAAACCCAGGCGCAGGAGGAGCAAATGTTTGCACAATAACAGCCATGTCCATTTTCATAATTGCGTGTCCTACAAGTTTTTAAGAACATGGACAACACTGGGAGTCCTAAGGAAGCTCTGTACTCTGATTGCCGGTAAAGTCACTCCAAAGATGATAATTACAGTTACAAGGAGCCCTGCCTGATTATGCTAAGCTTTCTCTCCAGCTGAAAAGGAGAGCATTAGGAAATAGTTGGTGTGTGGAGCATTGATTGCTATTAGCAGAATCGCCCAGAGGGCAGAATGTTGTTTATATGCAAGAGTTAAACCCAGAGTTTATGCAGTCATTTACAGAGCTTTTAAGAGGACATGTACCTTGGATATGCTTTAGTTTATGTGTCTTGTTTTGCTTTGTTCAATATGCGCAGCTGAGTTGCAGTTTGCTTTTATCTGCTTCCTGATTGGTAATGTATATGATGCATTTGAGCACTGGAAAAGACTCTTAAATATCCTGTGCCGTTCTGAAGATGCTGTTGGAAAGTATGAAGGCCTTTACACCAGTCTCATCTTTGTGCTGTATCACCAGATCAATGAAATCCCATCTGATTTTTTTGTGGACATCGTCTCCCAGGACAACTTTTTAACCAGCACCTTACAGGTACGTCTGTGGCTATCTCTTGAAAAATGGGAGTGGGAGGAGAGGCTATATAGGACATCAGAGCAAATTCAGGGAGAAGCTTCAAAAGGGAGTAAGCTGCTATTGAGCTCCATCAAAGATAGGGAGCCTGTGTCCTCTAAGGACACATATTTTTGTTTACTTTTTCCCTGTGTTATTTACACAGAAATGCCACTTGCTTGTCATCTCTGAGCTCGATCTGGTGAAGAGTTTAGCCTAGAAGAGTTTAGTGCATTGTAAATTTGAGTTAGTCTGCATGCAAAAAGGCCAGCAAAGTGAGGTAATGAGAGGAATGGCTAATGAAGATAGCTGCAACACGGAATGGGGACTGTGTCTTTTTTACTATGTTTTCCTTGCAAATAGTGCTGAAAGTAGTCTGGTACATTACCACGGTTTTAGAGTTCTCAAGTGGCACATCTAATGTGACTGGACTGTACCAGCATACTTTTGCTAAAAATGTTTAAGGCTTTCAGCTGCATTAAGCTGAACAGCTGTGAGAGAGGCTGAGCAAGTGCAAGATGATGTCTGTTTTTTTTATTATTATTATTATTGTTATTACTTTTTTTCCCCCAAATACCATTCATGTAAAAAAAAAAGGTTGGCATAAAAGACTGGTGATGATGATTTTTGGTCAGCTTGAATGGTACGCTTAGCATGCAGAGAAGTTGCAGTGAAACCTTGCTGAGCTTAGGGCATTGATAGTATTTAAAAAGCCTTTCCATTCCTGCTAGCTTTATACAAAGCTGAAGATTTCCTCGAATCAAGTTCTTATTCATAGGGAATTTATGGTTAGTCCAAAATGCAGAAATACTCTGCTTATACTGAGACAGGCATAGGCAAATCTGTAATTCAGCAGCAGTAAAGCCAGTTACATTGTAACTATGCTAACAGATCAGAAAATAGACAGAAATTTTATATCTAAGGAAAACTTGGTTTAAAAATAAAAACCATCACCAAATACACTGGTAAAACTCAGCAACGGAAAATCCCAGCAGGAACAGTAGTGAGTTATGTTACAGGTGCTTGATGTAAATCAGTATTGCCATCTCCTTTCTCAGGGAATGGTTTGTTTTCTCTACTTGTAACTCCAAGTTCCTCGTGTACATTTCTTGGGCGGGAGGGAGGTGTTTGTTTTTAACTTGCTGGGTGAAGTGATATGGGAAGCACTGCTTAAATCAAGTGACTGTCTTCACTTGACCCCACTAGAATTTTTAAGAATTTGGTTTTACAAAAGTCTTGATTTTTTTATTTTATTTTATTTTTGTTGGTGTTTTTTTTTTCCATCCCATTACAGGACTGGAAAATCTGCCTCTATTTGCAACACACTCACAGAGCAACACTTAGCCCTATGAAATTACCACAGTACAAAGAATGTGTCAACCAGCCATTCTTTCTATCTGATGGGAATTTTGGAAGCACTCTGTCTTGCTGGTTATCTTTCCTTTTTGGGCATTTGAGTCTTGCATGCCCTTGGATTTCATCCGTCTTTGTTTTTTATGTAAGCTGATGAAGCTGATGCCATTAGCGTGGCTGTGTTGGCTTCAGTGATCACCATTAACCCCTAGCAGGAGTCACCACATTCCTAGTAACAAAGAAGAAATTTGCCTTATGGTTGAACTGAGTCTGTCCTTGCTAAGAGTTCTCCAATTCTCTGTTCCTGTGGGATTTCCCTGATGTGCTGAAATAGTGCTAGGGAACCTCTGGGACTTGCGTTACCCAGTCACTTTGTGTACACAGCTGTCGGAGTTAACAGTCAACTGGATGTGGGCAGGTGGATTGGAAGTGCAAAATGGGAAAGGCCAGGGGGAATGTGTTATCTGTGTGCTCAGTTTTGAATGCAGCAGTTTTATTTTTGGAGTTTGATCTAAGACAGGAAGAGTACAACATAACCTCCATTGAATATGCAATCCTGACAATGTTTAAATGAAGAAAGATTGATGAAATAAGTAATGTAGTGTGCAAGTCATTGAGGAGAAGTGGGAGGTATAATCTTTTAATCTTTTTTGTAATAGCAGCCTTTCTGTGTAAGGGAGTTGTGTTATAAAGAGGTAGTTTTACACTATAATGAACAGGGAACAGCCAAATGATCAAAAGCAAAGCAACAAACTTTGCCATTCATTGTCGGTTTTGTGCTGTGCAGCTGTCAGTAGGTCTCTTCCGAATAAGAGCTTGCATTTTCCCTAAGCAGCTTTCCCTTTACTTCCATTCTGCAATGAATTTTTTCTTTGACTCTGAAATATAAATTTCTTCCTATGGAAATGAACTCTGGATCACAAGTTCAGTATAGGAGCAGAAGTGGGCTGATGACAGATGGGAGGGATCTCAGGCTAAATGCCCTGTGTAATCATACTCAGGTTCTTTAACTCTTGGAGTGCTAACAGAAGGCTATGAATTTATGAAAAGCTTATAGATTTGCGTGTGTTTGAAAGGTGGAGAGGAGCCACCCTCAAAGGTTGTTCCAGATTTCAGTGCCCTGTACTCAAAGGAACGGCTGTGCTTGGAATAACTGGACTTTTTCCAGAGAGCTCCCATTCCTTTCTTTCAGGGCATTTTCAAGTCATTTCAAGGCACTTTATTAAATTTCCTCTGTTTCCTAAGGTTTTGGTGATACCATATTGCAAACGTCAGGAAATCTCATGGTCCATCCAACTGTGAAAAAGATGGGTGTGATTACCTGTTGGCCTCATTGACTCATGCTGTAAAATTGGCTATGTAGCAGATGAAAATTCGCGGTCCTTTTTTTTTTCCTCTTCTGCTCTGACAGGGATTTTTTGCTTACAGTTAAGCATATTTCAGAATTCTACAATACATATTTAATTACATATATACTCCTGCTTGAAACAAAGTTATTACCTTAGTGCAAATATTTCTCATGCAAACTCAGTGGAATACAGGTAGAACGTCTGTCTTAGCTGTGGGATGAGAGAGGAAGTGCAGGCTCTGTTTAGGTTGCCCCAAAGCTGGAGTGGTTTCCAGGCTGTCTGATCCTTTCCCAGTGGACCTAACTTTAAACTTTACCTGGTGCACCCTGTTGGTGATGAACAGCTTGCACCACAGCTGAGTTCTTACTGACATCTACTCTGTTCTTTTAGGTGTTCTTTTCCTACACATGCAGTGCTGCTGTTGACAGGACCCTAAGGAAAAAGGCTGAAAAATTCAAGGCTCACCTAACGAAGAAATTTAAATGGGACTTTGAGGCAGAGCCTGATGACTGTGCTCCTGTAGTGGTAGAACTTCCGGAGGGTGTGCAGGTGGACTAAGCAAAGCACTCACTTAGAAACAAACAGCTTTTTTGAATAAATTTTTCTCCGTACCCTCTTCAACTTTTCCAGCTTCCTAAAGTCGGTTCCTGCAGCTAATTCCTCTTTCTGCTTTAGAAACAGAGGTGGAAAACCCAGAAGGATTCCTCACCTCGTGAGAAGATCAGAGTTATTGGAGCTGTTTGAATATAGTTGCATGGGTGCTTTGAATGGGCTGGAGGTGATGCCCAGTTCAGACAGAAGCTGCATTTTACAATTGGAGCCTTTGCTGCTCCTGTTTGACGTCTCTGGAGTGAAGAGTATAAGCCCACATGATTGGTCATCACAGCTTTTTGCAGCCTGAACCCAAGCTGTGAATGGAGAACTTCTGATCTTCCTAGGCTTGAATTATGGGAGTATAACCAGAACTGTTTCAAAACTGCGTTGGATACTTATGCTGCTTACTGTGATTTATTGCCATGTTGTGGTGGAGGGCTCAAAGCCACAACAGAATACCTCCCATTTCATACCATCTTTTCCTCTATAATTTTGTTGAAGCCTTTTGTATTTACTGGTGATGCTCTGTTTAGCATGATGTAAAAGAATGTTAACAGTTTGGTAACAAGAAATATAATAACTGGACAATAGTTACCCAGGTTTTGAAACAGAGGAGAGCCAGCATGAGATAAAAGGTCAGACTTTCATATGAACTGGACCCTTCTGTTATATTGTAATCAGAAATCTTAAGTACTTTCACAGGTGAAGGTCTCTTCTATCCCCCATTCCCTCCAAGGTAGGCTGTGAGAAAATTTTGTGCGGCTCATTCAGAGCTGTGCAGGGATTTAGTCTTGTAACTTGCTTGTTACTTTCTCAGCTGTTAGACTCCTTCAGGTATTTGTCTGTATGCGTATCTAACAAGATGACATTGCTTGTTAGTCTTTTATAGTTTAAAATAAATTTTACTCTCTTGGCCTTGCCTACAGAAAACGTCTGTACACATTTTTTTACTAGTTATTTAGCCAAAGCTTATGGTACTATGACACTGGCCTGTCTCCCTCATTGGGATGTCCAGTGTCCCGAGAAGTAACATCGCAGTGGTATCTGTGACATCGAAGGACAACCTGTAGTATAGTGGTACATGGCATGGCACAAAGTGCAGCATGTTCTGGGAAGGGGGTATGTGGTGATGTGTTTCCAAATAATCAGGAACTTAACACTGGAATCAACTGTCAGAAGCCCTCTTGTACTGCCTTATTGCTATTTCCTTGCCTGCCTCGAGGGCTTTAAACTCCATTACTCTAGTGTCTTGGTTTGTCCATTTTAAATGGACTCAGTGTTGACCAGAGGCCTTTAGGGGAGGTTACTCCAATTTGGTGAGTGTTTTGTTCTTAAATCTTTCTTGTCCTTAATATCCTTGAGATCTTTTACACTCAATTTGACTGTGCTCGTGTCTTCTTGCTCTTTGTTTGCTTATATCTGCAGGGAGTGCTGTCTTTGCAGTTGCCATTTGGACAAATCATTTGTAATGAGCGTTCCCAGATTTGATGAAAGATGTCTTTCAGTTTCTTGGCTCTTTGCACCAACCCAATGACTGGTTCTGTTGCTTTGGAGCAGAACACCGGTTACTGATGTAAGTAAGCAGCAAAGGTAGCATGGAGCCTGGGGGCCTTCCTGTGTGGAAGGGAGACAGGAGGAACAGTGCTCTGTGCTTTTCCTGGCTGAAGACCAATCTGTCCCCACAGTGTCAGTGCTTTGCAGACTGTCCTGGCAGTGGTCCCACTTGTTTGATGGATAGGTTACTTTGAGTGTGTCTTTGGAAATTAATTATCAGTTTTTCTTTCTGAGATTTAATGAAGCATGTAACAGCCAGGTTCCCATAGTGAACTACACTTTTACCAACTGAGAACAGAAAATGTAATTGTCCTTCCATTGTGCTTTTTTCCTTTTTGCAAGGTTGTAATAGGGAGAGGTAATATCTCTAATTAGACCACAAAACAGGTGGGGAAGAAAGAGGCCTTCAGGGACACAGTTCCTTTGTTAGATGTGGAACAGAAGCAGTGAACTTTCAGCTAAATATAGGTTGAGGTCAGGTAATCAGAATTCAGCTCTGTTATATGACTCAGCTGCACACTTGAGGGAAAGAGGGAGGTTGGCACATACAAAGCAATATAAGTTGGATGTTTGTAAGGGGGGTGGTCATAAATCTGGGAGAGGAGAGTGAGGAGGGCTGTTATTATTCTTGTTGAAGTCAGCAGGAAGGAGGATATAAAAGGAAATTTGTAACATGTAATGGAAGAAATATTTTCTTGCCTTTATATAGCCTTAGGCAATCTGTGGCTATAACACTACCCCTTCTTTCCAACTAAGATATAGTAATCTGAAAGCAAAAGAGAGATTTGTATGTCTGTGTGTAAATACACATTACTGCAAGCTAATGAAGTGTAATAGGTGATGTGTCTGCAACACTGATTCAGCAATGCATTAGGGTCAGGCTGAGCAGCTTTTGGTGCGTTGTGAAATGGCACTGATGCGTGAGGTATGTTGGCTTCCTGCTTATGTGGAGAGTTGTCCAGCTGTCAGAGTTGTGCAAATGAGGCAAAGTGGTATCGTTCCTGTCCCATGACATGTACTTTCATTGCAGATTGTGTGGGAGCGCAGACTCTGCTCAGCCCTTGGTGAGGCTGATCACTTAAGGATCAACAATGGCATGATCTGACCACTGGATACCCTGAAGATGCACTGCAGATCACATCTACAATGCAAAGCCCAGTGTGATTATATTCAACCCTGAGAGCCACCATTACATTTTTTTTTCCACTTTACTTATAGGCTCAGTAACATTAAACAAACCAGTTTTGAGACTCAGTGATATTTATTCTGTACGGTGGCCTCTGTTCTCCTGCACCACACTGAAGATAGTCGCTTCCTGTTTCATCGACCCTGCAAATTCAAAGATGTGAAACGTTCTAGCTGGGGTTGTAGAAAGCTGCTTTTCCATCCCGGTGTTGTGGTACACCCTTATTTCATTGGGAAGAGAAATGGCACATCCTGCCCTGCCCATCCCTGCCCATTCATGCAGCTTACTTTGTGATTTCCACCTCTCCTCTCCCACTGTCAAAAAGGCAGATAGACCATTTCCATCTGCTCTCAGGTGGATTGCTGCTGATGACTTCATTGTGTCACCAATGAGCATCTGTAATGTAGTTCTGCAGTTCAGATTGGTTTTACATGGCAGCTATCTCACCAGTGTTTTAACTCCTGTGACAGCGATGGTTGCAGACCTTGAACAGCACCAAGGTCGTGTGGTGTTAATGCTATGCAGACATGTAGAAGTGTTCTTGTCCTACTGCTTTTGTCTTCTCAGTGCAATCTAAACATAAAACCGAGCAGATGGGGAAGCTGTAGAGAGCGATCAGTGACAACGCATAGCTTGTTAGTACTGTGTTTTTTAGTTTTTAGTACTATCTTAAGTGAGCTCAGGGTTAATTATTTTTGAAACAGCAACTCTTCCTTGGTGCTTTCACTTCACTGCCTAAGGGTGAGTTGAATTTTTTGGTTATTTGCTGAATGGTCTCTTACAGTAACCCTAGCCTTTCTGTGTATGTCTTGTTTCAGTTCAAGTCTCTTCTATTTTTATTAGGCTTTTGTGTTGTTTGTTAGTATTGTACCCTTATTTTTCTAATCCAAAAATAACAAATGATAGATACCCCATTGTCATTTGTGCCTCTAGCAATTAACAAGAGTGAGAGGTTTTTAAGTCTCTTGGCATATACCACTTTTGTTTGGAGTAACGTTTATTTCTGCTACTGGTAAGGTTTACCTTTGACAGCTGGACAAAGAAAATGCCAGCTGCTGTGGATGGAGGTGTTGGCACTGAGCTTCTAGAATATGGAAAGAGATGAAACAGAACGTCTTGATTCCTTCCTCTGAAAAAGGAAATAACCTTCCCCTGATGTTGCTGTTCATTGTCCAATGAAACTATGGCAGTGGTTTATTCTGCAGCCCTGTTACTATAAAAGGGATGTGCTGTGAATGGCCGTTCTTTCATGATGTGGTCAGCTACTTCATAGCTATTTCTGCTCCCCGTCAGAGAATGTACAGCTCCTGTCCTTGCTGCTTGCAGGCCGCTGAGCAGACCAGGAGCCTGTCCCACTGAGGCAAGTGTTGTACAGGCCACAGAGTGGAGCTGAAGCACAGCTGGGAGGATGCTCTGAACAATGTGGCCGTGCTGGAGCCTGTAATTAATGCAGAGGAGGCATTGACTCTGCAAGGGCCGCATTAAGAGAGCATAAATGAGCTGCAAGGCAGCCTTACTAGAAATAAATAAACTAAGTCTAAAGTGGTTAATCAATAGGACGAAAAATCTATATACACAGACTTTCAGAGCCACTGCTTTGGATTTATTGGGTGTGCTTCAGCTGGCTCTGAGGGCTTTGCAATTTCATGAGGAGTGTGCCGCTGTCAGGGCACAGCAGTTGTTGCAGAAATAGGTCACGCAGCTGCAGCAGCGAGGTGCCAGGTCTGCACCTTGCTGGCTTCCAGCAGAGCTTAGCTCACACTGCCAGCAGCTCTGGTCAGCCTCGGCTTGGAGGGCCCCAGGGATTTGAGCGACAAGGCTGAGCTAGGCTCTGGTGTGTAAGCCCCTGACGGGTCTCCACTTTGGACAGGCAAGAAGCAAGGGGGAGAAGGAAGCAGCATGAGGGTTAATTTCTCGTGTCAGACCCCTTTGCAGGGATGTGACGGCTGTGTTGGTGACCTGGCTGGCTATGCCCGTGTCCTGCACCTCCCTGGAGCAAATGGGACATGGATCTGAAGTGCAGAGGGGCTTCCTAAATTTCAGATTCCCAAAGCCCTAACACTTGAACTTTTTCCCTATCTGCTAGTGAGTTTGCAGTTCAGTCACAACCGTACAGGTGCCACAGAAGGCTAGCCTGGTTAAAGGTGCTAGTTATCAGGAGCACTCTGTTCTAATGCTGCGGTGTCCCTTTGCACATTTACTTACTGTCTTTTCCCCAGTGTTCCTCATCTTGTAAAAATCATGTGTCTTCCCATCATGGTCGTTAAATAATTCAATCTAATGGGATTTGCAAAGGAAGAATGGTGAAAAATGGAGGCAGTCAGCAGTGAGTGGGTGGTTGGATGTGAGGCAGGGTGCTCAGGCCTCCTCAGGAGCAGAGGGAGAGCAGCTCTGGCTGCAGCTGGAGCTGCTAAAAGCCTCTGTGTTGGGCTGGAGGCGAGGGCCAGAATTTCTCTGGGGCACGTGCAGGACTTGCCAGAATGGGAGGTGTTGTTATCCTGGGCTGCAGTTTTCATCACTTCTTTTCAAAGCTGGGTTTAGCAACATTCAATTTATTTAGGAAGCTGAAGTTTATTTTAAAAGCAAAAGTTGCTTTTCATTCCCAGCTGTTGTCAATATGCCTGAATTCATTAGGAGAGGGCAGCATGAAAGTAATTGTCATGATTTTTATACATTATAGTAAATTTAAACCTTAACATAGATGACAATTTTTAAATTTAAAGGTAATAAAAAAAAAAAAATTAAAGGAAATGGTCATTTGTTTTTAGATTCAAGACTCCCTGATTTCTGTCTACTTGGGAAGCAGCTTTAAGTGTGAGGAACAGCAGGTGGAATCCAGGAAGGCTTCACCCATTTTGTGCATTTACATTAATGTATTTACATTAATGAGTACACCCAGTGCTGCTTATTGCTCCTTCTCTATGCAAGTCCTTGTGCCCTGTAGGCTGCAGTGAGCCTCACGGGGGCTGGGAGCTGGCTGTCCCGAGGGAGTCCTGCTGTGGGGCAGGGCCTCTGGTGGCTTGGCAGGGCCCCTCTGCTGTGGTGTCAAGGGACAGGGAACGGCAGGCAGCAGTGAACATCTCTGGTGAGCACAGGAAGTTAGGATCACTCTGGCTCCTTGCTTTTGGGCTGCGTTTCTGTGGAATAACTCCAGATAGTGTGACTACTTCATGAGCAAATGCCTTTTACTTCTTGAAGTGAATCATCTCTCAGACTAAGTCCGCGTGCAGTCGGATATGGTGTGGTTCCCTCCTGGTGACGAAGGCATCCTGCCCAGTGTTTAGCAGTTCGGCCGATCAGAGGGGAGCAGGGCTTGTCCCGAGGCCTCACTGACATCTGGGGGGCTCGGCTGGTGAGCGACCCGAGCCTAGGGGCACAGAGGCCCCTGGTCCCGCTGTCCTTTGCTGCCCGCTGGCCTGCGAGCAGCAGGGGTGGGCTGGTGGCCGTCACACCACCAGGGAGAACAGGCAACACAGGGCTGGGTGGCCCTGTGGACTGAGTCCTTCCGTTTCTGCTAAGTGCAGCCTCTTGTCTGGTGGTATTCTTGTTTTGTTTTTCAAACAGCTGCTTCAGAATTTAAAAAGCATCAACTGAGATACTGCTGATCATTGCTATGAGCCTTACGAACTTGTGAGAGACCTTCTGTGTGCAATCCAGCAGGGACCTGTTAAACACATCACCCAGCGGTGGTGTGTGACCACTCAGGGCCTCTTGTGGCTTTCTTTCATTAGGAGGAGATCGGTGGGGAGGGCTGTGCATGTATAGCATTGCTGGAAGTTCACACTGCCTAAGTGTGTTCATTTAATGGGCTTACTTCCTTAACAAGACCAATAACCAGTGTGATCTAATGTTCCTTTGGGGGCTCTCATTCACTTTATTCCTCAGCAGAAGCAGGCAGGTCAAGAGCTCTCTGCATTAGCAAGGAGATGTTCCACCTTCCTTATTATCCACCATTCCCTGCAAAGATTCTTTTACACTCACAAAGAAAATGTTATCTTTGTTTTTTTTTTTTTCCCTCTTTCTTTGCTTCTTCAATGACAAAGCACTCATCTGTGCTTCAAAAGAAAGGCCAACTTCTCTTGCCATGTCAGGGGTCCTAGTCCAATTCTAACATGACTGACTCCATCCGCCTCCCCTGTGCTTCAATACTGAAAGGAAACTGCAGTTTTTATCTTCTGCCAGCAATAAACCATTTTTTTTCCTGTATTCCTCTCAGGTCGTCAGTCAGTAAAAGCATCTTTTGGCTGGCTCTGCCTGCACCATCGTGCAGGTTCCCTGGGAGCTGACTGGTCAGCCTGTGCAGCGTGCAGTCATGGGGCCTCAGATGCGTGCAGAGCGCGGCTGCCAGCCATAGTTACCTCTGTGCCCTGCCCTGGTTACCGCAGGTGCCTTCTCAAAACCTTCTCACTCCCTCTTGTGGCATGGTAGGTGGTGGGAGGGCTCAAACCTGTGCTGTTTCTGCTCTTGCAGTGAAGGAAGGAGGTGCTATAGAGAGGCATGCCTGGGAAAGGGCCTGTAGGTCTGCAAGAGCTCACCAGCTCTTCGTTCTCTGAACATGCACCGAACATGCTGGTAAGCACCACTGCAAAGCAGGTGTGAAACGCTCCATGGAGTAAAGCGCAAGTGCAACTGAGGCCTCGGATGTCCTGAAGAAGTTTCAGTAATGAAAGCACCGTTGCAATGCTGTGAAATTGGTCTGTGGCATGTGAGCAGAGGATTACTGCATCCAACCACTGTCTGTGGCTGGGAAGTGACCTGTACAGCTTGGACTGTGGTGTCCATGTCAAAGTCTTGTGTCCATAAAATTAAAGCAGCAGCATCTCTATGCCAGCTCTGCAGTTAGTGGAGCTGAGGGGAGAGCTGAGGAACAGAATCTGCTCGGCTGCTGCCTGTTCACCAATAGTCCATGCACTGGGTTTCAAAGCCGGTACTCCTCCTCTCCACCCCACTTGTTCTTCCCTCTGCTGCTTAGCCTTGCCTCTCTTGATTCTACTGACTTGATGGGAAAATGTGGTGGAGGAGAGCTCTGCGTGCCTTCCCTGCATCCCCAACCTGGTCACTTCCCCAGGCAAATGGAAGCAGGAGAAGTCACTGAGCAGGTGGATGAGTGCCCTAGGCACCTGCCCTCTGACTGCTGCCTGGCTCCACCAGCTGCAGGGCAGCCCCCCTCCAGCTCTGAGCTCACCGCGCTCAGCGTGGTGGCTGTCCAGAACTGTAATGCAAGACTCGGTGGGAACCTCCTGAAGTGAAGCTGGGATGCAAGAGTACTGCTTTACTCTGACTGCCCAGTACTGTTTTTTCAGTGCTGACCTGACTAGTGTAATTGGAAGATGCTCTCTATTCTGACTTAGCAATACCCACTGCAACTTTGGCATAGCTTTTTTTTTTTTTTCTTTAAAGCTTGCCCACAAATGTAGGAATCACCTCCTAGCAAATCCATGAGGCTGCTCTGCCCTGTGGGCTTGTGTTCCAATAGATACCAACTTGCCAGGCTTTACAAGTGATTTGTCACATGCTTTTCTGCACTCTCTGTGCTTCATCTGTGTAACTGGACTTCAAATGTGAGAGCAAGGTGCCCAGGTTGGTGGTGCTGGTACTACAGCGACACAGCATATGGTAGAAAAGCTCTTGGCCTTGAGGAAACAGCAGGATAAAAGGTAGTAGTGGAGGCTGTGCCTGAGTTGATTTGCTGGTGATGAGAGCACTGATCTGGCAAGACATAGCTCCTTGAAGGTGTGAAAAAGGTGTTCAGATGCTGAGCAGACTGATGGTCAGGTGAGGTGCATGGGGCTGAGGACTTGAGGAGCCATGGGCTGGGCTGAGACAGTGCTTGGAAGCATCCTGCTGCCTCCTAGCTTTGGAGTCCCTGCGCAGCACCAGCAGTCCTGATGGGTCCAAGAAAACACCTGGTGGATCTCCACAAGAGCTCTGTGTTGGTAGAACCCCTGCAGATTAGGGAGGACAACAGCGTGGATGTCTGTCTGTATCCTCAGGAGATGAGTCAGTAATGGGTTTTAGGATATTGAAATGTGAACGCTTGCTTGGATTTGGCAGGAAGACGCTAGGAACACAGTTTGGGGAGATGTTTGATTGAGATGAGGAATGCTGCGAGCAGGATGGGTAGCTTACCATGGGATTTGGGTGCAGTGAGACAGGTTGTGTCTGGTATGATGTGGAAGGACAGCAAAATCTGGCAGAGCTGGAGGGTTGGGAAGATGGGATCAAGAGGAAGGAAACCTCTGCCGCCCCCTTCCCTGCAGCCCACAGCCCCTACTTCCTGCTGAAGAGCTGGGCAAGGGCTCCAAGGCGTGAGCAGCACAAGCCCATGGCTGCGAGTGCTCCTGGGCTGCGCTGCTCCTCTGCCTGTGCCATGTGCAGCTGGGTAGGCTGCTGGCTGTGGGGAAGCGCAGGTGGATGGCAGCACACCTCCTGAGTGGCCCCACAGCTGGGGCTGCTGGCAGCACCCCGCCAGCAGGACTTCCCTTGGTGGACCACAGCGGGGCCAGGGCAAGGGGATGGTCTCTGCAGCTCAAAGCACAGTTGGAGATGCGTGGGTGCCCATGGCAGGTCCCAGTTCTGCAGTGAGGGACCCAGTTGGCCATCTGGCAGTTGCTACTTGACATGGGTTGGAGATGTACTGGTGAGAAAATGACTCTTGGTCCCTCTTCCAGCCACTGCAGCTTGATGAGCTACTTAGCTGGACAGTAACATGCAACCTGTGCGAGGGGCAGCACCAAGCAGCTCTGTATTTCTAGCAGTTTGAAGTCAGTCATTCTGACTCCTGAACCTCTCCTTGAACCCCTACGGAGGAGATGGATGCAAAAGCAAGAAAATCCCATCTGTCTTGCAGGCTGAAGGCTGTGCTGAGTCTGAGGCATGCAGTCTTCCATGGGATGAGCACCTTCTGTTAGCAGTGATACGGGAGGCTGTGTTTGTGGCAAGGTTTTGGGGCTGAAGGGGTGGCCTCTGTGAGAAGAGCCCAGAAGCTGCCCCGTGTTAGGTAAGAGCCAGTTCCAGACGGCTCCAAAAGGGACCCGCTGCTGGCCAAAGCTGAGCCAGTGAGTGAAGCTGGTTGTGCCTCTGGGAGAGCATATTGAAGAAAGGGAAAAACTGCTATGCAACGGCAGCTGGGAGAGAGGAGTGAGAAAGTGCAGTGAGAAACCTTGCAGCCCCCAAGGGCAGTGAAGAAGGAGGGCAGGAGGTGCTCCAGGCGCTGGGGCAGAAGTTCCCCTGCAGCCCATGGTGAGGCCCATGGTGCAGCAGGCTGTCCCCCTGCAGCCCGTGGGGCACCACGGCGGAGCAGATCTCCACATGCAGCCCATGGAGGAGCCCGTATTGGAGCAGATGGCTGTGGCCTGAAGGAGGCTGCAGCCCATGGAGAGCCCCCGCAGGAGCAGACTCCAGGTTGGGGCTGCCACCCATGGAGAGGAGCCCACTCAGGAGCAGGTGACCTGGTGGTAGCTGCCACCCATGGGGGACCCGTGCTGGAGCAGTGCGCTCCTGAAGGATGGACCCCATGGTACAGACCTGTATTGGAGTGATTCTTGAAGAACTGCAAACTGTAGGAAGCCCCCGTAGGATCAGTTTGGGGAGGACGGCATCCTGTGGGAGGGACCCCACACTGGAACAGGGGCAGAGAGTGACCACAGAGGAGCAGCAGAGACAAAGCCTTATGGACTGACCACAGCCCCCATTCCCTGTTCCCCTGCGCTGCCTGGGGGGAGGAGGTAGAAGAGGGTGGATGGGGGGAAGGTGTTTTTAGTTTGCTTTGAGTTCTCACTGCTCTAGTCTGTTATCAGTAGGCAATAAATTATATTAATCTTCCATATTGCTGAGTCTGTTTTGCCCATGACAGTAATTGGTGAGTGATCTCCCCATCCTTATCTCAACCCATCAGCTCTTCCATTGTATTTTCTCCCCTGTCCTTTTCTGCAGGGGGAGTGAGAGAGTGACATGGTGGTGCTTAGCTGCCTGTCAGTGTGACACCAATACAGGGGGAGCAGTGCTTCTCTGTGTCCTTCTGTTGCTTGAATCGCCCTTTCGCTGGGTAGCAAAGTCCCCCTGGGGCCAGCAGTGCTGCCCTCCCGGGCTTGTTCCCTGCTTGGTGGTTCCCTGCACAGCTGGCATGTGCTGCCATATTGGTAACGAAGCCTTCAGGAAATGATCTTTCTCCCTGTGTCCTTGTGAGCAAGGGGAGCTAGTGCGGAGGACAACAGGTGGTTGCTGCTGGGGTGACCTTCCCTGGAACAGTTCTGCTTTCCTTCTGATCCCACTTGGGTAACATCTGTCAGGTTTTCTGTACTCTTGCAGCAGAGACGGGGCCTGAAGATGCTCACTGGAAGAGCTGCGCTCCCTTGCCATGATGGTGATCAAAGCCAGCTCCAATATTTCAGTGTGGTGTACGCCACTGAGTGAGGTGGGTGCTGCCCTCAGCCTGGTCCCCTCCCCGAAGGATAGCAAAGCTTGTGACCAGTGCCACTTCGGAAAGCCCCTTCAGCAGAGCAAAGCAAGTGCTTTACTCCTGCAATGGAAGGAAACAGGCTAAAAGCGCAAGTTCATTTGTTTCTCTGGCTTTGAGCCCTGGTGCAAGGCGAAGCAGCATCCAGCACACTGAGGCCTGGCAGAGCTGAGAGGAGGTGGCAGCCACCTCTGTGTGCTAGGGCCGAAGCCCTGCAGGGCTTGATGAGGCCTGCTGCCCGATGCAGGCAGACCTGAATCCGCTGAGCTGCCACAAGCTGCGGTGTGGGCTGCTGGGTGGGTAGAAGAGCTGTGTTCACAGCTATCGTTGGAGTGTTTTGAAGTAGTCCAAGCACTAAAAGTAGTATTTGTCTATAGCTAGCAAAGAGTTATGCTTGCATTTTACCTGGGGAAACCTGGTGGCATGGTCTCGGCTTGCTCAGTGAGAGCATGACAGCTGTGAGGAGGCCCCAGGGTTCTTGAAACATCTTCTCCATTGAGCTGTCCCCCCAGGCAGAGGTGGTGGTGGGGAGCACGGGGTGTCTGTTGTCAGGGATTTTGGATGAGGTCATATTGTATTGGGTTTACGTGGTAAAGGTTTGGTAGCAGGGGGGGGCCACAGGGGTGACTTCTGTGAGAAGATTCCAGAAGCTGCCCCGTGTCAGATAAGAGCCAGCTCCAGCCAGCTCCAAAAGAGACCCACCGCTGGCCAGACCTGAGCCAATGAGCGATGTTGTTTGCGCCTCTGGGAGAGCAGATTTAAGAAAGGGAAAAAACTGCTGCGCAACAGCAGCTGGGAGTGAGAGGAGTGGGGGTGTTTGACATTGCTTCCCTGGGGAATTTCTGCCTTTGCCTGGCAGTGAGAGGGACCTTGAGAGAAGTTTGACATCGTGGAAGTTGACAGCTTCAAAGGGAGAGCTACAAGCTTGGAGGAAGGGGCTCCAGTAGTGAGCGTGTTCTGGTGGGGAGACTGCTGAGCTGCAGTTCCTCCTGCATGCACTGTCCCTGCACTGCCCTGGCAGATGCTTACGCACTCAAGGACTGCCACTACAGCACCTGACGAGCATGTTAACGAAGGAGGAGCATGGAGCTGATGGAGGGTCCTATGAGCCTTATGCTGTTGACCACATCAGACCATGTCCAATTTGCTGCTGTGTTATAACCCCATGCCCTGGCTCATGTGTGAGACCCTGGAGCACCCATCTGCCCTTCCCAGGTTGCTGCAGGCTGCTACAAGTGAGAGCATCATGTCAGCACAGGGCAGTCACCTCCCACTGACTGACCCACAACCCATGAGTGTGATGTATCAGCACTTTGGTGGAAGAGCTCACTGGTGCGGGGTGGTTGCAGATATGGCATCTGGGGAACAAACGGGCAGAGGGCTTCAGAGCTCCCTGTTGTGCAGAAGACGACAGCTCTGCAGAGCAGTGTGTGCAGCCCCCTGCAGAGCAAGCCTTCTCCTGCTGTCAGTGGCCTGGCACTGGGCAGGAGGCTAGCGTTTTGTGGGAAGTGTCAAGCTGAGATCGCAGCTACCTTTCTGTTTCAGCTTCGTGCTCAGTTTCTCCTGCTTCTTTGCAGCTGTATGCCCCAGCCAAGGCTGCGTCTGGCTACAGGGCAAAGCTGGTACCCAGCCATCTGTCCGCTGAGTGGTTGATAGTGCTGAGGTACACAGCACAGCGTGGCAAGGGCACCCAAGCACACTCAGCACCGTGGTGGCACTGGGGTGCAGGTGGGAGCAGCTTGTGGCCAAGGGCTGAAGCTGGTGGTGGAGCCCTGATGTCTGCCTCACCCCTCAGTCCAGGCAGGCTCATAGCCCAGAGCACCTCTCCTGGGGCTCTGACCCCCAGATGCCTGGTCCCAGGAGGCTGTGTGTTGTTTCAGCATCCATGCTTACCTGCTTGGTACTGCGGGGAAACGGTGAGTGTCCCCTTGCCATGTGTAGCAGCCCCAGGTGTGGAGGAGTCGCTAATGGCTGTGCTCTGTTAAAAGAAACAAATATAAAGGATTTCTGCAGAGAATATAATCTCCTGGGGAAGAAATAGTTGCACTGGTCCACCCACTCCATGCATGGGTGGCCTTCATGCACCTTTCTTTTTTCTTTTTCATCCCGTCCTTCCCAGTGACCATGGGCAGGGCAGTCTGAGCCTGCTGCAGGGGACACAAGCATCACTTTCCACCTTGGGGCAGGACCAGGACTCTCCTGTCCCTCTTATCCCTGTGCCAGGCTGCCTGGGCTGGACAGCTGGGACAGCTGTTCTCAGGGTGCCTTCAAGGGACCTCAGCATTTGGATGATTTTAGCTCTGGGTGACTCTGGTCCTCAACTGCTTCCAGCAGCTCCCATGACAGCTGGCCATGCATCAGCCCGGTGCAGCTCACATGGCCCTGCTGATGCTTCCCCCTCCCTCTGCTCTCTGTCTCCCATTCAGCCAGAACCTCCTGGTGATCCCAGGGCCCTCAGTGGGTGTTGCTGGCTACTCACTTGCTCTGCAGCGACAAGACTCTGACAGGGCAATGTTTGGGGATGCTGGGGTGTGCCTGTGTCCCATGTAGCACCTGAGAAACCAGAAAGGCGTGGAGAAGAGGTGGGACCCGGGTCAGATAGAGCTGCAGGAAGTGCTTGATAACCTTGAAAGCATTCTTCCACCCATCTTTCACCCTGATTTACTTGCAGAGTAGTTTGTCACAGGGTGTTGTAAAGATCAGAACTATGAAAAGAGATTTAAAATAGAATTGGGCAAATATAGTAATATATCTGCAACCTCTGGCTCAGAAAATGACCCAAATCTGTCTGACCAGGAGGAAGGTAACATCTAGCTTGTACCCCTGCTCTGGGTTCTGGTGGAGAGGAGTCTGTGGGGTCTGCAAGTGACAGTGATGAGCATTTGTCCTAAACTACTAGCTGTGCTCATGGGAGCTGGTGAAAAAGGAGGGTTGTTTCTTGAAGCTGACTTGTCCACTTTGGACTAAACAGATTTTTTCTAGATGTGTCAGTCCCACGTGTGTCTGTTCTCTCTTCATTTTCTGCTGCGTTATCACCTCTTGATACCCTTCACCACAGCCTCCTTCTATGTAAAGCATCTGGAAACCTGGTTGCTGAGGTCAGGGACTGACTCTTGGTGAAGGGGTTTGTGCTCAAAATGTGGCACTCAGCGTTGACTCACTGGTGGGGATTAGAGGTGCGCAGTGGAGGACAAGCTGTGGCTCTCAGAGTGCTCCCTCCACACGTGTTGCCAAACACTGCCCATGAGAGGCTGCTCCTCCTGAACTTTGAAGCCCTTTCTGTCTCTGCCTGTCCTTGCTGGGCGTCAAGCAAGGAGGGAACTCCATGGCCCTCATGTGGCCTCATGACTCCAGCAAAGCAATGAGGTGCTCCTGCAGTGTTTTGCTCTCCATATGGAGTGTCCTGGTTCCAGTCTCTTGCAGGCGCTCCTCAGGGATGTTGCAGTAAGGTGACGAAGACTCCCAGGGGTCAGAGATAAGGGTGGAAGGTCTGGGAAGTGTATCAAAAGTTTCTTCCAGTTACTGCTAGATTGTCAGGCTAACAGAAAAGATGTGTGCTAGTGGAGTAAATGAGGCTCTGGATTTTGGGAAATGGAAGAAAATGAGCAGAGGAGGTACCGGGAGCTCAGGGTGGTGGGTGAGCAGGGGCTACCTGGCCTTGAACTCACACTCCTTGCAGCAAGCTGGGCAGGCAACTGTGACATGGCAGCCTGCAACGTGAGCATCTGCCATTTCCTCTGCTCATCCAGAAAAGTGCAACACCTGGGGGAGCTCCAGAAAGCAGCCGATGGCCTCCCTGTCCCGGTGAAGGCATGCCAACCCAAGCTCCTGCCACAGGTCATGGGGCAATCGTAGCCATGTCTGGAAGGGGAAAGAGTGCTTGGCAAGCTCTGCCACACAGCCCTGGTAACCTGGGCTAGGCGTCTGCGGTGGTGTCTTATCACGGACAAGTGGGCCTGGGGAGCTCGCGCCATGCAGGAGCAGCCCCCAGCAGCCCACCCAGAGCTCCTGGCCGTAGGAGTGGCTCTCCATGGCTTGAGGGTTGGGGCTCACAGCAGCTGGTCGGGAGGCCCATCCACAGGCATACGTGGTGCTGTGCTGGCTGTTTGAAAGCACATGGCAGATGACAGACAAGAGGTAGTATTGCTTTGCTCACCACAACACAATTTGCCTGGCTTGTACTGAATGAAGCCCTAAGCTGCAAGGAGCTGCCTCCTGATGAGGACACAGTGTACCAGAAAATCAGGTGCATGGCTTGATAATGATATGATACAATTTTGGCTCATACAAGAGGTAACAAGAGACAGGAGCAGAGTTCAAGAAGCCAAGCATCACGTGAGAGAAGACTGGGAGAGAGAGAGATGTGGGAAGGAGATAGTGAAGACTAGATCCAGTCTGCGATGGGATAGTTGTGTCTAGCTTAGGGCTATGGATCTGTCCATCCTGCTTGAGAGGATGGGTGGGCAGAAGGTGGCCCTCTTCCCCTCTCTCCTCTCCACCTGGTAGAGGGATCCTGCCTTTGGCTACTCTGTCACCCTTGCTGGAAGGTGATGGTGTTTGTCCCTCTTGTTGGCAGGAAGGGATCAGCTCCCCATGTCAGGCTATTTTCATTTTTGCTTTGGGTTTTGTTTACTTAATTGGATAAAGCATTTCGACATGCAGCCACTGATTCTGTGAGCAGGCTGCTGAGGATACTAGCATGCTCAGGGGGAAGCTGGATAACAATGCAGGGAGCTGCAAGAAGCATCACTGGGGGATGCCTCATGCAAATCCATAATATGCATAATTTACTGAGCTTTTAATATTAATGATCAACCTAGCCTAACCCCTTGTAAAAACAATTAGCAACAAACTGCCTCTGCATCTGTGTGGATGTCTTGCTCTTCCAAAGGCAGCTGTGGGGCTTTTCCTCCTCTGCTGCATTTTGCCACTTGCTCTTGTTCCCAGCTCCTCCCTCAGAGCAGGAAAAGGAAAGAAAGGCAGCTTTTAAAAGCTCCATACTGCTCCTCAGGGCCATGGAGGAGATTGTCCTGTATCTCTGAAGATTAGCACAGCCTCAGGATTCCTTGCCCTACCTCTCCTTCCAGACATGGGGTAGATTTTTCACAGAAGTGGCTTTGTCACTAAGTTTCTTTTTCTTTTTTTTTTCATCTTGGGCCCATCTTATCCTGATGCCTCTGTCCCACCCTGCTGCCATTTGACAGTTATATGTCACTTTGTAGTCACCATTCAATTTGATCATGCTTGGCTGGCATGATACCATGTGCCAATCAATGCAGTGGCAGTAGGAGTGGGTTGATGTCTTATGTAACAGACCGCCATTCCCATGTTCAGCTCCGTTAAGGCCCTCACTTCATTGATTGCTGCTGTAAGTCCATCCCAAAGGAGGAGGAGCCCAAGCCTGACCCCAGAGCCAGTGGCTGTGCCACTGTGGGGACAATACCCTTTTGGACAGTGCTTCCAACTGTGGCCACTTCTAGAGGCAAAAGCTTCTGTGAACTTCTCTGAGAGCATCTCTAGAGAGCCAGGTCCATAGAGCAGCCACAACCTCATGGGCCAGCCTCCTTGTTTCGTTCTCTCCCTGCCGAGAAGCACCCTGGTGTTTTGGTAAAATTTCCCCAGTTCTGGCCCCTCCATCCCCAGTGACATGGGTGCCTGGGAGAAGACTTCTCAAGTTGTGGCACTATCAAAGTTTAGGAGAGGTTGGCAGTGTGGAAGGAAACAAAAGCAAGGGAGGGGACTGAGGAAGGAATAATGCACTGTCTGCTTTTCAGCCTGCCTTTACACCCCGAAGAGGCTGAGCAGCCAGCCCAGGCTGGGGCTCATACGCCCCTTCCAGCATATTTATGTATCTGCATGTAAACTGCTAAAAGGGCTTGCAGGGAGCTCTGCTGTACACGAGGCAGGGCGTTAGGAGGTCTCTGTGCTCATGGCAACATTCTGCCTCTGTCAGAAGGATTAAAGGTGAAGCAGCCATGGCCTCTCAGCATTCCTGCTCTGACCTTCCATGGTCCTTTCCTCTCTAGAGACAGCGTGGCCTTTTTTTTCTGGAAACTCTTGAATTGTATAAACCTGAGCAAGCCTTCCAGTTTCGGGGCTGGGCTGCAGGAAATGCCTTCTTCTTTAATGGCTGCACTTGAGAAATCTTTCCTCCTAGAAAATGGGAGACTGAATGGAGAGCATCAACCCATAATGCAGCCTTCCTTTCTCCTGCTAATGCTTGGTCACTAGTGAGGGGGAAAGCACAGGCTCTCAGCTCCTGCCAACCAAGTGATGCACTGTCATTAAAGCTCTGAAGCAGGAAAATGCTTAAGAATATCTTTGAAGTGCCTTCCAGAGCCTGGAGTGAAATCTCACAGCTGCAGCTCAAGGCTGAGGCCCACCAGGTGCTTGGAGGAGCTCTCCTACTCCAGCTCTGTCCCTGCAGATTGAGAGCCTGTATGCTTCCTGTCCAGGCCCTGGCCAGCCTGGAGAGCAAGCTTGGGGCTTGCACTGCTCACAGAGGGTGGTGATGTCCCTGGAGGTGTGAGCAGGTGACTGTTTCAGTCCAGCTTGTGTTTCCCTTGCAAAGCTGACCATGCATTTGGGTTTCTCCATTTGCCTCGTGAAGTTCTGGGCCAGGGTGGGGGTACATTTGGACTGGGATGGTCCAACCTGGTGATTTTGTAGAGATGTTTTACCTTTAATTGAAAAAATGAGGACTACCACATGCTTCCTGCAGCAGGACATCAATGGGATGTTCTGGGGTCCCAGTTCCCACATCTGGTGCCTGGTGGTGCTTGAAGCTCCCTAGGTTCTGGAGATACTGCTCAGGGCTGGCAGACCGGGACAGGACCAGGGTTGGGGGGCTGTGGCTGCTGGCAGCCTGGCAGGGCCCGCTGGGGTGCCAGGGGCTGTGGCGAGCCCAGGCTTAGGCTCCTCAGAGGCCCTGACTCAGAGCCATGTGGCTGTGCTCAAATGCTCCCACTCCTCCCTGCCCTCTTGTGCCACTCTTGGCATTGCCCTGCTGCCCTTCTCCCTGCTCCACAGCTCCAGCTCCTCACAGATGCCCTCACTGTCACAGAGCAGGGCAGGAGAGAAGGCGAGCAGAGAAGGGGCCAGCAGGGCACCCCCTTTCTTGCTACCCGCTGTGCTGGGGAGGGGAGAGTACTGCTGAGCTGGAAGGCATTTCCTCTCTCTGCCCAGCAGCCACATTGCATTGCTCATCTTTTCTCCTCCCTGCTGCTGCCCTCATTTGGCTGCTTTTTGTAGATGAAAAGTGGCCTTTAAAATATAGGACAAGGTCACCGTTCCCTCCCCACATAGCAGTTGCAGCCCTATGCAGCTGTGCTGTGGTGCTCAGTAACAGCAGCTTTGCAGAGGCACTGCCTGCAGGTGCCAAGTGCCTAGGGGGATGCAGTGCCAGCAGTGACACACAAGGCAGCAGCAAGGGTGCGAGCTGGTGCTGCTGGGGTGCCCTGCTCCAGTGCCACCACAGTGCCCAGCCAGGGCAGCATTGGGCTGGTGGCCAGAGGGCTGGGGCTGGCTTCCAGCTGTGCCACCGCTGCTCTGGAGCAGGCTTCTCTGCATCAGGCTTCTCTGCATCGTGTGTCCCCTACACCCTCTCCACTGGCCATACTGCCAGCTTCATGCCATGCCAAAGCCCTGTTGCCCACCTTGCAGAGGAGATGCCCAGTCCTGCCAAAGCCCTGTTGCCCACCTTGCAGTGGAGATGCCCAGTCCTGCCTGGATGTCTCCAGAGCAATGGGACTCAGGTGCTTGGGTTTGTAGTCACTCCTGGGCCAGTGTGAGCCACTGCAGCTGGAAGTTTGTTTCCTTACGAGCAGGAAACGTTGCTCCTGCTCACCACTGGGCTCTGCTTGCTCCTCCTGGCACTGCCAGTGCTAGCAGCAGCTCTATTTGTCCATGGTGCATCTTGGTGGAGAAACCAGCATGCCAGCAGTCCAGCAGGTGTTTGCAGAGCTGATGCCTTGCAGACATGGAGATATGACTAGAGTCAGGTGGGCATGTTGTGAGTGTTTGTGGACTGTGTCAGAGTGGGATCCAAGGATGCTGTCTGGGAGGGCTCATTGGTGTCAGGCTGTCCTGAGTCCACTTCATTCCACCTTTCTATTCCTTTCATTGCTGCTAGACATTGTCCTCTGAGTCCCTAAGCCCTCTGTGGTCTGGGCTGTCAGTGCTCCAGCCTGCCTGAGCCAAGGTGAAGTGTGCAAATGAACTTCCTTGGGAGCAGTCCAAGGAAGTCATCTGTCCTCCCTCCAAGCATAAAGAGGTTGAATATAAACAGGCTTGTTATCTCAAGGGGAAACAAGAGTCTAAGGCAAAGCCTCCCAGAAGCAAATGCTGAGCATCGGCAGCCCTTCTTGATGTGAAGTTTCCTCGTGCCTGTCCCTGATGGCTTTCCAGCACTCCCATAGTGCTTTTAGTTAATGGAGAAAGGTAAACCTCATGTCCTGGCCAGCACTGTGTGCAGTGCCCAGGGCTGTCCAAGCTGCTGATGACTGTTCTGTTTCTTTGCACAGCTGTGTGCTGCCAGGACCTAGCTTTCTAACTGGAGTGCCTGGTGCCCCCAGGAGAGGGCAAGCTGCTGCCCCAGAGCTGGGGACCATCCTGTTCACCAGGGTGCTGCAGTGTCCAGGTGGGAGTGAGCCAGAAGTGGAGGAAGGGGCAGCCAAGGGCAGCACTGGCCTTGGTGCTCTTCTCCACCAAGCTCTTGGCTGGGTGCCTTCTACCTGCAGACCTTCCATAGCAATCTCTTGGCAAAGAGCTGCTATTGCTGAAGAGAGGCAGCGGGTTTTCAACGCAAAATAACCAGATGGTGTTGTGTCTCTGAATGTAGGACAAGGTGGACCTGTAGCTCCCAGTGTTCTTATATTGAGTAGTGTCTGAAGGCCTCCTTTCAACTCTCTGAACAGTACTGCAAGGCTCAGACCTTTGCTGCCAGCTCCTAACCCAGGAGAGGACTGACTCAGTGGATCTGAAGAACCATGACAGCCAAGCAGATCCACGGTCACCCCATGGGTGCAGTGCTGTAGGCAGGGTGGAGCTGGTACAGGGGTGAACTTGGCCTCCTGGATTGGCCTCCTGGAGTCAAGATACTATCACAGCAACATGACAGACTATGGTTTTGCTGTCAGGGGCTGAGATTATTTCCGACCTGATTCCTGAGAGACAGAGTTGCTAGTGCAGCAGACCCTGGTGCTATGCCTGCACATCCCAGAGCTCAGGGCAAAGAGGAAGGTGGGATCTAGCCCTTCTGGCAATGGAGGTTGTGCATGCTAATGGCAGCACCCACCTCTTGTGTGGGCAAGCTCCTTCCTGCACACACAAGTCAGATTTGCTGTAACAAAAACACTGGCTCTGCACATCCAGTGTGAATGTCTCAATCATGGACCTGGCCATAACTCCATTAGGGTATTTTGTTTATTCACTTACCAAATTATCCTGATGTGTGACAAGCGTGCTTCTACCTTTCCCCTAAGGAGATAAGTCCACTAGAAAGTGTGCCTATGATTAAGTGCTAAGTTATTAGCTCCCTTGACAGTGCATAAAGCTGTCTCCTGTTAGTGTGCATCCTGATGGGTACTGACCACCCAAGCAATGGTCTTGGATTTGTCCCAGAGCTTGGGCTGTGATTGCAGCTGTGGAAGGGAAATGATTGGTTTGACCCTTCCCCACCCTCTTCTTATCTCTTGATCAATCTGAATTTGAAAATAACTGAGCTGGACTTGACAATCCTTGTCAGTCCCTTCCAATTTGAGATATTCTATGATAACAAGTCTGGTGTCATACCAGAGCCCTGGGTGGTATTTGTTGTCCCAGTGGAGAGGGAAGAACACATGCCTTCTTTTACCTGCTTGTGCTAGGTATGTCTCTGCTACCTCATAGTCTTGACAATTGCAAAGAGCAGAAGAGGCTTGGAAGATACCTCTTTGAAACCCTAGTGTTTGCAGGGTGAACCTGCTGATCTTTTGTATGGGGTGGAGCTATACAAAAACGTCCTTCATCCACACTGTGCTCACTGAACTGGTTGCCAGCCAATTGATGTAATGCCAGAGTGGGGTGCTTATATCGTCAGAGACAATGACAAAAAGTGCTTCCAAGCTCCTGAACATGCATGGTCTGAGATCCCATTTGGCTCTCAGATTTCAGACTGTATCTATCAGATCAAAAACTGGTGGTGGCCAGAAAGACTTGTCTCCTTAGATCCTATCAAACTGGAAGACTTCCATGGGTTAGTCAAAAGAGCAATCTAGCCCTTCAGATTAATATTTTGGGGTAATCTCCAGAAACATTATAGATATGTTAGGAACAGCCTTGAGGTTTTTATGGAGCATTACCTATGAGCATCTGACATGGAATTGATGTGAACTGGCTCTGCTAAAGGCTTAAGCCCCTCTCAAAGACTTAAGCAACTTGTTGATGCCTGTGGGGATCAGGCTGGACTACAGCAGAAAAGTATAGGCAAGATTCAGGCTGGTATCGTGCCTTCACTGTGCTGAAAGCTCTACTGAGGCAAGTCCCACGGGTGCTGAAGAAATCCATAATGGAAGTGCAATTGTTTGGTCTTTCAGGCATGCACTCATAGAGGCTGTTGCCAGATCACACTGAGTCTGTGTCCTGTCCAGTTATACTGGCCTTACCTACATCTGTCTGGCTGAGCCACCTCCAGATGTCTTTGAGTGATTGTAAGAGCATTTTGCCAGCTGAAGTCTCTAGCCCTGACTATCTTGGTCCAGATAAAACGCAATGGTATTTGGGTTTAGTACCTAGAAAGTGTATTTTGACCATGCTGACTCATTTACACAAAACATCCACGTCTGCATGATGTTTACTCTGCTCACTCATAAGCATAAATGCCACGTGTCTCACAACAGCTTCTTCTTGGTACTGACGAGTCAGGTGAAGTAGACACAGTGGGGATGAGTTCTTCCACACTGCCTCCACCAGGGATTCTGCAAAAGAACTCCACTGTGAAGTTCAGGCACCATCGATCTTTATTAAACATCATTAAATTTGTCCCAGCAGACTGGCAACATGAAAATTTCATGTGACTTACTGTATTTTAGTAAGGCTGGGCAGAGCGTTTAAAAAATCTAGATCTTGAGAACAATGCAGGAAGAAATCTGGGCCAGGCCAGGCAGTCAAGAAAAAGTACATTGAAACTAGACCAGAATGATTTCAGGCTGGGTGGTGACCTGTGGTGGACATCTAATTACTCTGTCAAAACAATGCTTATTTTTAAAGCATCTAGCTGATTTTGGGGCAGGGATTTTGGGAAGTAGCTGCTTGTTGCAGAAGATCTTAGAAACTCTGACCCAAGATGACCCTTTTATTCCTCTACATGTCAGGGTGGGGACTGAATGAAAAGAGTTTGAAGGAGACTTGCACTCCTGGTCCCACTGCTGCTCACAGCAACAGCTGAAAATAGGAACAAGCCCATGGCAGACATCGGCTGCTGCCTGCTGCTATTCAGCTACTGTGGGCAGCATCAAAGAAACCGCCTCAGTCTGTCAACAACCATCAATTTGGTGAAACTGAAAAGATCAAAACTTGCATCAAAACAGAAGCTGTATTACACAGGCCTGCCATGGTCTGTAAACTTGCTTCTATAAGAGGTCAGGGGCTGAGAGGGTGCAGGATTTGTCCAAACTCCAGTTTGGCTTCACAGGTCCCCCTGGCACTCCCAGCCTTAAACTCTTATTCGGAGGAAGAGCCAAAAGCTGCCACCAGCACATCCTGCCCTCTAAGGCCTCCCAGATCACTGCTGTGTTGCTAGGTTGGTGTTTGCTATGGTAATGCGGGTCCCGAGCCCCATGGAAGGTCAGTGGGGTTAGCTCTCCCCCACCATTGGTACTTTTTGGCCTTGTTTCCTATCAGAGCAGTGATGTACTGGACTCTGTCCCAGGACTCGGCAGTTGTAGATGGAGTGGGACAGAGGCACCTGGAGAACACAGGCTGTCTGGGTGTGCAGTGGTCTGTGCCAAATGGCCCACGTAGCAGGTAGTACAGACAGCAGACAGCAGCCCAGGCCAGGGGGTCATTTTTGGCCCCCCCTCCAGAGGCTGCTTTGCATTCACACTGCCAGACCCCAAGGAGGGTTCAGTGCCCATGCTGCCAGCACGTTCCCAGGTGAATGCGAGGGCTTTGGGAAGTTCCCAGAAGTGGGAGTCAACTGAAGTCTGAGTTTTGCCAAGTGACAGACCTGGAAGTTGAGCTGCAACCCAGCAATAATTAATGTAGCACTTATTTTAATGACTACCACTAATTGCAAAGCAGACAACTCAGCACCTGCGTGTCACTGCAACCCTGCAGATGATCCATGACTCCTCATTTTGAGGGGTGAGGACAGGGAGCAGAATGCCTGGCTTCCACCCCAGCTCCCAAGGAGACACCAGGTCATGCTCCCCTGTAACAGCCAGGGGTTATACAAAGGATCCCTCCTGCGGATCGCACCCCCCACTGCAATGGAGGGGCAGCAGCACTTGGCATGACCAGTCTTCTCTCTGGTCCAGCTGTTGGGATGCCATGGGAAGGTAGTTCCATGCTGTAGGGCAGCTGCACTTGTGGAAGGCAGCCTGGTGGCAATCTCTTCAAGCACACCTGACCTCTGGACCCTATGAACTTGCACTGTCCTTTACCCACAGCCTGTCACTGGCCCTGACACCATTTTAAGTTTCCCACCTCACAGGGCTGCTCCCCTGCTTGGGACACTGGGCTGAAATCCTGGGCTGTGAAACTAATGCACTCTCATGGGATGCCTCTGACAGAGATTTAGCATCTTCAGTGCGGAGACAAGCTCTCCTTGGAGCCTTGAAGCTGGAGAAACAGGGAAGAGCCAGGGGCGTGGAGTGGGGAGGAGGGTGTCGTGCATCTGGTTCTTCCTTTCTGTGCCTCTGACTTCTGTATCTCTTCTTGCCTGTGGAAAGCTCACAAAAAGGCATAATCACCAGTATTTTGTTTTCCAAGCCTGAGCCATAAGTAAAGAAAACAAATAATCATTCCTGGAGCAGCAGTGGTTTTCAGCAAAGGCAGCAACATGACTCTCTAGGACTTACCATGGGGTGGGATAGGGATGCACGGAGTGCAAGAAGCCATCTGGGAGCCCTCCAAGGATGTTTTTTGTGCAGGTTTCTAATCAGCCCAGGCTGCCAGCCTTGCCACCCAAATGAGGCATGCAAACCCAGGCACGCTTAAAGGCATCAGCAGTTCATGTGTGCAGAGCTGTGTCCCCCCCTGCATTTGGAAAGCTGGTCAGCTCTGTTGTAGCTGGGGAGGGGAATAAGGCTTGTATCTGTTGGTGACCTTGGCTATTGTTTTGTGTAAAACTAACCAATACTTGCTGAGGCTCATGTGCTTGCATGGGGTGCTAGTGCAGTGAGCGTGACACAGCTCTGCACATCTACCAGACCCTGCTGCTGTCTCTTGCTCTCAGGGACTGAACCCAACCTCTTCAGGCAGGTTTCCTTCCCTGAGCTGGCTGCAGTCCCAGGCTTCAGGTCAATGTTTCTTCTAGGCGTAAAACTAGACATAGCTGTAAACTGCCACATGCCTATCTGAGACCTTGGTCAGCTCTGCATGACCCATCCTGCAGCAATTCTTCAGTTACTGCAAACCTATTCCTCTCTCACTTGCAGTGATTCAACAGATGACGTTGTCTCAGGGATGCTGGTGGAGTTCCCCTGGGATAACCTGGTGTTGGTCATGGTAACTGACTGAATTGCAGGCTGAAGGTTTGGTTCCCAGTGCGAGAGGGAAAGCAGCCCGGCACATAGCTTCTGCCCACAGGCTTGGCGCTCACCTGCTGTAGCTGTTAGAAGAAAATCCTGCAGGGTGGCTGTGCAGCTGCTGACGTGCAGCCTGGTCCAGCACACCGCTGGCCAGGCACACTCTGCCCAGCGCTGCCATGCCGGCAGCTCATGGGACAGCGGCGTGCAGAGCAGAGGGGGCGCTGGGTGGGAGGCACTGTGTGTTGTGCTGGGAGCCCAGCTGTCCCCTTGGCCCCGCAGATGCATCCCCTCCACGTGTTGCTGAGGGATGCTCCAAGCAAGGCAAGGAGGGGCGAGGGGGCTGCATGCCCCCACCTCTCTGCCATAGCACCCCTCGCTGCAGGGTCAGGTTTACAGAAAAGCCTGCGCAACCCCTTCTGCCGCAGATGGAGTGGCATCTGGCTGTCCACACACCTTCCTGAGGGGCTGTGCCGCAGAGCCATCATGCTCATTGGCATGCAAGCGTCCATCTCCTTTCGTATGTCCTTTTCTCAAAATCCTAGCCTGAAGGCGTGGGCCTTTGCCTCAGCCCGCTGCTGCCTGTCTCTGCCCTACTCCTAAGCGCTGGCCTGGGGTCTCTCCTGGTGTGGTTCCTGCTGGCTCCAGCACTGTTGGCTTTCTCATATCATTCACTGAGAGCTCTAATCCAGGGCAGAGATGTCACAATAAACACCCTCTTGGCTGCATCTGGGAAGACAGAGAGGGAATTGCATTGCCCCAGTCATCAAGCTCCTAGGACAGAAGGGATAACTGAGGACAGCCATTTCCCCAGCCCTTTCTGCCACCTCTGGCCCCGGCCTGAGCCTAACCCTTGCAGAGGGAGGAGCTCCTGCTCCCCTCTGCAGCTGGAGCTGCCACCTCCTCTGCTGCTGCTGCTGCTGCTGCACTGGCCTGCACGAGCAGCTCCTTGTGTGCAGCATGATGCTCCTGCCTGCACCCAGGACTGGCCCTGCATCGCTGAGCCCGTTAGAGACTTTGCACAAGAATGGCTGGGGGTGTGTGCGGGGGATTTATTTATAACCTCCCTGGTTTCACCTGTCTGCTCAGTCATAACAGTCCCAGACACGCTGCCTTTCCTCCCCCGTTTTCCATATGCTAATGCTTTCCTCTCACCTGCCAGGGGCTGCTAATAGACTTGTTCGTGTCAGCCTGATAGACAGCCCTTTAATTTTCTCCTCCTGCAAACTGCGTGGCTCCAGGAGAAGAAGACCATCTACCAGAAGAGGCCTCATGGTCTGGTGGGTTTCCAAACTGCGTGGGGCCCTGGGAGGCGGGTGCTGAGTTCTGGTTTGGGACGAGTGGTCCCAGGCCCCTGCCCTGTGCTGCTGTGCCCCATCTGTCCCCAGTGTGTGGCTAGTCTTCAGGATGGGCTTCGGGCTGGTCGGGATGCTGGTCTTCACCAATGTGTGGTGTGTTAGCAGTCTGTCTTGCACACAGTCTTCGGAACAGGCTACAGCTGGGGCTGTGTTCTGGAGCTTCTGCTCTACGGCTCCCCCTGAGCCTTTTCTCTCAGGACCTTTCCCCCTGCTGTCCCCAGACCTGCCAGAGGGGCTGAAACCATCGCCAGGGGTTACTGCTCACCAGGCGCAGTGAGCTCCCTGCCTGCCCTGCTCGCGCTGCTCCCTCTGCATTCAGTTCCATGGATCCCCAAGGCAAGGCAGTTCTCATGCTGTCCGTCACTTTGTTTTAGGGGCTCTTAATAATCCAGGTCTTTCAGAGAGGCAAGGATGGACCTCCATTTCCATCCTGCCTGGACTCTGTGCTGCCCAATGCCCTGCATCAAGCCCAAATGCTTCCCCCCTCGTCACCCTTCTCCCAGCTGCCGAAAGATTCTGGTGTCCCAACCCAGGACCTGCAATGAGCTGGAGAAGTGCCAAGCACCAGCACGCCTTGCGCCTGCCCTCCACGTAGAACTGCCCCATCCTACAGCCCCGCGTGCCTGTGGGTCTCTGTTAGCTGACGAGTGCTGCGAGCTGTCTCCCTGCTTGGGTGTAATGCATGGGGTGGGGAGGCAGCGATTGCTTCAATTACACCTCACCTCTGTCGTTTACTGCTGCTGTTGCATTTCTGTGAGTTCTGGGTAGGCAGGGGCTCAGTGGGTGAAACCCCCCACCCTTTGCCATGTTGTGGGGCCCTGCTCATGCCCCAGTGCTGGGGTTGGGCTGGGCTGTGGGGGAAAGTGCTCTGCAGCCCCTGAGACCCTGGGCTCGTGGCAGTGCCTTTGCTGGCCACCCCACCAAGCCTTCCTTTTCTCCATGGGCCTCCCTAGACGTGAGGCTATTTTTCTCACTAGATATTACCTATGTTGAGTGCCTCCCTCTATTCCTGAACCTTTAGAGCATCTTTCGTTTCCCAGGCGTTCTTTCCCCTCCTCCCCCCCACCTTTATTTTTAAATTAAAAAGAAAAAAAAGATGTTTCCATAGGAACTTGGTGAGAGGCTGATCCCGACCTCATTATTTGCTCAGTGAAAGGAACTTTATTTTTGTCTGTTTGTGTACATTGTCAGATTTTGGCTAAACCTACTTTCCTGACTTTGTACAGTGCGTTCTTTTAATCTTCATTTCAAATGCATTCATCCCGTGGCTTAATTTATCCCATATTGTGATCAAATTTAGCTGAAAGCGATCTGCTTTGCCAATTTTGAATATTCGTCAGATGCCTCATTCATTCACTGAAGCAAACCCTGCTCAAAGCGGACGGCTGTGGCCGCAGCAGCCTCCACCAGGTGCGGGCGAGCGGGGCACTCGCTCAGGGCACTGCCTTTCCTCTTCCCATTACCCTCTGCAGACGTGTCCCCTGCAGCCTGCAGCCGCCGCTGGTGCTGGCTGTGAGGGCGAGCTGCGTGCTCGCTGGCTGGCAGAGCTGGCACGCTAGGAGCCTTGCGCCGCGCCGGCTGACTCACTGGGAACAGCCGGCCTCAGCACGGGCTTCCTGGCTGCACACCGCAGTGCAGCACAACACGGTGCGGGGCCATGGCTGCCGGGCTGCTGATGCCATCGATTTTGGACCTGTCTGAAGTGGGGGGAAAGGAGGCTGCCCTGCCCAGGGGGAATCACAAGAGATTAAGAGGTGGAGGGGGTGGATGTCTTTGCCAGGGCCACCTGTGGGGCTGAAGGTGGTCAAGGACAACTCCACCTCCCTCCGGACCTGTTTGGGGCTTGTATGCATAGACAGGATCTTCCCAGTCCCTCCTCATGATCCAGTTTGCCCCTGGTTTATCCATCCTCCATTCTCCTGGGAGTGTGTGAATGCAGAGGGAGGTGAGTCTCCCCCTCTACTTTGCTCTCGTGAGACCCAGACCCCACCTGCAGGGCTGCATTCAGCTCAGGGGCCCCCACCATAAGAAGTACATGGACCTTTGCAGCGGGTCCAGAGGAGGCCACAAGGATGGTCAGAGGGCTGGAGCACCTGAAGACAGGCTGAGAGAGTTGGGGTTGTTCAGCCTGGAGAGGAGAAGGCTCCAGGGAGACATTATAGAGGCCTTCTAGTACCTAAATGGGGCTACAGGAGAGCTGGGGAGGGACTCTCTATCAGGGAGTGTGGTGACAGGACAAGGGGTAATGGCTTTAAACTGAAATAGGGCAGATTTAGGTTAGATATAAGGAAGAAAATCTTTACTATAAGGGTGGTAAGGCACTGGAGCAGGTTGTCCAGAGCAGCTGTGAATGCCCCATCCCTGGAAGTGTTCGAGGCCAGGCTGCATGGGGCTTTGGGCAACCTGGTCTAGTGGGAGGTGTCCCTGCCCATGGCAGGGGGTTGGAACTAGATGGTCTTTAAGGTCCCTTCCAACCCAGACCATTCTGTGACTCTATGAAGTCAGTAAGCAGAGAAAAATTCATGAGACCTTTGGAGAAACATGGCCAGCATGGGGTATACACTGTGTTTTCCAATAGTCCCCAGCTGGCACTGGTGCACAAACTGCTCCTTCTCTGGGAAGGTGCTGTCACCACTTCCCCCTATTCCAGGCCTGTTTTGGCTGTGACTCTGTCTGCACAAAGTCCAGAACAAGGGTACCCGATCTCAGCTGTGTGTTAGCAGTAGTGAAGGTGAACAGTGGCTTCTTTCCTCCTTTTTCTTCCCCAAAGAAAAAGACTTGTTCTTTTTGTGGAGACATTGCACCTGTTTGGGCAAGTCCCGCGCTGTGAGCACAGCTCCAAGAGGCAGTGCTGGGAAGCAAGCCCCTCTCTGCGGCTCAGAGGGCTCGAGCTGCTGCGCTGCTCCGTGCGGCCGCAGCACGCGGGAGGGAAGGCAGGCAGCCGCAGTCACTGTTATCCAAGTTGCTGTTTATTGGGAAGGATTTTGTTTTCACCTTTATTTTCAGGCTACAAGCAAAATGTGACAAAGTGGAAAGAAAATGACTTTGGTGCTGATATTGAGGTTTTAGAAGGAGCTTTGGTATAGATTGAATTGAAAAGATATAGGATTGTACCATTCCCTCCTTTAGCTTTGTCTCTATGAATCAGCAGTATCTACAGAGGTGAAAAAGCCTGTTTGAAAACTGGGATGAAACAGTTCTGTTCACTAAATATTCATGAAAAATATTCAAAAGAAAATTTCAGAAGTGGATTGTTTTGCCATCTGAGTAGCTCTTCCCTCTACCCCCAGCTGAGCCTCTGAGGTCCCAGAGGCTGAAGGAAGGCAGCAAGGCAGGACTACCTGTGCCTTAGAAAGCCACATTCCCGCAGCCACACCAAGTGGGCACTGCCTTGTCCCCAGCGCAATGACCCCATTGCTGGTTTGCAGATCAAGGGGTGAACATGCGTGGGGAAGTGATGCACCCACAGCCATGGAGCAAAGCAGTGTTAGATTCAGGGTCTCAAGGTATATACGATGCTATTCTACCAGACCATGACGTGTCTTGGATAAATTACGCTTTCAGCCTCATTTTCTTCATCCATAAGAAGCAAAGTCTAATAAGATCTGGATAATGGATCAAAGTGATCCTCTTGGTATATTCTGGAAAATAGGGGTACCTGAGGTGCCTATGAGGTCTTCATAGGTCTGGGACCAGTCTGAGAGCCAGACGGTGGGCTTTTCCAAGGCAGTGCTCAGTGCCTTCAGTCCGTCAGTACAGTGCTTGATATGTCCTGTTCTCCTCCTGGGAGAAATGAAATTAATTAATTCATAAATAAATGAGGTTTACAAAATGCTTCAGAAGAGAGATTGGAAGCTGTGGGAGTCCCATGGCTGAAGAGCCAGCTGGGTGACGTACACAGCAGTTGAACTTGCTTTTCAGTGTGGCAAAAAAATTGGGCTGAGTTTGCTGTAAAGGCTTGGGGAAGCTGTAGGGAAGGAGAGAGAGGATATATATGTTTGTAATGTCTCAGGAGCCTACAGAATATCAGGGCTCTCACCGTTTCCCCTTATCCCCTTTGTGTGCAGAGCAAGAACCCCTCAGCTGCAACACTGGATAAAGGTGTGGGCTTTGGGGATGTGAACAGCCCCAGGCAAACACCACAACCAAAGGGACTCAGCAAAGTCAGAGGCAGCATTTGTAAAAAAGCTTGAGCACTTTGTGCATCACCTTTCTCTGCAGAAGGACTAGTGTGAGATGCCAAGAGTGATAGAAAGCAGAAATTCATGCATAATGCTGCCCCCAAATCTCCCTTTTAATCCATCCCTCAGTATTAATGTCACTTTGCAGCTCTTGCACTAGCATTGCACTGCCCCTAGAGACTAGAGATTACTGGGAAGGAAGCACACTGGTGCTTTGTCATGGGCTCCCACAGCACTGTGCCACCTTATACCTTCTGAGCATCTGCCCCTAATCTGGTTTATCCAAATACAGCTCAGCAAAACCACTAAGTGGATTGTCTTATCTCTTCTCCACTAACACAATCTGTGAATTAGATCTGGCTAGTTTTTTCATGGTGTACAAGTCTGTCACAGAATCAATCAGGAAATCTGTACAGTCAGGCTGCCTTGGTGGCTCAGCGCAGTCCCGGAGCTGGCTGGCTCCAGCCACCTAATGCCATCCACCACCAAGCTGTCTAGAGCCCTTCGCTATGTGCCACAGCTGGGCCAACCCCTGGGCTGTTGGGCACAATAAATGCCCCTTACTCCATCTCCTCTGTGTCCTTTGCAGACCCAAGTCACCTCCCATCTCCCTTTGGTAGCTGCAGTAAGGGGAGCAGCAGGATGCGTCCCTGCACTCATTCATTCCTTTATCAGCAGCCCTGTCCACACTGACAAAACTTTGAAGGCAGGAGCCAGGAGTGCTGCAGGGGCAACTCTCCCGTTTATTACTGTGCTGGCACAGGCTCTGGCACTGTCAGTGAGACAGGGGAAGAGCAAGGAATAAGCAGGGTCAAGGCCATTGGAAGGTGGTCAAGGACACGTGTGTGTAATGCAGCTGAGGAATCAAGTTCCTGTCCTTCCTTTGACTTCAGCAGGACTGCTCCTGCCTCTTGAATACTTCAGGCCACTGGGCCGGCAATGTAGCACAACTAATGCTCACAAGCCCATGTGCAGTTCTCTGCCTGCTTGCACTGGAGACAGCAGCTTCCAGCCCTGGAGCACATTCATCCAGCCCTGCCAGGACATGGCATTGCTCACCTGTCTCTCCCAGATCAAGAAAGCTGGGATGAAGGCAGGTGGTCGAGGGCTCTGTGTGGGCTGGAGATCTCAGTCAGAGCCCCCTCCAAGGGCATCAGCTGAGCACAGCGTGGTGCGATGCCGCCCCAAGCCATCAGGTCACATCTGCAGGACCCTGGCAAAGACTGGCAGTGTGATCACAGAGCATCCCTGCCACCACAACTCCAGGCATGGGGCAGGAGAAATACTGTCCCAAAGCCATGACTGAGACAAAATATTGTGGACAAAACTCCCCTATTTGTGGAAAATAAAAAGAAGTGCAACCCAAAGCATTCTGTTCCCCAAGGAAGATGGGGACAGAGGGCATTTTAGCCCCTGAAGTCCCACCTTAACCCATCATCCTTTCATCAGGGAGCAAGAGGTTGCCTTAGCAGAAATGAGCAGATTAATTTTCTGCCTGCTGCTTGCCAAGGGCAGGCTGTGTCTGCAACCAACAGCACTGCAAGACATGCAGTCCCTGCTGGAGCCACATTACACCAGAGACGTGCTTGGCCTCTTGCAACCAGCTTTATGGCTCCCTGGCCTTTCTGATTACTGGGCTTGTTGCTATCAGTTCTTGTCTGTGGCTGGTCCTGGCTTTTTAATTTCCCAAGCTGCTTGCTAGGCAAGAGCAAATTGCTTGTTGGAATCAAGCAAGACTGGTGTACTACCAGGACAGCCACTTTCTTTTTCTTTTTTTCTTTTTTTTTTTAAAGAAAAAGACAACCCCTAAAGCTTTCAGAGCCAGGTTAAAGGTCACTCAATTCCTCAAGGCTCCAATTTAGATCAAGATCAGTTTATTCTTACTGTGAAGGTAAAGGACAAAAAGGGAATCATTTCTGGACTTGTCCAGAGAGCTCTTCTCCTCCCAGATGTACACCTGACACAGCTCCTATCCAGTCCCAGCTGCAAGTGTAGCACTAAGGTGCTCAGCTGCTACTCAGCATCATTTGCAAAAAGAGATGCAGCAGAAGTAAACATTAGATTGGCTTTTATTTCCAGGTTTTATGACACTAAAACACATTGAGAAAGAGGCTAGTGTGAGGAAGAAGAGGAAGAGAAGGAGGAAGAGGAGGAGGAGGAGACATGCTCCTGGTTGTGCTTCATCGCTGGGGGCAAGGAGGAGTAGAAGAGCTTGTGGCATGTTGGTGGTAACACTTGAGCATCTGGTACATCATGGGACAACCAATCACAACAATTCACCATTTCTAGTGACTTTTGGGATACCGAGTCCTGATACCAGCCGTCATGATCTTGAATGAGCAAAAGGCATACATGCCTCTTGCTACAAACTGGGAGGGCTTCAGATCCTCCATGAGCAAACGAAGGGCAGAGGAGGGTTGCCAGGTTCAGCCTCACCCATGGTAGTCTGGAGTTGGTGTCAACTCTCATGCTATGCTGTCCTCACTGCAGGTAAGATTGGGGAAGCCAGTGCCATGCAAGGCTGTAGATCTGTAATGGTTCCAGCAATGGTGGCTCTAAGTGCTTCTTCACCAGTCCACAGTTAGTCACAGCATAACCACTGCTGTGGGCCCTGCCCACCCTGGCATCAGCCCACTTTGGTCCCTCTCACCAGGGCACCATGTGAGGGTATAAGATGGTCACCCATCTCCTCAGAGAAGGTCTCAGATCATCTCCTCCAGTCACACAACTAGCCTGTCTGAGTCTCCTAGCCCTTGGCTGGTGTATGATGTGAAGGCTTTAGGACAGACTCCATCAACTCCAAGAGCAAGGTACTCAGCACCCCAAGGGCAAGCACAGACCTACTAAAAGCCCTGCACCAGGCATGACATCTTGCAAAGGTGGCAGGGTGGGAGAGATAATTTAAATGGTGCTTTTGTGTTTCTCTTCAAGCAGCGGATGAACTGGAGAAGGATGACTGTCAGAAGGCAGCTTCATTTCTTACAGTTTGCTCTGAAGCACATGATGTTTTTAATACTTTCAATTAAAGCAAGCAGAGGAAGCTAACTATCATAAGGTATTACAGAAAATTGAGGAGTTCCACACTCTGCACAAAATCTGAGCAGCTGAGAGGTGCCTTTGAATGAAGTGCAGAATTCAACCAGGGCTAACGGATCCCTGATAAGAGATGAGATCTCTTAGGAATTCAGATATAGGGAAGAAAGCTCAGAAGGTCACCAAAAAGACACAGAATTAACTCCAGACCAAGTAGGATTTGCTCACCAAAGGAAGACATCCACACTGGCTGCTGGAGCATGAATTATCCTGACACTGTTGACCTAATAGAGGATCTGGTCATTACAGAGAAGACACCCTAGCTCAGAGTTTACAAACAGCAGCACACAGGTCCGCAGGCGCTTGAGTAAAGTGATCCATGGGAAACAGCTGTCAAGGAGGACAGCTGACCTCCCTCTGCAAGGAGTTGCCCAGGATGGGGAGAGAAGTTGGTTCAGTGTTCACGTGAAGGAGGAGTGCTCTGGAGAGACAATACGCACCATGCAGCAGCAGAGAGCCATGAGAACCATTTTTGGCACGGTGCCCTGAGCAGCATGGTGCAAACAGAGGGATGAGAAAAAGCCCATCTCCCTTCCCTGGTCATTGCTGAGGGGAAGGAGAGCTGAAGGAATACAATGCATCTGTATGCAAGTAACCATGTTCTGCTGCCTCAGCCAGCTCCCCCTCACAAATAAATTCCTGCCCCAGGTGCACCTGCAGTGTCTGGGAGATGCCCTTACGGAAAGCGAGCACGTATAATTGAGGATTCATCATCTACAACAAGAGGTATTTTCATCTGCATCCACTGACATTGTCTTCAGCTCTGAAGTATGTCCCAGAATATGGTCCATTCTGGAGAGTATGGCAGGCCCATGTTGCCATTGATGGTTTTTTGATCTAAGGGAAACCATCAAAGACCATGACTAGATCTGTGAGAGGTTTTGTGAAGAGTTAGGACTAATGAACTAAACTAATGAAAAGGATATCCTACATAAATAACATGTCTGGGACAGTGATGAACACTGTGAGGTACCAGACTTGGCTCTGGGAGATCACTGGAAAACACCAATTATAGCAGCAGGAGGGACATCTGGCCCAATTAGCAGCTGTTGGAAGTTGCCTAATGTCATCCAGACACCCAGGAGCCCCAAATCATGCTGAGCAGCAGGGGCTGTGTTCTCTGCTGCTGTCACTGAAGGGTTTCCTGTAGCTTTGGGCCCTTAAGGGGAGAGGAGCAGCTCAGTGTGAGGCTGGGGGGCCTGGCAAAGGAAGCTGTGTCCCTGTCCCAAGACCAGGTGGGCTTCTGCTGCTGAAAAGTGGGAGTGGTGGAGATGGCCCTGGCTGCTGTCTGGTTGAAAGCAGCTTCACAGGCAGCCACTCCCCATGGTGGTGCTAGGTCTGTGCTGAGTGCTTGATGCTGAGTCCTTCAGTTTCCCCACCAGCAAGAAGCACCCCCTGCAGAGCCCTGCGGCTCTGGAGCAGCAGAGCTTCCAGGTCGAGCACAGCTGCCCCAGGGAGGACACAGGCACCCACAGGTCAGGCTGTGTTGCGTTCATGCAGCCACGAGGAGCCATGGAGTTGGAGATGTCTGGTTTTCTGCCTGGAAGGTGCCAGCAGAGCTCCCAGGGTGCAGAGCAACCAGCTCCAGGGCTGGCTCTTGGTTTGCATGTAGCCCCTCTGAGCAGACACAGACAGCGCAGGGCTCCCTGCTTCTCAGATGTGATCTGGCTCTGTGCCCCGTGGGGCAGGATTTCCTGGGACTGTCCTGGCTGGTGCTTAACTAGGGGCTGAACAAAGTGGAGGCAAAGGAGTCAGAGAAGCCAGGAAGGAGCCGGGGCTGCTGACTCTGGGCTCTGCACATTGCCAACATGTTGCACCCACTGCCTGAGGTGCTGGTCTGCGCTGCCACGAGGTTTCTTACAAACACCCATTTGGGGATTTTCTTGTCCCAGTTACCAGAGCTGAGATTAGTCCCCACGGTTACCAAGGGGCTGTCAGTTTGCTGAGACAGTTTCACATGAAGGATCTGTCAGCTTCCAAGGCTGTCTGGCAGCAGGGTGACGATGTGGTGTGCCAGAAGCTGCTGTTATCAGAAAGGGGAGAATGGAAAATGTAGCAGCATCAAAAATGCACTGGGCAAGAGAGGGGCTGGCAAGGCAGCAGCACATTTCTGTAGCTCAGCCGGAGGACTTTGCAACGCCTGTCTGCCTCATCTGCACAGCTGCTGCTGGGGCTTAATGCTGGAGGAGACCCAGTCCTCCCTGCTTCCCCTGGACTGGCAATAGCCTCCAGCCTCATCTGCCTGCCCGGTGCAGGCCTGGCCTGGCCATTGCTCTCTCGTGCTAAATCCTGCTGCCCTTTGTGTACTCCTTCTCCACCATTTCAGTGCTGGCATTCTCAGATGTCTCAGATTAGGTTTGTGTTCACCAGTTCATTTTATTTGGGACTATTAGTCCTTTATATCCAAACTTTGGTCTCCCAGGGACACAAATGCTAGCTGCACAGCTTGACATTATTTTTCCTGAAAACTCCAGAGGAAGACAGACACCAATTTTGCCTCTTCTTATGCTCTTCCTCAGACCAGGGTCCCATCCTGGAAGAGTCAGAGAGTCCTCGGACTCATGCACGGTGTTCTTGTAACACAGAGGTGTGAGAATTAGTGCCATGGAGGAGGCAAGGGGGGAATAGCAGCAAGGGCACCCTACCCCAAAAGACAGTGTTGGATGGACTTCAAGGACCCTGGTTCCTATCCAAAGCTCAGCCCAGGTCTGGCATTTGGGGGATGAGCTGTAACAGCACTACAGCCAACCTGGCTCCGCTGCCTCCCACTCTGCTGCGAGTGCTCCTTCCACATGTTCTCCTCTGGTATTGCTTTTATTACCAACATGCTTCTCAGGCAACAGTTATTTGGAAGCAAATTGACTATTAGCTAACAAACATTCATAAAATCATAGAATGGTTAGTCTAGTTCCAACCCATAGTGTGCCGTGCGCAGGCACACCTTTCACTAGACCAGGCTACCCAAAAGTCGGCAAAGAGTTTCTCCCCATCTTTCCTGTAGGCCTCCTTTAAGTATTGGAAGGCTGCAATGAGGTCTCCCTGGAGCCGTCTCTTCTGTAGGCTAGTGGAGTAATATTTGTCTTCTGTAGGAGTTAAATAAGCCTGTGTGGCCTTGTCCTTAGGCTGCTGCTGGCTGCTAAGCCTGGGTGGGATGCAGGGTCCTACCCCTGCCTGATGAGAGTCCGGAGGAGCCTTGAACTAGCAGGATGGAGTAAGAAGGGGGATGTCCCTGCTGTGGTCAGCTGCTTCCCCTGACTCATGCTTGTTACGCGTCAACTGCTGGGGATTGCCTGTGCAGACCAGCATGACATTTCTTGGTCTCTCACACAAGGACAGCTGGCTCTTTGGAGCAGTATTTCTTGATTTGTGTACCTGTGTTGACACGTGGGGGTGGGCAGTTTCACCCCATCACACCAAACCTGCCAAAAGCAGTTATCTGCACCCTACGCAAAGTGACATTGCATTTTGTGTGCTTGTCACACCCAGAAACAGCTGAAAGTGCCTTTACTACCTTCTCTGCTAGGCTTGTGAGCCACGTTTTGCCATCCCAGCATCTGCACTGGTGAGACACTGCAAAGGTCCCAAGCACATCCACCCGCAAGGAGGTTTGGCCAGTAATGCTCCAGGCCAAGTAACGGCACAGCTGAGGGCAACCCCTGTCTGCTGGGGCTCTCGGATGGTGCAGACCCAGGCAGCGCTGCAGGAGGCTCTGCAAGGACTGGCCCCTGCCGCATCGCAGCCTGCACCTGGCAGGGCCCCGGCTCTGCTGAACCCTGACCCATGGACTGTCTTCACAGCATCGGCCCTGACCTCTGGCACCACTCTGGCCTTGCTGGGTGGTCACTGGGTGTGTCCAGCCCCCGTTACTGCCACTACCTGACCCTTCTCAACCAGCGCTTGCTGCACCCTGGCAGGCAGTGCCATGCAGTGCAACACCAAAAGGATTAATTTCCTTTGACCTGTGGTACATGAATAAATACAGAAACAAGCCAAAACCTTGCTTTACATAATATACCATGTGCATAAAACATGGCTTTGTGCATCTGGCTAGGAGTTCCTGCTGTGCTTCTGGCTGTTTCCAGCAGCTGGGGGAGGCACCGGGGCGCAGCATGGCTGTCCCTTGAAGCTCGCTGTCAAGGATCGGGAACGGGGATTCACACAGTTATCTCTTGCCTGCGCTGCCCGATACCCAGCACCTTCCCAGACCACAGGCTAGGCACGAGGAGCTGTACACTTGCTATATATTTGTACGTGAAAAGAGCAGTTACCACTCAGAAGAGGGGAGGAGACATACCTGTGTGAGAGGAGTTGAGGAAAGGAACTTAAAACCTCAAAGCTTTGCTGCTGCAACAGGCTGTGGCCAGTGGAGGATGCTTGCGGGGAGAAGCGTAAGAAGCATGACAGGCCCCAGCTGCCCTCCCCAGCCATCTCATTGTGGTGTCTGGCTTGTTCAGAGACTTCTGAGGTTCTGTGCAGACCATCATCTCAGATCATTGTTTTCAACCTATTCCTCCTTGAGTCCCTTTATTCTCTTTGCCAATCTGAAGCCCTGTGGAGGGCCACAATTTCCTTGCTCATTTGTATGGACAGACCCTGCCTTTTCTAGGTTTTAAACTTTTTGGTGTAACAGCTTCTTTGCTGGCTCAGCTCCTGCATTGTGAGAAAGAGTGAATAACTCTCTCTGACTTGTGTTCCCATCCTCATGTCCCCATCTATACCCCACAGACCTTGCAGGAGTGGGACGCAGCCACTGGGCAATGTTTGACATTTCTGATGGGATGCTTCCCTTCAATTTTTTTTTTTTTCTCCCTCAGGACAAAGTCTTTTGTCTTTCTGTAACTCTGAAGAGAAATAAGAGTGCAGCACAAGTCTACGGTCTGGCTAATGCTCACAACAGGCGAGCAGCAGGCTGGATTTCCACGTTTTTTTCTGCCTAGGTCCCTCATGCTGTGGCAGAGCTGAGGCCAGGAGGTGCCAGGAGGTGCCCTTGCCCACCTCTCCATGCCGACCAACCGCTTCTTTTGTGATCTGCTCCTGCTTCAGTTCCAGGAAGTCCAGCCCTGGATTGTATGGCATCTGGCTAGGCAAAATGGCAATTCTGCCGTCTGAATTGGCAGAAATTAAGCAAGCTGTATGTGAGACAAGGAGCCTGGACTGAGCACGAAATGGCTCTGTCCCTCCCCAGAAGTTAGTTTCTAGATTGTCAGAGCCATTTACAGATGTCTTCCTGCTGAAGTCTTCTTGTCCAGGAATACAATAGTAGCCAAAACAATGATGAATAACAAAATGGAGTGGTTTTATCCATTAACTGTGTCTCTCAGGCACATGCTCACATACATAGTACAGCAATCTCACGTTACTTGATAGGCAAGAGGCTGCAACAGTACCAAATCTCTGGGTATGTTGACAAGAAGAGGAATCACTAGCTAGACAGATTGAGGCAGACAACTGGCAAGTGAACACAAGGCTAGATAAACAGAGAAGGGAATAGGTACAGTAGCTGATCAGTAGGTGGAAAAGCATTAAAGATCCTTTCATGGTTCATCTATAGTGCAATAAATAAGACTCACCCAGAACAGAGAGCACATCTCTCTGCAGTCTGCAGGAGCATGAGTGATGTACCTTTGGCATGATCTATATGGAGGGCTGATATGGTCCCTGGTTAACAAAGCCAATGACTTTTGGCTTCTAATCTTCCAAATCTGGTCATACTGAACTGTGAGCTGAGATGTGCAAAAGAAAGGAGGATCTCAGCTCTGCAGAGACAAAATTTTAGGTTTCTGGTACGCAGTTTTTCCACTTCTGAGATTTTCTTTCTTAAAATTGAGCCTTTTCCCTGAAATTCACAAAATGGATATTTCCATGTTGAGAACAACCCAAATTACACTTAATTTTTTATTTTTATTTTTTACTTTCCCTAGTAAATAGAGAAATAGGTCATTTTTTTAATGAAAATATTTGCAATATTTTGCAAATCCGTTGTGAAAACAGGATGATTCTTGCCTTTGTAATGAAGGATGAGGAGACTGGCAGAGAACATTTCTCTACTTCATTGCATGTATTAGTCACTTGCTGAGTGGAAAAAAAGATTAGAGGGAGAGAGAGAGATGCAAAGGCTTGAAGAGAAGGACATCCATAGGAAAAGAGCACTTTGTGAATGGACAGATGAGGGACAGAAAAGATAGGATGGAATTTGAGCAAAGTGTAGGTAAATAGATATTGAACCTGGATAGATGAATATGAGTAGGGATGGGAAACTGAGCACAGGAGGCATTCCTATGCATTGAACAGGTGCATTGCACCTGAGGGCTGCATCTTGTCCCTTCTGGGACAGGTCGCTGTCACCTGCCATGCCTGACTGCCTCAGCCTGGGATGCCTCTATGAGAAGCAGCGGATTATGTATTGCAGGATTTACTTACTCCACAGAGGGTGAGGAGCACCTTCTGTCCTGCACGGGGTGTCAGCTGCCCAGCAGAGCTGACCACAGCGCTCAACCAGCAGATTGTGCTCAGCTAAGGTCACCGAACACAGCAGCAGCTGACCTGACATTGAAACACCAGCCCTGGCCTTCCTGGCTGGATACTGTAAAAGCCCCACAGGCACCAGGTCATTTGTCTGCAGGGTCCTGCAAAGCGCCTTGTCCCAGAGCACTGCAGCCGTACAGACACTGCCTAGAAAGCTCCTCATCTAAGTTTAGGTGGACAGGAGACAGGCAGTGTTCAGACCCATCTACCACCAAATGCTGCTGAGTCCTGACATTTTTTTAATTTTTCCAAATTTCACTTGGGAAACAATATTTACACACAAAATTAATTTTATTTTCAAGATCATGACTCTAGCCCTCTGTTTTGTGTCACATTATTTTGATATGGTGGTCCAGTGTACATATCACATCATCAAAAGACACATCACGGTGTGTACAATCATTGCTGATATATCCTAATAGAATTGTTTTGTAGTGAAATGTTTTGACACTTTGAACAAGATAGGAAGACAAGCATATACCGTACTAATCAGAGGACCAGCAGTTTTCAATATATTAAATAATGATTTTAAACCAGCACAAAGGTATTGTGTCAAAGTATTTCATTAAAACACAAAGAAACACTTTGATCTAGAAAATAAGATGTTTCAATCAATACTAGGTAAAAGTCATTCAGAATGATATAAAACAAATACAGTAATTTAAATAAAATAATGGAAAAGCTGGAATCCTCTGCCCAACTGTGAGCCTGATGCATGCTACACACTACTGCTGTTGACACATCTTGAATGACAGAAATGTAAATAAATGCAATTTGTATCCCTGGGAAAAAAAAAAAAAAAACACCAGGATGAAATGAACATTTTATTTTGTAACACAATTTGCTCTTATGTGTTCCAAACTATATTTGCTCACGAATTGCTCACTGTATAGGACAGTTTTCTCCTGACCTGGAATTAAAGCAGGTTCTCGAATGTGACAATTTCATATTAAATGCAGTTTCCAAGTTTTGGTGAGTGATAGGTATGGCTCGTTGCCTCTTGTTTTGCTGCCTCTTGCCTGCCCATGGCTGGCTGAGGCTGAGCACTGCTTGCCTGCACTGAGTGGTGGCAAGCGCCAGGCTCCCCGCAGGCTGCCAGCAGTGTGCAGCCACACTGCGGTCACAGAGCCCAGTGACCGTGCCTGGGCTGCCACCACCACTCCCTGAACTGCTGCAGCAGGACCAAAAAATGGTGCTTCCTCTTCTTCCTTGATGCTGATGCTCTTCACAAGGGTTGCATTCACATGGGGAAGGAGCAGATGCTGCTGGTCCCTCCCTGGGCTCCTGCCAGCATGGGAGCAGGGCAGTGCTGCGGGACAACTAGTCTGCTGGGACCGATGGCATCGTTAGAGAAAACGGCATTTAAGGGAGTTGCTGTCAGCCTCTGGATTTCCCTCTGGGCCCTAATTCTGTTCCTCGTTCACACAGGCGAGGCCCAGCTCCACTGGGAGGCTGTGGTGTCACTCCAAGTACATGCTGAGCTTCCCGGTAGCAGTTCTGACCCATGCAGTCTATCACTGCTGACACTGTCACTGTGCTGGATAGAGGACCTGTTCCCCATTCCACACACCATGAGGGAGCAGCAGGCAGCCTGGGGTGACCTGCGTGGCGTTCATCCACTCCCAGCTGCTCTGGTGGCTCAGGCAGGTCCAGAGAGCCGCCTTGCCATGCAGCAGTGTCACTGTGCGGCACTTTCCTCCTGTCCCCAGGCAGCAACTCCATTTTTCTTCCCACTCTGAGCATTGCTGTGGCCAGTGGCCCCCATCCAAACTTCTGCAGCCCGCACGCCAGGCTGCCCTGAGAGCTCCCTGTGGCAGCTGGGGTGTCCTGCTGCCCATTGTCCCCAGCTGGGCAGCAAGCCTGACATCTTCTGTTCAGCTGGGTGTTTCATATATATGCTAAGCAGGTAATCCTGGCTGCAAGACATAACCTATTCATCTTACCTCAGCTTGGGATCCATACATTTCTTTCTCCTGCTTTGCAGGGTTGTGCCAGAACTCACTGGCAGTACCAGCAGCTGGGAAAGTTCCGAGATGCTACAAATCTGTCAGGGGCACAGCACGAATTCCTTGGTTAGGCACACAGGTAGGGCAGCGCTAGGTCTCTTGGGTATGTGCATAGCCAGCCCCGTTTGCCTGTCATGCAGTCCTCAGAAGGGCAGGCAGACAGACAGACGGACTGCACCCCATCCCTCACACAGACCCCTGCTGGGCACCCAGCAGACCACCCCGCAGGGGTGTCAGACCAGACTGCCCAGCCTCCGCCGCCCACCTCCGCACACCGCAGAGGCCGGGAGCTCCTGGAGAGGCAACTGACTGCAGCGGCACCAGGCCTCCCAGGGCCCACAGGGCTGCGGTGCAGCAGGGAGGCTCCTCACAGCCACTTCTAACTGCTGCATTTGACCTGATGCTAAAATAATGAAGCTTTCCACCCCGGTGAGAGTTCGTGCAAGATCCGCTGTCACAGTGCGCAGACACTTGTCCCCATGAAGGGCAGGAGCAGTTTCTGTGCCCGTGAAACAATGCCAGGAGGATCATTTCTGACTCCATCTGCAGCAGCACAGAAGGGCTGCAGCAGGCAAGCTCCAGCAAAACCACCCAGCTGGAGTGGCTGCATCCCATCTTGGTGGCCTCGGCTTCAGCAAAGGTCACCTTGGTGCCTTCGGAGGACCGAGAAGACTGCAGGCTGTGCCTGAAGCACCCAGACTGATGCCTCACCGAGGACAGCACCGGCTAAGGTGTCCATGTGCAAAGTGCTCAGCCTGGCCCCGGGACACGGCCTGAGGACGCGAAGCACAAGGCAAGGCAAGCCCAAGTGCCTGGGGCTCAGCAGCTGCCCTGAGGCTACTTTCACAGCCTCAACAGCAAATCCTCCCTGTCCCCCCAAACAGCTCTTCCTGCACATCACGGGGCACCCAGGGAGACCCATCGTGCTCTGAAAAGACCCAAACCAGAGCAGGGCAAATCTCAGCTGTGAGCTTTGGGGTTACTGCTCCCAGACAAAGCCTTGTGCTGAGGCAGTCTCTGCCCCAGGAGACTGGGTTTATCCAAATGGGTAAGCAATACAGTGGGCTGGCTGGCACTGCCTGCAGGACCCTGCCTCTCCAGGGTCACTCCTGCCTGTGGTGGTTTCACCCAGCTAAACAGCCGACTTCCACCACAACCGCTCGCTCACTCCCCCTCCTCAGAGAAACAGGGGGAGAAAATATGATGGACAAGGGCTTAAGGGTTGAGATAAGGACAAGCAGGTTACTCACTAATTATCGTCACGGGCAAAACAGACTCAACATAGGGAGAGTAATATAATTTATTACTACAACTAGAAAACTAGAGCAGTGAGAAACTAAATGCAAACTAAAAACACCTTCCCCCCATCCACCCTCTTCTACCTCCTCCCCCCGAGCAGCACAGGGGAACGGGGAATGGGGGCTGCGGACAGCCCGTATCGCTTTGTCTCTGCCGCTCCTTCATGGTCGCTCTCTGTTCCCCTGCTCCAACATGGGGTCCCTCCGATGGGATGCTGTCCTTCCCGAACGGGTCCTGCGTGGGCTTCCCACAGGCTGCAGCTCTTCAAGAGCTGCTCCAATATGGGTCCGTACCACGGGGTCCATCCTTCAGGAGCAAACTGCTCCAGCATGGGTCCCCCACGGGTGGCAGCTCCCACCGGATCACCTGCTCCTGCGTGGGCTCCTCTCCACGGGCTACAGCTCCAGCCTGGAGCCTGCTCCTGTGGGGGCTCTCCATGGGCTGCAGCCTCCTTCAGGCCACATCCACCTGCTCCTCCATGGGCTCCTCCACGGGCTGCAGCGTGGAGATCTGCTCCGCCGTGGTACACCATGGGCTGCAGGGGGACAGCCTGCTCCACCATGGTCCTCACCACAGGCCGCAGGGGAACTTCTGCTCCGGCGCCTGGAGCACCTCCTCCCCCTCCTTCTTCACTGACCTTGGTGTCTGCAGGGCTGTTCCTCACTCCTCTTACTCCCAGCTGCTGTTGCGCAGCAGTTTTTCTCCCCTTCTTAAATATGCTCTCACAGAGGCGCAAAAAACATCACTCACTGGCTCAGGTCTGGCCGGCGGTGGGTCCCTTTTGGAGCTGGCTGGAGCTGGCTCTGATCTGACATGGGGCAGCTTCTGGAATCTTCTCACAGAAGCCACCCCTGTGGCCCCCCTGCTACCAAACCTTTACCACGTAAACCCAATACACTGCCTTGCTGCTCACCTGGGGACCCCCACACCCCAGTGGCACCTCTGCAAGCTTGCATGGCCTTGGACCGGGTGCTGCTGCTCCACAAGAGGCTCAGCAGGGGATGACGGGCTGTGCCGGAGCTGCTACCATTAATGCCCCAGTCCCACAGAGGTAGTAGCAGCCATGAGGAGATGTACAGATTGTCAGTAATGGAGAAAAAAATGACTGTCAGTGAAAAAAAATTATGTCACTAAAAATGGCAGGATAATTCAGAGAAACCCGCTTCCTTCAGTTTTAGTCTCTCGTTGGTGTCAATGCCTTGAAAAAATGTGGATTTCGGGGCTTCTGTGTGTTTCAAAGATTCAAAATGATGGATTTGATATAAAGGGGAGCACTGCTTTCATTGGGCATGCCTGGTCTGGTCTGTCCCTGCTGTGGGTCTGTCCCAAACGCCCCCAGCCACAGGCAGGGCTTTCCCCCTGCATTTTGGGACAAGGTGATGTGCTCAGACCACCCTGGGTGTGGCCCAGGCATGGCTGGGAGGTGATTCCATGCAATTGCTTGCTGCTGACCATGTGGGCTCCCACCTGTCTTAAGTACCTGCCCAGCATGCTGGAGACTCGCTAACTTCTCCTCCCCAGGATGGTCCAGGGCATCAGCTGTCAGAGTCAAGGACCACGGAGAGCCTCTGTACCCAGCGCAGGTGTGCAGATCGGATCCTCCTTCAGGAAGGACAGGAGGATCTCCTCATCTCCCAGATCCTAGGACAGGCTCTGTGTAACGCTGGAGAGCCCTTCTCGCAACCGTGGCTGCCCTGCCTGCCTGGCACGGAGCAGTGCCACCTGGAAATAGCTGCTCCCATGCTCTGGCTGGCTTTTGGTAGTGCCAGTCCTCACCGTGCTTCCTGCCACACAAACCCTGGGAGCCCCAAAGCACATCATAGCTCAAACTCTGATGATCAAGTTGACAAACTGCTGGAGATGGTGCCTTCATGAAGGCCTCTAGGCTGCATCTGCTCCATCTCCCTAAATGGGAGTGAAGCTCTTGCCTTCTCTCACAGCTCTCACCAAAGGACTGTCCCTCCATTAACATTGTCAAGGCTGTTCATGGGTTTTGGAGGTGTCCATTAAAAATAGACCTTAATGAGCTCCCTGTTTCTGGTCTGCTCACAGCTGTGCCAGACTTACCAAACCCAGATACAGTATTTACGATGACTATTAAAATTCTTCCCAAATTAATCTGTCCTCCCCATTAGGGGTCCAGCTTCCCTCTCACAAGCATAGACTAGAATTACTGCTGTGGTGGTCCAGGAAAAAATCACTTTTCTCAAAGCCCAGTGACCGTAATTATCGTAGGCCCGGTTGTGGGTCCAGCTGGCCCAGGCTCTGGGCCCCACCTGTGCCAGCAGGAGCAGATGTCAAGGAAGGAGTAAGAAGAGAGCAAGTTCACATCATACTTTCTCCTAGTACTACCCCAGCCTCCATCATTTTCAGCTCAGGAACTTCACAAGCCAGATCTGGTTGGTGGATATTTAATGACCTCCCTGTGGACTTCATTTATTTCCATTAATTTATTTATTTTCATGCTTCTTATAAACGAACCCTCATGCATTTCTCTTTCAAGCAGTCATCTGGTCTCCTCTATTCCTATACACTCTTGGCATCTGCAACATCCTGTGGCAAGGAGTACCACAGGTCTGCTCCTGCTGCATCCCAACACTCCCATTTGGCCTGAACCTCACTGCCATCAGTTTCATTTGAAGTAAGATGCCATGAGCTTTCTCCGCTTCTTTGTGCACTTAGGGGAACAAAACCACAGCCGGTGTTCAGGAGGTAGCAAAATCGTGGTTTTCAACTCGCACGATTGCTCTGCTGTCTCCTTCCTCCTCAGCCTGACTGCTGCAGGACCAGGCAGCACTGCAGAGCCAGGGCAGCTCCTGGGGTCCTGTGCAGCCTCCCTGCCCCGAGCACCAACCTTGCAGCTGGGACACTCAGCCCACGAAGGCAAATGCTCTGCAATACTCCAAGCACATTACGGAACTGCGCTGGCCACACCACCCCGCTCCCAACAGCAGAAAGCTCCTCAGCAGGAAGGGAAGAGGTGAGCCAGGTCTGTGAGCCGCAGGCACATTTGTGCTTGTGCAGCAGGATCCCACCTGAGCTGCTGGAAGGGAGCCCCTTGTAGGACCGTGCTGTTGCTCGGCAGCCAGCAGCAGCTCTGGCTGCACCGGGCCACTCACCCCGCAGTGCGGGAGCTACAGGGCAGGTGCCGCAGCTGGCACCCACCGCTCATTGCTGCCTACGAAGCTGGAGCCGGAAAGGCAGCAGTGACCCGTGCACCCAGGACGTGTGTCCGCTGAAGGAGCAGGGAGGCCTTCAGCTCCTGAGACATCACAGCCTTCTGTGCACTTTACAATGGCCTTTGTATTTTGTCTCTAAAATGTGTCTTGTGTGCTTTCTGTGTCTGAAAAATAGCAAAAAAAAAAAAAAAAAATGTAGCATTTCCACACTGCAGGGAGGTAATTAAGACTAATAATGATCCGTGTTGTAAGTGATTTTAAAAACAAAGCACAGCAATTTCTACTTCTATTAGGCTTTTGTAAAGCTTTTATAGGCTTTTATGAAGCTTACAGTCGGCTTTTTGAGATAATTAACTGTTGGCCCTAGCCTATGGGATGCTGATACTGCACCTTCAAACCAGCCATACTCTGCCACCCTGCACCAAGCACCCCTAGTCAGGGGGTCCATTGAACAAAATACTTCTAGTGTTTCTTGACTTTCCTCCATGCTGGTGTTAAGCTAATTGCTCTGTAATAGCTCAGTGATTCCACTCATTGGGTTTGCTGATTCTCGGTCCCTGGAAATCCTGCTTTTCTTGACGGAACTCAAACCTGACTCTTATCTGGAAGCTGCGTTTCTCTTGTCTCCAGGTAAAAGCTGGTTCTTTCCCCAGATGCATTTTCCTGAAGAAGTATCCTGCAAAGGGGGAAGCAACACCTGACTATTTGGTCTTTGCAGTGGCCAGGAGTATCCGGAGATGGTATCTGGAGACGGGAGCACACAACTCCTAGTCACCACCACCTGCTGTACCCTCACCTCTGGGGCCACCACTTGTTAATGAGATGGGAGCAAGCGAAGGACATTTCTGTTGATATGCAACTGCTACATTATTTATAAAGCAATGGTGTATCTGAACCAGGAAAAGTGGATTTTAATCCTTCTGTGGTAACGTAGTAGGCTTGATCATTAGGCACATAAGAAAAAAAAAAAAAGAGTCCCTCTGTTAAGCATTGAACACTTGTGCCTTACTAGTTAGAGAGGATGATTTTATGGCATGTGTGATGTCAGACCCTTAGCCCCCTCAGGAAAACAAGAGAAGTGTTATTTGGGGTGTATCTATGAGAAGAAATATCTCACACTGGCCTCCATTTCAGGGTTGCTAACTCCATCTGAAGGAAATTAAAAAAGGTATCAAAGTCCTTTTAAGAATGTTTTTACAAGGTAATTGGAAAAGTTAAAAGAAAATGTGTTAGGTATGACCTGCCAATCAAACGTCTTATGAGATCAGCTGAATATAGCATGAAGAGAGGCAGCAAACATGATGAAAAAGATTAGCCTGGTACTGAGGCCTATTTATCGTGGTAAAACATCCCTGAAGCAGAAAGAGCCACTGCCCAGCAGGTGTGTGCTGAGCCTGGTTTCCAAACTAAGCCCTCACTGGGCAAACCCCGGTGCAGTTTGAGGTTGAGAGGTACTGCCAAATGGCCAGGTCTGGAAAGGTTTCTCCAGCCTGAACCGGGCAAGTAAAACCCTGCAGCCATCAACGAGGCTGTGGATGTCTGCCCACCTCTGCTTTGCTCCGCAGATGACAGTTTCATCATTTCTAAGCATTTTGGTTTGAATTCAGTCAGGTTGTAAAAATATTCATTTTATCGCTAGCTCAGATGTTGAAATTGAATGTCAGTTAGAAGCAGAAACCCAGAATTATTCTGTGAGAAAGATGCTAAAAAGAGGTTCTTCAAACTTTTGTCCAAAAATAAAATAAATTTTCCACTGAGGCGAAGCGCTCCTGCAGCTCCCCTGCTTCCTCAGCCTGGCTGCCCCCAGCAGAGTCTAGTGCTGTTGCACCAGACTCTTTCCAGCATTGCTGTACTCATCACACTACACCTCTATGAGCTGGGTGAGCACACCCAGCAGCTCTGAGTTTCACTGGGAACTTCACTGTAGGTGCATTGGTAACCTGCCGCAACACTGGCTCCCAGGGCTGCTCCTCTCTCTCCATGCTGTGGGCATTATTCTCATGTAGAGAGAATGCAAAAATACAAAGTCTAAAGGTTTATATACCAGAAAGCAAATACAACTGCCAACAATTATTATTTTTAATCTCTCCAAATCTGTAATCCAATCACGCGGATTTAAAAAATAGTAATTTATCTTGTTGTACTTTTCAGCAAGGCTGATTTTTTCATCCTTAGACTTCACTGTGGAGTTACCCCTGCTTCTGCTGGGGAATGGGTGCCAGGGGGGCCTGGGTTTAATTGTGTCTGCTGCCCTAGCGAAACCAGGAGCTGAGCTGGGCAAGAGCTGGGCTGCTTTGGGTATTCTGGCTTGCCTTTAGACTCAGCTTCCTGGTATTGCACACACCAGTTCCTATAGGAAACTCAGTTCTCATCAATCACTGACCAGTCACCAGCATAGGATCCTGGCACCAGGGGAAGACACAGGTACCCAGAGGGTTGCTGCCTGGCTGTCCCTGGGTGCGGATGCTGCCCTGGTAAAGCCAGGCTGTCAGCTCCTCCGTGCAGCCTGTCCCCAGGTCCAGCCCCTGGCACGGTCATCTCACATGGCAAAGTGACATTACATTGCCATCATTTTTGTGGTGATCAAACTGGCTTTTCTGCTCCTGTTGTATGCTCCAGTGAAGTATTCCTCATTTCTATTTCTGGGTCACATCCTAAATCTCCCTTTTTACCAGGTTGCATCTATTTTTTAATTGAATGCGCTTCTGCTGAGCTGGTGCGCATATCTCACCTGCATCCTCCCTGGCAGAAACACGGCTTGCTCCTGGCCGTTTGCATGCTGAGAGCTATTACCATGCCCATTGCAGCTGAGAGCAGTGTATAAAAATACTGAGTTTTGGGGAGGGTGTGTGGATTTTGGGTGCATGGTTTTAATTAGAAATTGACATTTCTAAGCCTTTGGCTGCCAAGCAACAAGCATCTAGAAAATTATCTCAGTTGTAATATGTAGATACCCAGTGTCCATCTGATATTCTTTGCTGTATTTAAAGCCTCAGAGAGGGCCACCTCACCATTCATTGCACAGGCATTTGTCAGTTGTTAGCAATTAAACTAGACAAGAACCACGGTAGAGTGGCTGACCTGGGACCCCGTCACCCCCCAGCACTGCTGGAGTAGCAGAGAGTGGATGTGAAATTAAGTGGGAATGAATTTTGGTCCCAGAGGCAGCAGGATGCTCTAATCTTGCACTGTAAGCCCTGGCTGAATGGCCCCTGGCTGCTCTCTGTGGGTCAAGCCCAGGACTTTCCACATGGCAGCCTGAGGACTTGGCCCCATGTTCAGTAGGTGAACGGGAGCGTGCAGTCACAGCCCAGAGCCTGTACAAACAAAATGGAGCAGGAGGCAGGGAGCAAAGAGAGAAACATGCACAGCAATGCTGGCACTGCCACCCAGCCTCCCTGGCCTCATCCTGACGGAACAAGAAGCTTCCTCCTTCCTTTCTGGAAGAGATTCTTGCCTCGAATTAGCTGACTGACTCACTGCACTCTTCACAAAACAGTGTTTTGTCCTTTCTTGCTTGCAGCACCTCATGTGGAGCGCTTCAGCCAGGCTGGCAGCAGAGGAGAGCAGCAAGGGACAGCCTCTAGGAGCAAGATCCTCCAAAGCCGAGCACAGCCGCTGGCACGCGGGCACCTGCGGGCTGGCTGGGAGGTGCTGATGGGCGCAGTGTGCCGCCCTGCGCAGCTCTGGCCCTGCTGGCCATCCCTGCCAGCCATCCCTGCCCGCTCTGGCAGCTGCTGGGCAGCCGCCGGGTGAAGCTGCTCCCCTTCCCAGCAGATGTGGACCTGCCCGCTGGCTGCAGTCACCATGTGCCAGCAAGATGGGCTCCTGATCTAATGGAAGACAGGCCAAAACTGCTGCATTCATTTCTCTCTTCCTTTCTTAGTACAGACTCATAGACTATTACCCAGAGCTTTGCAGGAACTAAATATCTCTCAAGGAAGAGCTGGACAGTATCGTAAGCTGTTTCCTAGTGCCCAAGCCATGATTTCCTGCACTAGAAACATGCAGTCACACTGCAGCAGACCAATGGCCTGTCTGGTGTGGTACTTTATATCCAACAGTGGCTCATGGCAAATGCTCCCAAGGAAGTCATCAAATACTGATAATGTGCTTAACTCTGCAGTCCCCCCCGTGGGGGAAATTCCCCTGATCCCAGCTGGTCAGCAGCTTCTGTTCTGCAGCAGGAGGTCAGCTGTCCCTCGTTCACTTCCCTAGCTGGTCTAATGTGACTGCAGATGCTCCTCTTCTTTCTAAGTGCCTAAGCCTTTTTCTGAAATGCCTGAGCTCTTTCCTTGTTTTATCCCGTCACTCCTCAGCCTTCCTCCCTGACATCCCTTCAGATAACTAGATACGGCATTATACTCTTAGTCCTACTGTGCTCATTGATTGTCTTATCAGGTACTGAATTTACTTTAGTGTGTTACAAATGCTAGAGTGTGACTGAGTTTTGTCCAGTTAATTATTTCACCCTCTTGAGTCTTCAGTTCTTGGTGTGCCCTCTTCTGCACGCTCTCTGAGGTAGGGTTTTTTACCATATGCTATGGGTGATGCATGTTGTTTGGGTGGAACATGTCTCTCCTCAGGTGTGCTAGTGGTCTCTGGCTCATTCAGGTAGGGTAAGAGATCCATAATCTGGTTGCAGTTGCCCATGAGATAACTGCCCCATCCTTCCTCGGAGAGAATGTGAACTTCAAGCCTCTAGTGAAGCCATGTTGTCTGGAGGAATGAAGCATTACCCGGGTAGGAGGAATTTTGTGACAAGGGGTAGCGGAGGCTGGTCTGATGGACTATTTCTCCTTGGAGGGAACAGGCTCTGATAACAGTTGCTACCAAAGATCAGGGCAGGGGTAGAGGGAGATATTTGCTGTGAGCAGGATACAGAGACCACAGGAAGACCAGGACCAAGGTTTGGGCATGCGTGCATGCTCTGAATAATGCTGCCTTGTTTTCTTTGTGGTTAAGTTAAAAGTGCAGTCATGTTGGACTGTCCCTCAGCCAGGCCAGCAGCACTGGCGGACACTAGTTTTACACTCTCTGCATTTTGTGTTCTGGCTCCTAAAAGACAAGCCTCTGGTTTTGCCTTTCATTTTGAATATGAGGAGACCCCTCATATTCAGGCTGACTTGGGCCTGAGCAGCAAGGGGGACCCTCATGGGTCAGTGCTAGTTTTTGTGACATCTGGGCTGATTTTGACTTTCAACTTCAGGGGTATTGAGGCCAGTTACTCACCAGTGTTTGCTTTCAGCAAGGAGCAGAGAGGAGAAGAGTTAATTTCTAAGCGATTCCTTGACAGAAGATTAAAGCAAACCAGGCTTGTGCTCTGCCTACCTGGGAGGCTCAGGAGGTCTGCACCAAACCTTTCCAAGCTGTGCATATACCTCTGAACATTTACAGCCCACTGCAGCTCTTCTGGCCTTTCAGCCCTCGATGGTCTCCTGAGGTGCCTGCAGCACCCTGAACGTGAAGGTCCACATCACTCTTCATGTTCTTGAGGGATGCCAACCCGTCCTGTGTTCAGTGCACCTCCTCTTTTCTGTCCCTCTCTGTGTCTGAGAGCACCGGTGTCTGGACTTGAACATGAACTGCTGCTTCCCTGCAGGGCCCCTGTTCAGGTTCACTATGTGCCTCTTCCTTATTCCCCAAAGCTCCTAAGCGGTTATGACTGTTATTCTCAGGGTCCTATAGCCGCAACAGCTCCAACATTGCTCAGCACCACGTCCATCACTCTACACTGCCACCTCACTTACTCCTTCTCCTCTGACCTCCCTCTCCATATGTTGTCCTCCCATCCCTCCCCAGCATTGGTTGCTTCCCATGCAGAGCCAAGCTGGGTCATTTCTCCTGTTGGCAGTGAACCTGTGGTCCAGTATGACTGAAATGTTCAGTGACATCTTTGACGAATTATGTCACCCTTGGAAACTGAAGCAATCCAGTGCCAGAGGAACTGTTTCTGCTTAACAGCAGAGAGTTGCAAGCTACATTCAAAGACTGTCATATGGGTTGCAAAGTCATGCCCCATCTAAACTTCCAGGAGGACAAAACTTGAAATAGAAGGGCCCTTGTGTCACCAAGGTGGCTTTTGCTCTCACATGCTCCATCCTTTGTAAGTCCAAAGCCCACTGCACATGCAGTGCTGTAGTGCAAGTCTCATTGAGTTCTCAGTGAGAACTAAATGAGTTCTCATTGGCTTTGGTTCTGCCTTCTCCTCCCTAAATGACTCCGTTCATCTCAGCAAATTGACCTCCCACGCAGCATCCTGCCACTGCCTTCAAAAGGGATGTAAGAGATCCTGACTTGGCCACCCCTGTCCTCTTCTGCTCTTCCATGGAACAAATCCCCCATCACCTCAGTGGAATTCTTCTGGATCCCTCTGCTTCTCCTGGCAAACCCATCCCCTCCCTCCTGTGGGGACAGCCCCCTCACACCTTTTCTCTTCTCTGCTCTGCTTGCTCCCTAACCGCTTGCTGTGCTACAGCCCCTCATGCTTACAGTGCAAACATCTCCATGCCTTGAGAAATCCCCTCAGGCTGCTGCCCCTTCCCCTCAGGCCTTCTCCTCCTCACCTCTACAGTCACATTGGCTCTGCCTTCTGTCCCACTTGCTCAGCACAGAGTCCTGCGACCAGGTTTCTTGTGATGGTTTCAAAGCTATGCACAGTCTTCATCTTTGATCTTTCTCCTGGTCTCCACACACTCAGCCATGCTGGCTTAGAAATCTGATCCTTCTGGGGTTCTCTGATATCCTTCCCTGGTTTTCTGCCTGCCTTTCTCATCTCTGCTTCTCTGCCTCTTCCTTACGCCCGCCTCCCTCTTCTGCTGGATGCCCACAGCATCCTGTCCTTCAGCCCTTTCTGTTCTCCTTTCACACATTATCTCTGGGTAATCTCCACCACCCACTAACTCCAACCGCTATCTCTATGGTGACTCTCAGATCTACCGTGCTGTGCCAGACTCGTCTCTTTCTTTCCGAAAAAAATCAGCCAGCCTGGCTGACGTTTCTTGGTGGAGGTCTAGCCGATCAGCCCAATTTCAGCACAGTGAAAGCAGAGTTCATCATCTCTTGTTGCAGCCTTCCCCTGTTTCTCCTGAGCAAAGACCTCTGTGCTGCACAGCTCTGCACCGCCTTGAGCTTCTCTCCCTTGTACACCCACCGTCCCAGCTATGTCTGAATCCCACACATTCTCTCCAGACATTGCTTCCAGATCAAGCCTTTCATATTAATTCCTCCAGCTAGAATTCTTATCTGGGCTCGAGTACATTGCAGCTTGATTACCACCACACTCTTTTCTCTGGCCCGACAACAGCAGCCTTGTTAATGGGTACTCACCACACTGGTTCCTGTAAAGATTGTTTCCCCTTTGCCTTGACTCTGTATCACCTCTTCCTATGCCCTCCTTGATACTTTCCTTTACCACCAGGAATGTAAGCCATTTGTCTTCACTTGGAAAGGCCTCTACAGCCAGCTACAGCTTTCCTATTAGTGTCCAAGTCGCTTCTCAATTCCCGTACACCTGAGAAGTGAGGTTTGGAGTCGTCTTCTGGATAAACTTCTTTGCACTCTCTCCCCAGCTGCCCTGTATTCCCAACATCCTTCCTTATCCCACCATCCCCTTCCTCCCCGTGGGCTTTGCTAGGCTGTTACCTAAAACCACAACAGGCGAGCATGCCAAGCTGCCAGGGCTGTTCTCCATCACCATGGGCACTGCATCTGGCTGTAAATTTCTCAGGACACTGAGTGGATTTTTGAGGAGCACAAATAAACTCATGGTAAAACCAGTAATAAATAGCATTACTCATGCCTTGATCTTCATTTCCTCTTGGATGTTTGGGGCTGAGATAATGTTCGGGTGGGCTGTAGAATAGGCAGGGTGATGGAAATGGCATTGCCCCATAAAGTCAAAAGATTCAAAACTGACCAGTTCCACTACTGGGATCTGGAAGCATTCTTGCCTTTGACAGAGATGAAATGTGTTTTGCCTCTGCAGCAGCATGGTGCCTTTCGAACTAAGCCCTTCCCTCAGCTCTGCTCTCTCTGCTCTGCTGTCACTTCTCTCCCCAAGCCTCTGGGTCCCAGTCTCCATTATCGACAAATAACCTGCCAAACTTCAGTTTAAGAAGAAAAAAAAAAACATTTTGAAGCTCATAGGCATTTAGAGAGGGGTTTTGAAAGCATGCAGGTAGCACTCATTGCTCTGCAAAGGGAGCCAGGCACCCTTGGAACTTGGGAGAGGAAATTGCCCAGGTTGAGAAAGCCTTTAGAGGGTGTAGAGAGCACTGTGGGGCTCATTGTTCCTCTCTAGTTGGTCATTTCCCCTTAGGGATGAACTGAATGGTCAATTCTGTATTCAAGGCTGTAAAGGCAGCTGCACTTTTGCTGAATCTGCTGCAGGAAGGAAAAAAAATACTGTATATTTCCATTTTCCTTAGAGAATGAAGCTTTTTCCCCAGAAAGCCAAGCTCTCCATTTGCAAAAGCACTAGGGTGAAGTGATAAGAAAATAACCATGCATCTTTTACCCATGTTACCCTTCAGGCCTGACTCCAAAGCTTCTGAGCTGCACAGCTGCTACGGGGTCAGTTTCAAGAGATGACCACCACCTGGATCTCCAAACACCTCACTCACATATGGGGCAGCCCTGGTCAGGTCCCCCAAACTTCCTAGGTTAGCAATTGCCTCCAGAACCACAGCTAACTGAACTGCCCACGGCCAGGCTGTGAATCCATGGAGGGGAGCAGTCCAAAAGTCAACGTCCTGCGCCTCAGCACAAGCGAAACTGTCCCCTTCTGCCTTGGGCCCACCTGCTCCCAGTACTTAGGAGCTCATTGCTTGTCCTGCATGCCTCAAAGGGGCATCTGAATAGAGGGACTGCCCAGGCTGGGGTGCTGGCCCCCAGACAGGGTCCTCAGCTGTCCCTAGGATGGGGCTGCACAGGGCTGGCAGGCAGGGCACGGGAACACCTCCCACCTGGCTAGGGACAAAGCCCACCCGCAAGGATGACCAGCAAAAGTGTGAGAGCAGGACTCCTGCCTGTGACCCACTGCCGGCTGCCAGGCCTGGTAAGGTCACCACCAGCCCAGGGCAAGCTGGTGCCTAGAAAGACACGCACGCAATGGAGTGACCAAAGCCATGGGCAAAAGAGGAGACGCAAGTGAACAGTTGAGCCTAATTTGTGCAAGGCTGTAAATGAAAATCACGGTGGCAGATGGTCAGTGGATTATTTTCCAGAGGGTTAAGCAGGCCTCAGATTAGGAGAAGCTGAGAAACTTTGATGTGGGGTGCAGGACGTTATGCTGGGGCTCAGGATGCACAGATGCCAGTGCTTTCTGAGGGGCTCCCAGCGGCGCATGGGGGTGGCAGAGTCCTGGCAGAGGGTGGCAAAGCGAGGGCAGCCACAGGGCCGAGCGTGCCATCTCCCTGGTGGTCAGCGCATCAGACTGGCTACACGGGAAATGGTGCCCTGAGCTGTACGCGTGTTCGAAGCCAAGCTCCTGGCTGGGGTGGCTGCTCAGCCCCGGCTGGTGCCAGCTCTGCCCCAGGGCAGGACATTCCTGTTTCATGGGGAGCCCTGACTCCCACCTGCCCTGCACGGGACCTCGCCTGCTGCCTGCATTCCCCAGGCTTTCGCTTGCCCTTGCCACCACCACAGCATCCCTAGGTGCTGTGCTCGGCCCGCTGGAGGGGCCTGTGCTGGCCCAGCTCTGCTCCCTGCCCTGATTTCCTCGTGGAAATCCCAGTCTTCTCTAGATCCAGCTCTGGTTTTGGGGGCAGCCGTCGCTCGCTCTCTCCCGTTCCCTCTCTCTCTTTCCTCTTCCCTCCTTCTGCTCTCCTTCCTCCTCCTCTCCCTCCCTCCTCTCCGCACTGTGCTCTCCGGGGGCTCTGGGTACCGCTGCAGCATCACCAGCCACCTCCATCCAGGAGGCTGGGAGCGCGGGGCGGAAGGGGAGGGCTGCGGGGGACAAGCTGAATGAATGGGCATCGCCTCGGTGCTGCTGGAGCCTCCGCATAGGGGCGAGGCGGCCGGACCGCGCCGCGGGGAGGGGGGCAGCGGCTGCCGGCCAGCGGCCAG
>VXAL01000586.1:73641-133596 GCA_013399475.1 Chauna torquata | reverse complement strand
GCCGGGCCGGCCCGACGGGGCAGGGTGCGGATCCCGAGGGTGCGGGGTGAAGCCGGGCCCGAGCCGTGCTGGACGGTGCTGGGCCCGGGCTGGATGATGCTGGGCCGGGCTGGATGGTGCAGAGCACAGGGTCGGATGGTGCTGGGATCCAGCCGGATGGTGTAGGGCCAGGCAAACAAGGAGTTAAGTGTCTGCGGAGCGATCGGGCTCTGCGTGTGTATGTGTGTGCGTGTGATCCCGTTCCCACCCGGGGGGGCGTGGCCCGTCACACCCCACGGGTGTTGGTGCGCAGGGCGAGCACAGGGCAGAGGGGAGGCCGAGGTGTGCAGGTGCTGAGTGCAGCGGCAGTGCTCCACGGTTGTACAGGGGTGTGCAAGAGCCACAGCAAAGCATGGCCCTGTCGCTGTGTCCCTGGGAGCCACGCTACACCTGTGTGTGTGTGTGTGTGAGAACCCCAGGCTGAGTGTGTCTGTGTGCATGCGTGTGTGAGCCACTGCGGAGCCGGTGTGTGCGTTTGTGCCGGGGTGTGAGCTCCACAACAAGCCTGACTGTGTGTGAGATGCAGAGCTGAGCATGTCCTCGTTTCCGCGTGCATGCAAACTGCATTGAGCCTGTGGGGGGGGGCAGCCCCAGCCTGAACATTCATGTGCATGTGTGCGCACGCTGGTGCATGTGTGTGCCCCACTCTGTTGGTGTGTGGTGTGTGCATGTGTGTGTATTGGTAGTGATGTGTGCCTGCGTGTGTGTTGGCATGTGTGTGTGCTGCAGGGGGTGTGTGTGTGTGTCTGTGTGTTGGGGGCTGTGGGTGGGTGCCGGGGAGCACACAAGCATGATGAAGAGAGCAGGCACGTGTGGGGAAAGCAGGGGAGATGAGTGTAGTCTGCGAGCACCCATGTGCCAGGGCTGTCCACTTCCTCCGTGGGCTGGGGATGGTGTCTGACGGGAGCTCCTAGCCCCAGGCTGGCTCTGGGCTCCTCTGAGTGAGAGGGGCTGGGGGCACCCCTGACACGCTGCCGAGTCTGTGCCCCATCTCACCGTGTGGCTGCTGGCATGGGCTGTGCGTGTCCCAAGGAGGAGGAAGGCCGAGCTCAGCCCTCCCTTCCCTGGTGGCCCTGACCATCCCCTCTGCTTTTCCTGCAGTGGCGACAGGCATCGGCGCATGGTGCTGTGCATGCAGGCAGGGAGGGTGGCCAGCCTGAAGCTCAGCTTCTGCTGCCTGCTAGGTTTTACCTGCGCTGGTAAAGGTGCTCCTGCTTTGTGCTGGATAAAACAGACATGGCAGAGCTGCAGGGAATTGAAACCCACCGGCAGCAAGCAGCGGGGCCAGGCAGGGCCGTGCCCTCTGTTCCCACACAGATGCAGCAGCAGGCAGGCCTCCTGTGTGTGCCTCCAGCTGTAGCAATGGCATGGATCAGCCATGCGGTGGTGGTAGGGTTGTCACATTTGCATTAGCCTTTTGGAGGGCAGACAAGAGTCCTCCCACATGCTGGTCCCCTCCAGGAGAACAAGCTCCCCTGTGGGCCTTTACCATGACACGGTTAGGAAACACCAGTCCAGGATGAGGCCCAGGCAGGAGCAGGGTTTAGAGCCTTGCTGCCATCATTTCGATTGGAGTTAGGCACTGAAGTGCCTTTGAGAAGCTGTGCCTTGGTGACCTTCCCAACACCATGCCACCATTGTGGCGTAGGGCTGGTGCTGGCCGCCCCGCGTACAGACATGTCCATGGTGGTGCACAGGGGCTGGCAGCCCACAGGACCCGTGCTTCTTGGACTACCTCCTGCAAAATGGACTCTTGGAGGCTCGCAAATCCACCTCCGACTGCTTCTCCTCCGGTAAAGCACAACGCAGAGCCAGGCCAGAGGCTTCCTGCGGGAAGCTAATGCCCAGTCTGAGCCACCAGTCCTGCTCCTGAGACACGGGGCTGCTTCTCACACCAGCAGGAACATGGGGCTTTATCAACCCGGGGCTTGGCAGCTGGTGTGTGCAAACCCAGGTCTGATCTCCACAGAAGCTCGGCTCCCTCACTCCTCTTTTATACATGATGTACTGATACAGTTTGAAGCACAACTCTGAGTGGTGAAGGAATAGAGCAATTCAAGGGAAACATGCCACTCTGCAGCAGGAGACCTTTGCTCCTTCTTACACCCTCGCGCCAGTCCAACGGCACGCCTGAATTTCACCCTTGGAGCATCAACATCTGGCAAGCCGGAAAAAATGTAAATCAAATAAACATCAGTAGTAATTGGAGACTCGTTTTGAAATTGGTTTGATACCTGCATGCCTCCCAGGCAAGCTTTTCTCATGTTAACCATTGTGCATCTTTGCATGAAAAATGAGGCTGTATTTTCAGTCTGGGTAATAGCAGCGCAGCATGGACAGAAATGAACACACTGTGTCCCCTCTAATCTGTCCACAATCAGCATTCACCCAAGCACTGAGCTGATGCTGCAGTCATCAGAGATGAATAGTCCAGGATCCAGATGGCAGCTTGCTTTCCTTGGTGCCCGCAACATCCCTTTGCCATCCACAGAGGAGGGGAGCAGCACGCGAGGCAGCGTCCTCAGGAGGATCACAGTACCTGCGGTTGCCCTCATCCCGGGTTTTGCTGCCCATGGCTTGGGCCGAAGTCATCAGCTTGTGCTTAGCAGCGTCAGCCACAGGCGAGGCAGCACCTGTTTGCCAGAAGCTGTGCTAGTTTCCGATTTGCTTTTGGACACAATTCAAGGTGCTGATTCTGAGCTCTAAGCTTGGCATGGTTGTTCTCTCTGTCTTCCAGCCTGGATCCGTCACGCCCAGGGCTGAAGCTGCAGCTGACAGGAGTACTCTGGCCAGCCAGCTCAGCCAGCCCCTGGCTCAGTCTCTGCCACCCTGGGCAGCCGTTTCGGCCTGCTGGATGTGGGTAAGGTGTGCTGAGTCACCCCCGGTCAGGCCAAGCAGTCACCACCCTTCCCGTGGGGAGGCCAGCTTTGAGGAGGTGGCTCTCATCCGTACTTACTGAGAGCAAAGGGACTGCAGGCAGACCACAGGCCGTAGCTGGAGGCAGCTGGGACAATCATAGGGAGTTATTTTGATTGGAGAGTCAGCTTGATTATTCTTAATTTTGGAGGGTGTTTTAGGTTCACATGAATAGATTCATGTGAAGATTCAGCTCCTCTGATTAGGGCTGGGATGGGGACGCAAGGGAGGCCCTCAGCACAAACAGCTAGCTGTTCAGGGCGTTTTGTGTTGCTGAAAGCTGGTTACGTGACAGCAAAGCTTTGCTGAAACCACACACCCTGAGATTTGTGCCAATCTCTTTCAGCTAGGACTTGATGGTGTGTCCCATTGTCTGTGGCATAAATATGACGATGCTTTGCAGAGCCTTTCTGCATTTTACACTTTGTAACTGCTTTCCATGTCTTGTCTGGGAGCTTAGCTGGGTTTCTCTATGGATGCTGTCTCTGGCTACAAGAACGCTGCAACTGTTAGCAGTTCTCAGTGGACTCGCTGTGTGACTTTGCATTATGGTTTTGTGTGCCCAAGAGAAAGGGAATCTCAAGCCCTTTCTTGCTTGCAAAGGCATTGTGCAGGGAAAGTTCCTGCAAGGCCGGAATAACATGCCAGCCCTGTTTTTGCTCAGGCTCTCATGGATGTCAGCCTTTCCCAGCTCTAATGGCTGGCTGGTGGGTTTGGATCATGGACTGTCAGGAAAATTACCTTTCTTGAGAGCTTTCCCTGAATGAGGCCTGGCTCACTGCGGCTCTTTGCAAAGCTTTCCAGCAGCTTGAAAGAAGCACATTACAACTTCCAGAGCTGCTATGGCAATCTCTGTGGTTCCTGAAGCTTTGTGCCCTCTAAGGACAGAGGGGACGTGTGACAAGCAGCCTCAAACCTACACTCTGCCTGCTGCAGGATTGCTTACGCATGTCCCCAGGGTCTGGCTCCTGCATTCTCTGGGGAGCATGGACCCTTCTGCACATCCCTTGGGTGGCTCTCATGTTGAGGGACCCTGCTCCCTCAGGTCCCCATCAACTGCCTTTGGGTTTGGTGCCCCTTTTTTTCTCCTGTCCTGCCTGTAGACAAGTTGCTGGGGAGCTAGGGAGCTCTGCTGGGAAGGACCCAGGAGCTTTGAAGAATGGTGTTGACACTTGCAGGTGGGCAGAGATCTGCCCTGTGGGCAGAGAACGTAGCTAGCAGCTTGTGTGTGCATAAAATAAGTACAAGGCAGAAGAATTAAAACTAGTCAGCACTGGCTTAACCCTGCACTCATGAGGAGCAGTATGAGACCCATGACGAGTGTCATGAAAGTTCCCTTACATCAAGTATGTAATATTCAAATCCCTCTGCCATTTGTCACAATGTGTCTTGGCAGGACAGGGGCAACCCACACAGTTTCCCTTGCAAGATGACAAATGTGTGACAGAGCAGCGGTCCAGCCGTTCCCCTTGCTGCGCAGCACTGCAATGGCGGCTGGCTGGCACGGCTAGGGTGCCTGGACCCTCCCCCGACCTCTTCCCTTCCATTTGTCTTCCATCTCAGACACGGCAGGGTCTTTTCTTCATCCACATTATCTCAGGGCCTTGGTAGAGGAGCAGACACTGGAGGTGGATTATTGATTTGTCACGTTTGGTGCCCAGGATGGCCCAGATGATGCCCAGGGCTTTGCAGGGAGCAGCTTCACTCTGTGCTGTGTGCGCTGGGAAAAATGTGCAACAAATGTCCCTGGGATATTTTAAGGGTCCTGCTTGTGCCTGAGGAGCCTGAGCTGCTACCTCCTCTTGTGTGAGAAGCCCCTCTGCTCCTGGGGAGGACAGGGAAGGGTTGACGGTGTGTATCAGGCTGGTATAAGTCAGCCCAAACTCCTCAGCTGCAGACACAGGGAGCCTCACTGTTTGTTTTGGAAACGTCCTCTGGGTGCTGATGCTTTCTGCCATCTTCTTACCTCCATCATTCCCCCTAGCTCAGCTCCATCCCTTCCGGCATCTCCATGGCTTGCACAGCCCATGCCCCGTCCCCATTGTCCATAGTTCTTGCCCAGCCCCTAGCCCTCCTCTGGGGCTGCATGTGGGATGTTCCCAGCTGTCCCTGGGACAGCACTGCCATAACGTGTCCTCCTGTCCTTGTGTCATGGGTCCTTCACCGTTGAGGCAGAACCGGGCAGCTGCCTGCACTGGTGATGGCTGTGCTGTCCCCAGGAGGCTGCCAGGACTGGCACCGTGGTGGGCAAGTGCCACGTCCTGTGGCTCCATCAGCAGAGCAGCACCCCACGAGATATTTATAGGCTCCGTAATGTTTTCCCCTGCCAAACTATTACTGAAATAGGCTCAGTGTGTGTCATAGGAGAGAGGATTTTAATGGCAACGTTTCTTCGCTGCAGGAATGAAGTTGATGCTCCCTCACCGTTTACCTCATCCAATTAATCCTTTCCGCACACAGCAGCCGCGAGGGGACAGCTAGTCCAGTGGCTCGGGGGGGTTCAGCACCTTCTTTGCCCCAGTGGCCTTAACGAACTTGCACAAGTCCTTGAGACAGGCAGCCCAGGCGCATGTTCCTGCCAGGGAGCTGCTACCACCGCCCCTGCACCGCAACTGGGTCCGAGTGCAGGGCGATGGTTCCTCTCGCTGGCTCCTTGCAAGCCCCTGGGAAATGCCAAGACTTGCCAGGGCAGCCCCAGCCCCCTGGGACCCCCATCCAGGAGGTGCTCTGCCAAGGCATCTGGGAATGCCCCGGTGTGCTGGGGACGGTGCTGAGGCTTGAGGGGACACTGCATAAAGGACAAGGTTCCTTTCTAGAGATTTTCAGGTTCTAAGGAAGTTTTCCAAATGATCAAAAAGGGTCAGTTTGGCATTTTCTAAATAAAACACCCTCCTTTTCTCTCAGCTAGACACTGCTGCTGGTTTTGGAAGAGGTAGAAGTCAAGTGAATCATTTCAGTGGTGTTGCAAGGAAGTATTTCAGCAGGCTGAAACAAAAAGGAGTTTTCAGCCAGTCAGCTCACAAATATTTGTGCGATTCCCTATGTAGTCCCCATGTGCTGCGGGTAAAAGTCTCTGGTGTGGGAAAACTGTTTCCATGCCAGGCATAAGTTTGGGTTGTGCTTTGTGGGCAGTATTCTGGATGCCTTGGAGACTTGAGATGCACAGACAGACAGACCTACCACAGCACAATGGCCAGTGTCTTCTCCCACAGTTGAACAGGAGAGGAGAGCCCCTTCCCTCCTCCTGCCAGGGGTCACCGATGGGCTTTGAAGGACCAGTCCCAGTCACCAGTGATGGCGATGCTCACTGAAAGTCTGTGTGCCCTCCGCAGTGTGATGTGGGGGAGCAGAGCTGGGCAGGAATAGGGCATGTGAGCTCCTGATGAGCTCTTCAGCCATTCCCTGGTGCTGGCCAGGCATTGGCGTCCTGGTTGTCGTGGTCCCAGAGGGTCAGAGGGGTCTGTCTCTGGGGTTTGAGCCCTGAAGGCAGTGTGCCAAGAAGACAGCAACCCAGCATGTGCTGTGCTCCAGACAGGAGCAGACGCAGCTGTGACTCCCCTGAGGCTGTGAGCTCTGAGCCATGGGGAGCCATGTCCCCTGTGTGACATGCGAATGGAGGGCTTCTGGACACCAAGCTCCCTTGGGGCTTGGAAATGGTCGCTGCTTGGGACACTCGGAGGACCAGCTGTAGTTGTGTAGCTGGTGGCCATGCAACCCCTGTTCTTGAGATCCTGATCTCTCCAGCTACAAGCTGGGGATAGAAACCTTCCCCTCTCATTGCTCCTGGTCCCTGGCAGCCTCTGGCACTGCCCATGTGTGAGGCAGGCAGCCCCCTCTCCTGGGGAGCCGGGGCTGGCGGCTGGCGGCTGGTGGCCAGCAGCTGCTGAGCACTGGGCCTGCTGGCCCTGGCCACCCCGCAGTGCCACTGACAGCACAGTGGCCAGGCCCCTGCGGAGACAGATTGGAAACTGGGAACCGATGCGCTAAAGAAGAATGTCCTTCCCATACAGCCCGGCCTGTCTACCTCCCTCTGCCAGCACTGCTGCTGGTGAGCTGCGGGCTCGCCAAGCCAGGGCACCAGCAAGCCAGCAAAGCACTGCTGCCTGTGGGAAGGAGAGAGCTGAGGGCAAGGGCAGGGAGCACACATGGAGCGGACAGTCTCTGGAAGGCTTCTCCTGTGATGCAGCAGGCACCTCCTGGGAGAGGCCCTGGGGCTCTGCAGGCCTCCCTCTGCCTCCTGGCTCAGCAAGCTGCCGTTGGGTGGAGGTTGCTGTGGATGGGACACTGGTGGTGGCTGTTGGCTCTGGAGGTAGCCTCCCTTCCCTGCCCTCCTCCTGCCCACCCCTCTTTGGCCTCCCCACCTTAGCTTGCAGCCACCCTTTGCAGGCTGCCCAGCCAGCTGGGCCCCTCATCCTTTCCTCCCCAGTTATTTTCCAGATGGTTATACCTCTCCCTCTGGTGGCTGCATATCCTGTGATCAAGCACTGAGTGCTTGCCTCCTCCTCCTTGCTGTGCTGTCCCCTAGGACAGACCATTCAGCTCACTCCTCCTCCTCCTTTTCCACTTCATTAGAGTCTCTTTGCACTAAGAAGTTGTGATAGCTGCTGGGGGACCTGGGAGGACAGGCTGCGCTGGGGACAGCAGTAGGGCAGCCACCAACCCAGCTCCCATCAGTCTAGGCTTTGGGGTACTGGGTGCAGGCTTGGGGTGCTGCTGTGGTTGCCCAGTGCTGGCTGAGCCCTGCCCTGGCTGTGCAGGGCTGGAGGGAGGTGGCAGGCAGGGAGTGTTTTGTGCTGCTCACCTGCAGTCGCAGGAGGTGAATGAATCAGTGATGGGCAGCTCCCAGCTGCTCCACTGTGGTTTTGCACCATCCCTGTGGTGCACAGAGTTCCCCACACTGCTTCAGGGCTTCTCCTTCAGGGCTCTCCTGGGCAAGGGGTGTGCAGCCCCCAGGCTGCCCTCCTAGCTCCATCCTCACTGCAAAGCTCTGTGTGGCCACTGAAGCTCCTGCAAAGGCCCCTGCATCTCACAGGGGTCTTTCCACTGACTCTGGTGGTCTTCAGATCCCGTGGGCTTTGTGAGGCAGCCCTCCAAGCCCCTCACCCAGCAGCCAGTGCCCCAGCTCAGCGTGTGCTGGTTGGCAGCAGATGGGTCTGTGCAGCAGCTGTGTGTAGTTCAGAACTTTCTTAATGAAAACTGGACTTTCAATACACATTTTGTGGGCAATACTTTAACTTTGCCATATGTCAACACTCTCCGAAACCTGAGAAACAGAGATGGTTTCTTCTCGGTGGGGAGGGAGGCTCTTGTCGCTCTCTCTCATATGTGCACACACACACACGCAGTGGCTCTTCTTTCTCTCTCTTCCCACTTTCCTCCTCCAAAAGACTTCAAACACTTTATGAAAATGTTATTTTCTCCCCACACTGTTGCCTTTCTGCAGTGCTTTCCCTGAGCAGCCTGCTGGCTTTCCCTGGGCTCTGCTCCCAAAGCAGGTGGTCACAGCTGCTCCACATGTGCCATGTTAGCGCGGTGGACATTGCCGAGCCTGCAGAAAGGGTAGGTGCTGGGGTGGCTGTGCTGGGCTGCCAGGGGCTGGGATGTTCTGCTGAGCTAACAGCACACCTCCCTTTGCTTCTACTGGGGCTGATCCGATCCCTCTAAGTTGCTCTAGGCACAGATAAGGAAAACCCTCCTGCCACCATCCAGACGTGCTCTTCAGGATGCCATGGAGGTCCTGCTCACCAAAAGCACATTTGAAGATGTCCGCAGCCCCATGGCAGCTGGCCTTCCTTGGCAGCTGCCCTGCCCCGGGTACAGGTCTGTGGTGCTGGGCAGGAGCCCTCTCCCCCTGCACCTGCCCAGCCGTGGGCTCCATGTGAGTGTCCTGCAGGCAGGGATGGTGCTTGGGGACAGGCTGGAGGTGGGCTGGAGTTAAAAAACTCTTTGTTGTCTTGTATGAAGGGGACTGACTCACTGCTCTCCCGTGCTGTCATAAGCAGATGGATGATTTAATCACCTAGCAACCAAAATAACGTCAGGTGAGGAGCGCTTCCCCAACAGCTCTTGGCCCACAGCCCCTCCGTCAGGCTGGTGACAGGGGCCAGGCAGACCCCAGCCGTTCCCCAGTCCTCGGCCTACCCCTGGGTTGTGGCTGGCAGGGAGCCGTCTCCTGCCTGCCCACCACAGCACAGCACAGGGCTGTGCCGTGCATCACACATGCAACTGGCAGCCCAACAGAAGAGGCTCCCAAAGCCATCGCTGAGGTGGGGTGCACAGGGCCATGCAAGAGGTGGAGTCCCCCGAGGCCAGTTCCTGGGAAGGTCAAAGGGGGCATGGCCAAACATCCTGCCAGCATTCACAGAGCGGCCAAGTCTCCAGCACCATTTGGGCAGGTTGCTGACCATCTGGAACATCCAGAGGTCCTTTGTGAGAAGAGGGTGGCTGGTGGCCAGGACTTCCAGAGCACAGTGAAGTTTCTGGGAGGTGACCCCAGAAGACTTTGAATGGGGTCCACTAACCTGTTGGGACCCCCTCCTCCACATGCACTGCTCCAGTACCACCCCTGAGCACCATTGGCTTCTGCCCAGTCCTCTTGCCTGGCACCCTCAAAGGGTGAGAATAACCCTAGGAGCTGGTGTGCTCCTTCAGCTTCTTCTCCTGTCAAGGACAGGGAGGAGTTTGCCAGTGCTCATGGCGTAGCCCTGATGTCCCTCCAATGTTGTCCCAAGATGTCAGGTACCTCCTGATGGCTCCAGCCACCCTCAAGGACTCTTGGCATGGGCCATTCACTACAACCCATTCTGGCCCAGCTGGGGCTGCTGGTGACAAGACCTCTTGTCAGTGCAAGACCTCCTGGAGCAGGGTCTGAGCTGGGAGGGAAAACAAGCGCTGGGCAGGGAAAGGGCTGCCACAGCCTGGCCTTGTGGGACTTGGAGGTGGACACAGACATGTGGCTACTGGCACCATATGTGAGGTGAGGACACATTGCTCAGGCCATCAGCACTATCACCCTTGTGCATTCGCACTGCAGGACTGCCCAGGACTCTTTCTTTCCCTGAGTGCCCTGTCTGATGCTCAGACATCTGTGTCAATGTGAGATTGCTCCTAGTCCTGTGTTAGCCAGTCCTGGGCTGGAGGGTGGGATGGGGCAAGGCCGCTGGTCCATGAGACACTGACACAGTCCCATGCAACCATCTTCCTCCCTCCAAAACAGCCATCAAATGTCCAGGCCAGGGAGTGGGTTGTGCCTTGCTGCCTCCTGGAGGTGGAGATGCAGGTGGTGGGGAGCAGCTGCTTCCCTCCTCTGGCCGATGGGGCTGAAGGACGTGGGGCCACCATGGCACCTGGGCAAGGGACAGGCTGGCACCAGCACTGTGGCTGCCGGGGGCTGTGTAAATAGGACACCCTGTCTCCCAGATCCTCTTTGTGGGACAGAGCCGATAAAATTAGCCAATACACCCTGTTCTGTGCAGTGCACTGAGGAAGTCTCTGTGCCACCATGGCCCAGGGGAGCCAGGCAGCCCTACTTCGGCGCCCGCTTGTCCCAGCAAAGGTGAGCTGCCTCGCAGCCAGTTTGCTCCCACATTCCCTGTGCTGCTCCAAGAAGTTGCAGGTCTAGGCAATCATGTCCTCTCTCCTCTGCTTTGGAGGTTGGTGGCTTTGGTGGACTCTGGTGACCTACAAGAGAGGCTGGTGAGGTGATGCTGGCTGGAGGTGAGCACGGATCAGCACCTGTGGTTCTGTACACAGGCTGATCCAAACCCCTGTAGGTGGACCAGGAGGGGTCGCTGAGTCAACCTCCTTACTTCATTAGTGCACATCCCAAACTGCTTCTCCATTGCCCTGGAGCGCCTTGTCCCTGAAATATGCACGAAACCATCCTGGGGTAGCTCCAAGAGTGCAGACTCCTGGCAGCATGCACCTCTCTAGTCCTTCTAACATGCAGCTCCCTGGTACTCCCGGGAGGGTGCCATTTCAGGGGAGACGAAAAGCCAAGGCCTGCTCTGGCTTGCCCTGGTTCACTTCTAATCAGTGCCACAGCTCTTCTCTAAACACTCCGTGATTTCTGACTGTTCACATGTTGATGGAGTAATGACCACAACCCAGGCACTAAGTGGCCAGCTATTGATTTGTGCCCCGGAGTGTTCTGCACATCCCCATTTTGATCAGTTGTCCCTCTTGGATTGGCCATGCCAAGAAAGATGAGCCATAGCTATTTGGGAACTCCTACTTTGAAGTTTTGATATCAGAACCATCAAATCCAGCCATTTTTGCCCCACCAGCAGCTGGGAAGGTGCCTGGCTTCCCTACAGCACACACACTTCCAGCCACTTCCAGTTCCTCCATAGGGATGGGCTCAGACCAAGCACCCACCTGCTCCATCAGGGTCCCCCTGCAAAGCTCCTGGCTGGGTCTGGTTGCGATCTATGGGCACTCCCTGCAGAGCTTGGTCTGGGAGCATCCCTCATGTTAACTATGCCACAGTCTGCCTCAGAAACAGCCAAAGTCTCCATGAACTCAGGCAAATTTCAGAGAGATAAAGGGTGTGAATCTTGTTTTCACAAGTGCATGTTTACCCTGGTCTACTGGTTGGCACTGGAGAAGTAAAACTGCTTTAACCTCCCTGTCTCAGAGGGATGTAAAGGGGTGTTTACGTACACCAGACGCAGTGCTCAGCTCTTCATGCTGCTCTCCCCAGGAGTCAGGTCTGGTCTCCTGCTCCTCTGGCAGGTCTGCCACAGTTCCTGGCTTGCTCTGGTAGGAGTTGCTGCCCCTCACCAGCTTCCCCGTGCACAGAGGACAAGCTGACCCGTGGCAGTTTCATGCGGGGCTGCCGTGATGCTGCCCATCCTCTCTGGGGTGCCGGGACAGAGCTGCAGGCATATCCAGCACTGGGATGGAGACCGACAGGACCCTGGCTGAGGGGTCAGGAGCAGATGTGGACTGACTCTGCTCATCTCTGCAAGCTTCAGCAGCCTCCCCATCGGAGGTGTTTCGGCTGGTCTGGGGCCTCTGCTCTGGCAGGAGCACAGCAGTCTCTCTCACCAGACATGCTACATACAACCATGGCAGTGACTATCATGGGCAGGTCTTTGTCCCCCCTTGCATCAGAGGACACTTGCCTGAATCTGATGTCTGGGATCAGGCCTGGTGGGAGAGAAGCAGTGCCACCACCAAAGCCATAGCAGACAATGTGGACCACAGCCATGGCTGCTGTGCATGTCAACTCCAAGCTCAGGGGGACATAACCAGCAGGAGAAACAAGGAGTAAGAAGGGCAGTTGTTTTGGCGTTTCCCACCCTGACAGGTGAAGGACCCCATGAGGGGTTGAATGGGACTTTTTTCCATGAGAAGTCATAGCACATTGTGGCCTTCAGGGAACCTTGGGCTGGTGCAAGCAGGGGCCCTCGCTCACGTCTGGCCCTGAGAGGAGGGTGCAAGCAGGGTGCATTGGGTGAGCTAGGTGCAGGGAGGGCCCTCCTGCCTCAGTGCTGACACAGGGAGATGTCTGAGCATGGCTTGTAGCAGCCCATGGTGAGGCCCCAGATCAGAAGGGGCATTAGGAAACCCCAGGTTTTCCCCAGCCCCACCAGGCTGAGCAGAGCAGGGCTGGATGCTGCTGGTGGCTCCCATGGCACGTGGTCTGGCCATGTACTTCCCTCAGGGTGTGTAGGGCTGGAAGGAGAAGGTGTTTTTTGTTGGAAAGCCAGACCAGTCAGAGACCCAGCCGAGGCACCCCTTCAAGGGGGTCCCCAGTGCTCCGCAGCACCCAGACATGTGAAGGCTGGCTGAGGAGGGCCCCCAGCTCCATCCCTCCTCTCCTTCCCCAATGCTCAGTGCAGTTGCTGGCCCAGCACTAAACCCGCAGAGACCCAGCATGCATCACCTGAGTGAAGAAGAATGTAATTTTCCTGGACACATTTTAGTTGCCAGTGCCATTTTTGGTCTTCCCTCTTCCTGCAGATGTGAGATTGGCTTTCTGGTCAGCTTGATCTGTTTGTCCTCTCCTCCAGGCAAGGCAGGCCAGCCTGGCCAAGGCACTGTTCCTCAGGGCACCCTGCTGTCCTCTGGCCCCTTGACCTCAGCTGGCGCAGCACATAAGGGGGAACTTCACAGGATTCACAATGAGGAGGGAGGAGAAAGTCCAAACCTGTGGATTTCAGGAGTGTCATCTCATGTCTGAAGCAGGCTGTCACTCTCCTGTTCTCAGTGATGGGGAAGGTCAAGCCCAGGAAGGAGTAAGTCCAACTCAGGCCACCCAGACCCTGCTCCAATAGTAACTGGACGCATCAAAGAAAAGAACCTCTGCTGGCAAAGCAGACAAGAGCCTCCTGGAGGCTGGAGGCTAGTCGGCCTAATGGGGAGACGCATCCTTCCCTGAGAAAATCTAACTTAGTATCAGGACTTCAGTGAGAAGATAAGACTCAAAGGGTCCCACTGCTGAGCCAGAGCAGCAGCAAGGCATGCTCTCCCCTGGGCTGCTGCATGGCGGGACGAGGACTGGCGAAGACACTGCCCGTGAGGGAGTGTGGCAGAGAGCTGTAAGAGCTGAATGCCACTGTTACTCAGTCTAGGAATACCCTAAGCTGTCCAGCTTCATCTCTGCAGTGAAGCTGCCACTCTATGGATCTTGGGGCTCTCACCCAGATGCTGCGTGCTTAGAGGAGAGGCGGTCTGACTCTCTTGGTCTCCCATCAGCTTGGACAGAGCCTATCTCACCGTCACTGGGGCTTCCCATCTCCTTGCTCTGCCTTCACATGGTGTTAACATTTCAGTGTTGGATGTTGCTGGGTCAGGGTTGAGACAGAGGGCTCGTTCAGCGCCGAGGGTCAGCAGAAGCAGCCAGAGGAGGAGACAGGCCGTGCAGGGTGGGAGACCTTCCTGGTGTTGTCAAGTCCCAGCAGGGTCATACCAGGGTGGAGGGGAGGGGTATCTCTGCCCTTGTGCCCTGAGCATGTGGTTCACGCTTTTGAGGACTGCCTCTTTGCTCTCTCTCCTATGGAAAGTCTTTGCATGCAACTTGGAGCACTTCTGGAGGTAGTTGAGCTGCTAGTTGTGTACTCATCGGTGGTTTAGGTTTTAGAAGGGGTGATGCTGGGAAAGGGGGGTCAGCACTGTGGGGCATGGCTTGGGATGGCTTTTGGGAAGGCAAAAGCTGTAGAGCAGCTCCCGAGATGGTCCTAGGCCCGTGTGATCTCCTGTTTGCCCTGGAGTGAGTTTCTCACCCAAGAAAAAGGAGCCCAGTCCCATAGGAAGTTATATGGCAATTAAGACCCTGACTAGGGACAGCAAGGGCTCATATGGGGCCAAGGCCATCTCTGCTGTCCCTCGTTGGCTAGGAGCTGTGTCTGGGCTCCAGACACTGTCTAAAGGAAGCCTTCAGAGAAGTCTCTGCACAGATCATGGGCATAACCCAAGACACGTGCACGAGGGCAACCTCAATCCCTGACTGTGCAGGCTCAGGGCTGGGGTTGTCATCTCTGGGGTATGGTCAGGCCTGGCTGCACACACAAGAATGACGTTGCCCCACAACTGTCAGGGCGTCCCAGCAAAGTGCAGGGGGGCCAGGCTGGGCTTTCCTGTTGAAGTCTTTCCCTGGTCAGAGCCACCTCCCTGCCACCAGCAGCCACATGAGAAATGAGACAAGGGGGAAACCCCAGGAAATGGCAGGAGCAGCCCAAGGCGCTTGCTGTGCCACTGTGAGTGGATACCCAGTGCCCCTGTGTGACTTGGCAGCTGGAGGGCGGGAGGGTCTGCATCCTCCAAGGGACAGCACAGGTTGCTTCAGCCTGGTACCAGCCTGGTTGCTGCCCTTCCCTGGGAGCAGCGTGAAGATTCAGTTTGTCTCCTCTGCCTTAGATTGGCCCCACTAAGCAGGTTTTAATTTTGTTACATAAATATAAAGTAATGGCAGAGGGGATAGGAGCCAAATGGCCTGGAGACATCCTTGAGAGCCAGATGAGATCTGCAGAAAGGAAGGACTACCTGCAGGAGCTGGGCATCCAGCAGAGCCTCCCAGGAAGAGAGGTAGCAGGGCCAGTGGGGTGGGCCTGGGCTTGCTGGCATGGAGCAGATGCAGCTCCATGCTGCTGTGTGCTCACAGCACCTCCCTGCCATCAGAGCAATTTCTAAATGGCTGCTAAGCATCACTGTCAGAAGCATGCTCATCTTCCCTTCCTAATTAGTGGATCAGACAGTAATTTGTAATCCTTTTGAATAGGGAGATCTTAGTGTCTAGCACTGGACCCTGGGCAGGACATGGGGGAGGGCAAAACAGCAGGGGTTGCCCCAGCAAGCAGGGCTTAGAGGAGGGGATAAAGCAGAAGAGCTTTCTGCAGCCCCCTCGGTCTGTGCAAGAATTGCTGTCTCCTGCTTCTATGGTCCAACGCACCTTCCTGTTCCCTCTCACCTCTCTAGAGTTCTGGCATTCTCTCTTCTCTCTGTGTGAAATAATCAGTGTGGCAGCCCTGGCAGCAGGCCAGCTCACCGCTCGGCTCCCGCTGCCCAGCAAGGCCAGTGGGGCTGCAGCATGGTGCCCTCGGTGGGAGCTGGAGCCCCGCGCCCAGAGCCAGGCAGCTGGGCACGGCTGCGCCGGGGTCAGGGAGACTCCCCGGGGCAAACTCGCTCCCATGGTCTGGCATTTCATGTGCTGGTTTGCATTTTGCCTTTTCAAAGCTGAGGATAAGATGGCACCTTGGAGCAGAAGAAGCAACAGCCCATAAGCTGAAAAATAAGATGCAAAGGGTCTGAGCTCGCAGGGGCTTGGGACAGGGAACAAGGGCAGTGTGTGGATGCGTGTTAGATGGGCAGCAGTTGAGGGCCCCAGACCAGCATGGAAATGGGCCAGACTCAGCAAAGTGCAACAGGTGAAGAAGAGGTTTGGTGTGACAACCACAGCCAGTCGCAAGTGTTAGCGGCTCCATGGGGCTGTGCTTACGCTCCAGGGAGCCAGGAGAGGTTGGGATGGGAATGAACGCTCACAAAGGGGACGCAGCAGCTTCTGTGAATGCACCAGAGCAGGAGAGGGGAGGGTGGTTGTGGTGGGAGTGGGGCTGAGCCAGGCAGGTCTGCAGGCACAGGGTGATGGCTGGCGTAGGGGCTCATGGGAAGCTCTGGGCAACAGTGGTGCCAGGCAGGAGCAGTGCTTTGTGCATGCTGAGGGGGCCGAGGAGTAGTACTGGCATGCTGGGAGGGGGTCATGCGGCACTGACCACGTTATGGGTGGTACTGAGCAACTTCTTGCTGTTCATTGGTGTCTTTAGCATCAATTAATCTGGGAAAAGCGTATCTGTCCTGAATGCATTAACCTTTATAAATGACTTAACACGAGGTACAGCTGCAAAGCAGGGGAAGGGTCACGGGAGTGGTGCAGATGCATTCATGCTGTCACCTCGGGCCCTGAGGGCATGAAGAGCCTGGCCCCAGGGGCCACAGCCTTAGGGGGCAGGTGCCTGCAGGGCAGGCGGGGGGGACGGAGCCATCCCGGGTTGTGAAGCGGAGATCTTGCTAGAGGAAAACAGCTACTACTGGTGACTTCAAGGAACATCACTTTCCTACTGCATTTCTACAGCCTTTAGAAGAAAGTGTTTATAATAGCATGAGTGACTCACTGAGCGCTCTTTACTCACCAGTTAATGACTGAGCAGAGTTCCAGCACTCTTAGTGATTTTTCTCTCAGATTTACACTAATATGGGAAAGTGGTCTGGGGTATTCCAAGAGGGCAGGAGGTGAGCACGTGGAGAAGGAGGGCATCTTCTTACCCCAGTGCCAGCCCCCCAGCTCCTGTGATGCTGAGGGTCTGCATCAGAGCTAGAGGCAAAAGGAGAAGGAAAGTGATTTGGCAGGCAGGCTGGGCAGTCACATACGTAGAGGCTTCAGAAGTCACATGCTCCATTTTTGGTGTTCATCCTTGCAAACAGGATCTCTCCATCTCCCCAACCATACCCCACGCAGCTGCACCCAGAGGCAGCTGCCCACATGTCTGTGGAGAGGATGGTGAGAGCCACCCCATTCCCAGTCCTTCCAGCCGACAACCTGGCTGGGGCACTGACCCTGCACAGTTACCTCCACAGTACCTTTGGAAAAGAGCACAGAAACTTTGGCATAGACACCTGGTTCCCAGAGGAGCCAGAGAAAATGTCCATGGGAAGGTGCAGGCACTGTGGTTAGAGCAGGGAGCTGGGAGCCTCAGGAGCAGCCTTGGGCTCACTTACATCAAGCGCTGAGTCTGCAGGGGACAGGCAGCTTTGGGGATGAGCAAGAGGTTCCTGGAAGACAAGCTTCAAGCCAGGCCTAGCTACAAGTGGTTTGGAAGGAGTAAAGCAGTGGGACAACGCCACCATGCAATGCAGGACCACTGTACACCAGCAGAGCCTGGCTCCAGAGAGGGACAGGCTCTGGCTTTCTGGGAGAGAGTGTGTCCTGCAGAGACGCCCAAACTCCCTGCTTTTGTCATGCCCCAGGGAACTGTTGATGCCATTCAGTGTGTGCTGACTGCAAGGGTCCCAGCCTGGCCCACTGATGCTGGAAGGGGGGGTACGCAGGGAGCCTGTCTGCTGCGTCCAGGCCAGCGCGGTGCCAGTGGCCTTCCTTGTGCCACGACTACTGGCTGCTCCTGTGCCCACCTCATGCTGCTGGGCTCTCGCCCCCAGCCTGCCACACTGCACTACCAAAGCGGTGATTCATGAAGCCAGGGTGAGCGAGTGCTTGCAGGTAATCGCAAGCCTGTCATCAGTGTCGTGGGCTTCACCCTCCAACCTGCCACGCTTGTCATGCTCTCCAAGGAGGCTTTGGTGGCCCCAGGCACACGTTGACTGGTTTAGGCAAACCAGAGTCAAACCCTCCACAGGTCTTCTCCTCTTGGAGCAGCTCTGAATGAAGCCACCATGCATGAAGTGGGAGCGTTGACATCAGCAGTGGCACTATTTAGATAAACCACAGGAATGGTGGAGCGAAAATTCTTTCTCTTCATGTGCCTGCAGCACACACAAGTCTGGCTCATGTGTGGGGACCCTGGGATGGCTTGCAGGGGCCCCTTTCCTCTGCCAGCTGCTCGCCTGGCCTGTTGTGAAGCCAGGAAATGAAGATCAAAATGAGACTGATGCTCAAGTGCGTGGGATGGGGAGGGGACCCTCAGGAAAGGAGATGGGAGGGTAAGCTCTGCACTGAGACCAGGAGCCAAGGAAAGGGCCCTGTGTCTGCGAATAAACTTTTTGTCCCCATCCAGACCGCCTCCTGGGACGGTTCCTGCCTGTGTTGGCCCCAAACTGTGCCCTGAACCCAGCCAAGGGCAGTGCTGAGGAGTGGACGAGTCCCTGGGGCTGCGGAGGTTCCCTGGAGGCTGGTGGCCAGCCCCAGTGCTGCTCGTTGGGCAGTGGCTCAATGCCAGCCTGACTGTGAGCAATGCCAGAGGGGGCTCATGCTGCGTCCTAATCAAGTGTGTGCTAGTTCATGTGGACCAGGGAAACCCTTCCTTAGCCAGAGGACTGAGGAAGAGGGAACAGTGTGGGGGCTCAGGGGCTTTGCAGATGCCTGCCCTAGAGAGCAGCTCCACAGGGGCTGAGCACTGCTTCTGCTTAGGGCCCCACTGGGGCTCCACCTGATGGGGACGAGGGGTGCCAGAGTGCTGGGGAGCTGGGCTCAGTCCTGCCACCTGCACTGCTGGTGGGGAAGGCATTCCTGCAGATCCAAACTGTTTCCAAACTGCTTTTGACAAAACTGTGTGCTTTGGGCTGCTTGTTGTGCTGTAACAGGGTCCTTTGTGGCTGCCCTGCAACTTCCCCGGGCTGTGAGCTGTCATCTCTTCCATGCACAGGGACCTGCCCTGTACATCCCCCTGGGGCGCCCGGGCCCCATCCGCCCCGAGCCTGCAGCGCTGGGTCGCTGAGCCCAGCTGAGCTGGCAGCCACAGCTCTGCATGCGTGTGAAGGACGGGGACATCATCTCAAACCTTTGCACCAGGAAGGGGACAAACAGAAATATTTATAGGAGAGATAAGTGGATTGAAGAATTAATTTCAAGATATTTTTTTCCTAGCTTTTCCTTTTTCTCCCAAAATTACTGAATCTGGGGTAGAGAGCTGGCTGTTTGCATTTGTCACACATACACACAATGTTACGTCTATACATTGTCTTGACATCAAAGGGAAAGTGTGACATATTTCTGGCTGTGCAAGCAAGAAAGGACATTGCCTGCTTTTGGGAGAGAAGAGGTTATTATCAAAGAGTTAAAGGGCAGCTCCTGGAAAGGAGAATGAGAAGTAAGGATGGAGAGCACAGAACTGGGAACGACAGCAAGGAGCTGCAAAAGTAAATTTTCTCCTGGCCTTTTCATCTTCCCTTTTTAATAAAGCTAAAACAGGGTGAGAGAGAGCATCTCACGGCACTCACTGAGTTATTATTTTAAAGAAAAGGAATCTGCAAATGTGGTAACAGGAGAGAGTTGGGGGATTTTGTTTGGGGAGGAGACTAAAGGAAACCTGTCTGCACGCCAGGTGTCACTGCAGCGAGGTGCAAGGTTAAACCAAGGCAGCCACGTTACCCCAGCAGGCCCAGCTGGGTGGGTGCCATGCTCGTTGTGCTGGGGACAGTTGAGCCACTGGGCCCCAGCCACAGGGACAGCGCGAGGCTACCATCCTGTGCCGTGGGCAGGACACCGAGCCTGCCCTGCTGGCAGGCTTTGGGCAGGTCCCAGAGGCCAGCCAGTCCCAGGGTGACTTTGGTGTCTGAGCGTGTTGTTTCCTGCAGGGCTGGATGCCAGGCAGCTGGGCTGGGCTGCCCAGGCACCTCAGCACTTGGGTGCCCACCTGCTTTCAAACAGGAGAGCAGAAGAATTGCTTAAATCCTTTTCCTGCCTTAGTACAGCTTTGACATGAACATTTTCAACTTCCACAAGGCTCCCATGAAGCCAGACTTGAGGCTAAGAGGCAGGTCCGGGCCCAGCTCCGCAGGCTCTTCACCTGCCTTGAGCTCCGGTTCCTGCACACCCCAGCCCCAGCAGGCTCGGGGCTTGGGGTGCTGCGAGGGCTGGTGAGCTGGTGCATGAGGACAAGGGGTTAATGGCAGATATACACCCAGTGCAGTGGGGGATGCGAAAAAAAAAACATTTTAGCACAAACACTGCATGCACGTGCAGCCATGTGCTTGGTGCAACAAATACGCCTTGCCCCAGGCGCCAGATGCATCCCCAGCCTGCCTGCGCTGTGCTCTGCCAAAGCACTGGAGCTGGCAATAGCAAAGCTCTCTGAAGGCAGAAGAGGGCACTTCCCACCTCTCCTCCCCTGCCAGGGCTGATGACCTGCTCCTCGCCCGCATGCCCCGCACTCGCCGAGACCACTCCATGCCAGCCTTGCCCTCTGTGGCCAGCTGGGCAGCGCGGCCCAGCCAGCTGGGCCGCTGGCAGGCGGCTGGGTGCCAGGTGACAGCTGGCCCCTGCCCCAGGCAGCTCCCGGCCACCGGGCTTTGCTGCCCCAGCAGTGCGAGGCCAGGTCCTCCACAGGGCAGTCGCTCCTGCTGCGGAGAGCTGCAGAGCCACCGTCTTTTTGGTCCCTCTTGCTCCTGAGACTGTGGTCTGAGTACCCAGGAAGAAGCGCAGGACAGTGGCAGCTGTGACCCAGCCAGGTTGTTTCCTAAGGGACCCCACATTCAGCCCTTGCTTTCCCCTGATGCTCTCCACAACAAAGCAGCATGGCTGAGCTCCCCTCTCCTCTGGGCACACACTGGGAATGCAAGCAAACCCATCTCAGGGCTTTACTGCAAGGAATCTGTGTATGAAAAAACAGTCAGGAGAAAATCTTGCAACCCTGAGGCCAAGCGTAAACCCTTCTGGGGAGTTTCTGCAGAGAGCGGGTGCGTCCCAGCACAGCACGCAGCCGGGCCAGCTTGCAGAGTTGCTGTGGAGGAGCTCGCAACCAGAGAGCAGCAGAGCAGGCGGGCGGGATGGTCATGTTGTCCCTACTGCTGGAGTTTCTTGTCTGCCTCCAGGGGAGCCTGGAGGGTGAAAAGGCTCCCGCTGTCCTTGGAGTGGCCAAGGACGTTCCTGGGAGCCAGAGCGGATGCTGGCTGCCCTGTGGCTCATTCTGCAGCACTGCAGGGCAATTAGCTGGAAAGATGGTCAAGCAACACAGGCAACGGGCAAGGAAAGGAGGGAAATTGCAGGACAATGCTCAGACTGGGGCAGAGGAGGAAGCTCCTCTATGCAGAGAAGCCTCACAGTCAGGTTTTAAGACCCTGGAGGTGTGGGGAGACTGTGCATGAGTGGGGTGAGGGCTCGGGCTGTGCGAACTGCCAAAACAGCATCTTGGTTCTGCACCAGGGTAGTGTGGTCTCCCCATGGGGCCTCTGCAGTGCCCCCAGACATCCTTCCCCAGCCCTCCATGGACAGATTGTGTTTGTTTCAGCTCAGCGCACTCATTAGATTAAAGTGGAAGAGTTGATCTGATCAAACTTGGAAACACAAAAATAAACGTGCTGGGTTCAGCAGATGGAGGGAACAGCCTGGCAAGTCGGGCAAGCCATGGCAGTGCCCTGCAGCAAGCGCTTGTAGCAGCTGCTTCGCAGCAGCCCCCTCAGACACATCTTCCCCACACCGGTGTGCGCAGCTCCAGCCTGTCAGGATCCCGGCCGTGGCCATGGGAGGGGGCTGTGGGTGATGGGGTGCGTGCTGAGGGATGGACCTGCGCCTGGTGCAGGCTTGGGGTTTTTCCCTCCCAACAGCTGAATGTTGTGGAGGGGGTTGTGACTCATGCCTTTCTTTTCCCCCTTTTGCTGTCCCACTGCTTTGCTTCCCCCAAGCCCCGCAGGCCATGAGCCCAGGGCACTGCTGCCACTGCCCCCAGACAGCCTGGGGATGGGGGTCCCAGGAAACCCCCCACTCCCACTAGTATTTACCAGGGGTGCAGATTTGCTGGGTGCTTCTATCATAAACATCAGCAGTGTGAACGATTATTCCTGATCTCAAAGGAGCTTGCTGGGAACAGAGATGAATGAACCTGTGCGCTATAGTACAGCTGCCAGATGAACATTTTATGGAGTATTTACTTTGCAGTGTGATGCTGAAGTACCTCTGGAGTTCAAGCACTGATGAAATACATCTCCCCTGTCCTTTCCAGCTCATTAACACCCACATCCAGCCAGGCCCGTGAAAGGAACAGTGGTGCCGCTCCTCCAGGGACCTTACATGTACTGTGTTAGCAGAGAAAGCCCCCTCCAGCAGGGCAGAGAACTGGGGAGAGCCTTGCCCTCAAGCCCTGCCCTTGTCCTTCCCTGGAGGGGGCTTTTGCCTCCAGGCTGGTGGCACCAAGAGCCCTCCTAGGAGTGTCCTGCCATGCATTCCTGTGAGCCGCCCAGCACTGAGGGGGTGACTCCGTGGCCGAGGGCTCAGCCAGCAGAAGGGAGCTGCTTCTCTTGCTGGAGACGCCTTCGATCTGTCTCAGCTGGGACATTCCCATACGTTTTGCCCCTTAAGCTTGGAGCTGCCTGACCCAGGCACTCCACCCAGACCAGTGAGGGCTGCTTGTGCCTGGACCTTCTCCTCAGTTAAATCTCTAATGGGTTTTGCCCCTGTAGGGTGAGCTCCCACTGCCCTGTGGCTGGGGGTGATGGGTATATCTCCTCAGTGGATTCAGTGGAGATATGCCCAGGAATGGAGATGCTGGCTGCTCCAGCACAAGTGTCCCAGAGAGCAGGTCCTGCTATATTCGCATGCTAGAGGACTGGGCTCCAGCATTAATTTTCTAGCATGGATTTTAAGTCCTTTTTGGCATATTTTAGCTATTCTCAGGGGATAGCTCTTGGTCATAGTGATCCCAGCAGCTCTACTCAGTGGCTGAATCATGGTCTGGCAGTCCTCTGATGAGTGCATCTTGCTGCGCAGAGTGTGCTGCTGATGAACCAGTGTGTTTTTCAGGGAATGGTGCTGCACAGACAAAGTACATTCTTTCCCAGAGCTCCCATCGCTCTGAGATGGATGCTCTTGGGGCTGCTCTGAGTCCCAGCCTGCTTGTGTGCTGGATAAAGAGGCCAAGAGTCTGGGAGGTGGGAGATGCAAGCTCCATTCCTGGGTCTTCTGTTGGCTCCCTGTTATCTCATGGGCAAGTTGTTACCTCTCTGTGCCTCATGGTACTTAGTCATGAGACAGTTGTAGGACTCATGAGACGTACTGGGGAAGGTCTTTCAACTAGTGTCATGTAATGGCAGGAGCTGTAGTATGGTGGAGCATTTACAGCAGGAGCAATGCAACCCCTCTCTGTAGAATGGTGGGACAATCTGGGCCAGCCTCAGACCACTGATCCCAACCTACTGGGAAATGATGGGGCTGGGATGAATCCTTGTGCTTGAGCTTCTCTGGGAAACCTCCTCCCTAACAGCAAATGCTTCTGGGTTTGAGACCTCTTCAGGGGTTTGCAAATACTTGGGGTTGCCCAGGACACTGAAGGAAACTGGTTTTTAAAGAAATGCAAGACTGCAGGGCAGACCTATGCTTTGCATTGTAGCAGGTGGCCTGCTTGGGATCAGGCAATCACATCTGCTCGCAGTTCCAGCTGGGTTATAGAGTTGGGAGAGAATGAAATGACTTGGGAGACAGCTGGTACAGGAGGGCTCTGGTTAGTGCTTGGTACTGAGGGAACAAGAATTCAAAGCTCTTGGAGATTGCCTTGGTCCTGACAAAAATGGAGGTGGCGTGTGGGGACACTCATCCCTGGGCTGTGTCGGGAGGGTGTGGAGGTGGTGTGGTGGTGGCTAGATGCCAGACAGGGAGGGTGGTACACCAGTTCACACTTTCTGATGGGCCTGGGGGTAAATAACTGCAGTGGGAAAGCAAGGATGTGGAAAGTCACAGCGGAGGGATGCTTGGGGGGAGAGAGCTGTGACCTCCCCTGTCTGTCCATACCACCGTGGGGAGAGCCCGCTGTTCTGTGGTTAGTGACTCTGACCACTTGTCAGTCTGCTTATGCAGCGGTCATTGGGCACTGGCTCACCTGGACTCCTCTACACCCCCTGTCGCATGGATGGGACTTATCTGGAGGTTCCCGAGCAGTCTGCCTGCTGGTCACAGCTGCTCTTTGCAGGTGTAGCCTGTGTCTGCTGGCTCCTGGAGCAAAGAGAGGAGTTTTGAACTCTCTTCTGTCTTATGAACTCAATTTGTTTTTTTCCATCCAAATGTCTTTCTCTCCCCTTGCCAAGAAAGCTGTCTGATCAGCAGCAATTAACAAAGCAAACTGCATTGATGACCTTTATAGTGTGTTCTGTGCAGCCTCTCGGAATGCCCACAAGAAGAATGTGCCAGATGCTTGGAGATTTCTGCTTTGCAGAGGTAGGGCCGGGACACGGCCATGTGCAGCAGGAGATACGCAGGAGGGGTTGTGCTGGGCAGGCAGTCATGGTCACTGGTCTCTCAGGGCCTTGCACTGTGCCTGGGGCAGACCTCCATGAGCATAGCATCTGCAGGCACCCTAATGTGGGTTGGAGGACCAGGCATGGGCTGCAGGATCAGCACTGGTTGCAGGGTCTCTCACCAAGGCTGGAAACTTTGCAGCTCAGCAGCCAATTGCCTCCTGAGCTGCAATAGGTGCCGTAAGTGCCTGTGGCTTCCCAGGCTCTTTCAGTGGTTTGATCTCAGCTCTCCCTGTCTTGCTGGTGTTCAAGAGTACATCCAGGAAAATGCTGGACTCAGGTACTGCTTTCCCATCCATCATTGATGATTCTCTTTTCATTTGCTTTTTGGGCTTCACCTTTTTAATCCAGCTGTCTCCTGCCTTACAAATGTTCTTTTTTCAATTACTTACACCAAGCTGCAAGGCTGTTTCTGTTCATCTCAGGAGCACGATGAAGCTGTGCACTCAGCTGGAGTTTCACAAGCTGAGTCCACAAGAACCTGCACCAGGAGGGCCCCCATTGCCCCGCGTGATGTTAGTCCCCACTTAGGCCAGCCACGCTGCCCTGGCACAAGGGATGGCTCCACCCTGCAGTTTCACTGCTGACCACATCCCAAGTGGCTTCTTCTGCCCATCTGACACATGGGTCCTGCAGGCACAAGCCCATTGTGGGAGCAGATTGCCCACCTCTGCCTTCATCAGATGCTTCATCATTATTCCCTCCCTCCCAGCTGGTGCAGGTACAGGGTTATGTCTTAAGGCCAAAGGAAGAAAAGGTGCCTGGCTTTCTTGGAGGAGCAACAAGGAGAGCAAGCAGCTTGTGTCTTTCTGCTGCAGCAGCTGTCAAGCTCCTGTCTGGCCTATGGGGCATATACTGGGGTTAGAAATCACCCAGGTGATGATAACTGGGTGAATGCCAATGAAGAAGGAGCTGGCAGAAGAAGGACTTCCCAGCGGAGGAAATCTAGTCCCAGCTTGGAGCTGAAGTGCAGTCAGTGCTGGGAGGTGCCAGATCCCTGTACTGGAAGGAGGGACTCCAAGATGTCCTAATGGGGACTGTGCCATCCTTGTTCCCACTTGGGATTTCAGGATCCTGTTATGAAATATGAGCGTTAGAAACAATCCTCTCTCCTGTGTCCTGCGCTTCTTAGAGTTCCTCCACCTCCTGCACTGAGGGGGATGCAGGCATGGAAAGACACGTCTTGCTTGACGGGATGTGCTGAGCTACTCTCGGGTGCCAGGGCACCCCACAGCTAGCTCTGCTGTACTGCTTCCCAGACGAGGGACCAGTTGAGGCCATTCCTGCACCAAGGCTGCTTTATCCCTGTTTCTTAATGCTCTTATCTTGAAGGCTCTCCTCAGATTAAAGCCCAGGCAGTCAGTCCCCTCCCTGGATTTATTGCAATGCAGTTTTCTTCCACTAATCCGATCAGAGTGTAAGCTGCTCTTTTCAAAGTGCATGGGGAGGATGGATGTGCATGTCACTGGTACCATGGGCTAGGCTGACTGAAAGCAGTGGGAAGGTTCTCTGTTCATTAGCTTGGTGGCACATGTGACTGTTTGCATGGCCTGAACCCTATTTCCCCTCCAGGCCTGTGAGAGCAGCTGTGTTATGTCCGAGTACACCAGCAGTCATAAAGGCAAAAGGTTTGCTTTGGAGCAGGATGAGTTGCTCAACATACTGGTCTCTGTTGACCTTCCTGGACACCCTCATAAAGCTGAAGCCAAAGGGTTTCTGATAGCCGTGGAGACCCTAGAGTAAGGCAAATGGTGCTGTCCATTTCAATGGGACTCCTAGGGTGGGCACCTCAGGTGGCATCTGAGGATTTGGTTTTGGCAGTGTGACTGTTACCTAGTCATGGTGGGCTGGTTTTTCTTGATGAGCTTATGAGTCTGTGGCCATGCTTGAAGCAGGGCTGGAGAAGCCAGAGATGGATTTGCATCCCTGCCAAGTTCCTTCCTTGCCTCTGCCTCTTGCTCTGCTGAAGGACCAGGAGCTGAGATCGCTCCTCCACCTGGCTGGTTCCCTGTGAGGGCTCTCCCAGTCCATCCAATGAGTGCCCTATGGGTCATCTCCGCTCAGTGTGTTCCCAGGAAAGGCAGGGGCACATGGGAAGCCAGGGAGGGGTGATGGAGAGGAGTGTCTGGGTATGGGTGTGCTGTGAACCTGACAAGCAGTGATACATCTTCGGTCTGATTGCTGAGGAGCAGGAGCATCTCTGCTGGATGCCTTCCTCTCTGTGTGGGCCTGAAAGGACACAGGATGTGGGAAGGCTGGGAAGGATGATTCTCTTGTAGTGGGGAAGGGACTGGAGTTAATCCATGCCTCCCTGAACTCATTGTTGTCTTTGTCCTCCTCAGCCCAAGGAGACTGGTGAACACTGTCACACAGCTGCCACCCAGCTCTGCCTGCCCCGCAGCCAGCACATGGACCAGCAACGTCCTCCAGCTCATGCGTGACAGCAGCATCCTGGCAGAAGAGGCACCTCAGAGAGCAGCGCTTAGACTGTGAGTGGTCTGGGCACCATGGGCAGTGCAGGACCCTGGGGTCACGGTCCTGCTCCGTGGAGTGTCCTTGGGGTAAAAGGCAAGAAGAGCTTCTGGGTCTGGGAAAGCCCTGGGGTTCTCATCTCTCATGTTGCTAATGCCCTATGAGGCCAGAGGAGAGCCTGGGCACACGGCAGCAGTGATGGAGGAGAGTTGCTGCTGGTAGGGTAGGAGGGCACTGGGGGATGGTCCAGCGTGCACGGGTGAGCTGATGTGAGGTGCTGGCATGGCTTCAGCAGCCTGAGCAGGGCAGATAGCTTGGGCACAGGGTGGCTCAAGGACTCTGTTACTGGAGTGTGTGGGAGCAGGGAGAGCTGTGATGGAGTCTACTCTGGGCGATGCCTGGGAGGCAGGAGCATTGCTGGAGCAATGCCAGAGCATGGGAGCCTCCAGGGCTTCTGCTGTGACCTGCTTGACAGAGCCCATGGAGGTGAGGCCAGACATAGTCAAGGAGACCCAGGAGGCCTCCGTGCCCACCACATACAGGCGCAGTGGGAGCTTGATCCCCTCTGGCAAGCTAGAGGAGGCTGCTGCAAAGAAAGACTGAGATTGCCGCCAAGCCACTGCTTTACCACTTGGAACATGCTCTGCACGTCTGTGCATGGGTGCAAAGCCAGGTACCACTGCGTATTTTCTGACCAAGATTGTCCAATTCTGCAACCCTCTCAATCACATGGAAGGCCTGTATTTCTCCCCCACAGAGAGAGATGAACTTGTGCCAAAGACAGGGCTCTGGATTTCAAGGAGTGTTGTTGCAGCTGTTAAGGTCCATTGGGAAGGAACTTGTTCTGGAAGCAGCAGACACTTTAGAGATGGTAAATAGGCAGGGTAAACCTATGAAGGAATTAATCACATGCCTCTGCATCAGGAGCAATCTCCTGCCACGTCCTGGGATGTGACACCAGCTCCATCAGCAGCTCATCCAAGCCAAAGCATTCAAAAGGTCTTCATTTGGCCTCCCAAAGGGAGATGGTCATAAAATCCAATAATCATCATGAGTGTGTCAGGAGTCTAGCTGGATTTTCCTTCACAGCCCTGCAGCTTGGTCAACAGAGAGCAGCTGTGGGACTCCAAGGAGTGGTGGGATGGGAGACAGTGCAGGGGCTGCTGTGGGTGCTCTGTCCTGGTGCTGATGCTGTTTGGAAGCAAACAGCTGTTTCTCCAAAGACCACAGACCACCAGGGAGCTCCTGACCCTCACAGGACATGGCTTTCTCAGCAGTTACAGCAGCACCTAAAATCCTTCTCTGAGCTGTTGTCACAGGAAAATCCATGACATTTTTTAAACCAAGTTGATCTTTTTGCCCACCACCTAGGCCAATGAAAGAGCATTTTTGTAGCCTTCTGGGGTCATTCAGAAAGAAGAGACATATGATTTTCTGCACATCCAGAGCTGACGTACGTGGAGATTTCTCTGTGATATCAAGTCTTCGGCTGGTGGTGCAGAGACCTCAAGGAGATTAGGGGATGGGGTGGAGGCTGGGCACGTGTGAATTGAGGAATGGGTTATGCACCCAGCATGGCTGCTATGTTGGGCTGAGGAACAGGTCATGTACAACCACAATGTATCCCCTTCTGTACTGCAGAGAAGACCTTCTCAAACCTTCCTACTGAATAGCATATGCAAAAACAAAACCTGTCCAACAAACTGAGCATGTGGTTTAGTGATGATAGAGACACAGCAAAGCCACAGGCAGTTCCCGCACACTGTAGTGCCATGAACAAGGAAAGGGCCAGAAGGAAATGAAATCAGATGGGCTTGAATTTTTCCTGATGTTACATCCAGAAGAATGGGTGAGATGGAGTTTGCTCTCTGATTTGGGAAGGGAACTGGCAAACCCACATCTGAGCCAACATGACACTTGTGCCTGCTTACTGGAGGCTTCCCCTGGGCTGGACAGGGTGGTGCTGTGCTGTCTCCCACACCCTTGGGAGGAACATGGGTCTCTTCTGCCTTCTCTGACTTTAAATGCCGGGGAAACACCAAGGAAGTAAAAAGGCAAGTCCCCAACAGAGACCTGAGAGCAAATGGTCACAGTTCTTACATGGCACAAAGGTAGGTGGGTGCAGGGGGGGAGAATGATATCGTCAAGGTAGGAGAAACCTGTGGGATTGCCCCTGGGCATTGGGAGGCCTCCACACTGGGCACACAGGTGGGACTGCCCCTCTCCCATGGGACCCGCATGGCATGGGGCAGTACCACCCGTGCCCCTGGCTGGAGAAGTGCTGGGCGATGGGAGCGGGGCCTTCCCCACTTCTCCACTCCCTGGTAATCACCCATCTGTCTCTTTCCCTTAATTGCAGTCTCTTGATTTCTCTCTGGATTCTCTTTTTTTTTTACGTAGGTGACACATGTTTGGTTCAAAGCACTTAATTACCTCTTGGGATGTGTTTTGTTTATTCATTAAGATAGAAATTGGGGTTGACAGGTTTACTTTATTTTGCTATTTTTTCCTTCTTTTTGCCCCTTCTCTATTTTGCAATGAAAAGGATAACAATCCCTGTATATCTCCACCATGCATGGGCCCAGCCCATCTCCTGGCCCCAGAGTCTCCCATGGCTCTGGAGCAGAGCAGCAGTGGTGGGGAGGAATGGCCCTCCCCAGCAGGTTCCTGGCTCATGCGGCTCCTTGGGAACTGGGAGGTGAATGGCAGTGCCCGTTGCAAGGCCAGCTCCAGCGCTTCTGGGAGCTGCTGGGAGGTGAGGGCCGGGTGCCAGGCACTCCGGCACAGGGCACTGCTCAAGGGGGTGCTGTTAGCTGGGACCCCTGTGCCCCAGCCACTGCAGTCCTGCCTGGTGCCTTCAGTCCCTGCCTGGCAGGCTGGGGAAGCAGCACCGTGGAGCAGAGACAGGCCCAGCTCCTCCTCTATGAACTAGGTGCAAGAGAGGAGGAAAGCCCTGGCGGTGCCTTTGCTCGTCATCCTGTGATACTCAAGGGTCAGGGCCAAGGATGAACGCACAGGGTGTGCTCCTCCCCTGCCTGCGTGGCTGGAATATGCTCACTGCACTGGCATGGTGGTAGACTCCTCAGTGGCATTTGGGGATGCTGCAGCTGCACAGCGAGTTTGGCTGCGGGTGGAGGTGCCAGTGTAGCAGCGGATGCAGCAGGTGATGTACCAGGAAGTGAGTGGCAGAGCACCTGCTGGTGCTACTCCAAGGTCTGTCCCCACTCCAGTCCTCTGTCAGGCTGCAGAATTTGCCTGGGGCTAGAGGGGTGGGCGCCTGGGTCTCTGCCTGCAAAGCAGCACTGCTGCTCTGGGTTTGGTGTCAGCAGCACCATCCTGCTCAGTGAGCACCCTGTGCTCCTGCTCCTCAGGCCCTGTTACCTTCCCTTACCAAGAACCTGCACAAATGCTTCACACCTCCTGTGCTTGTTCGTTCAGCAAGGATGCAAGGCAGTGCTGGATGGCTCGGAGCTGTTCCCCAGCTCTGGCATGCAGTCGTGCCCACCTCTACTCCCTGGCTCCATGGGACAGGCGATGGTGCGTGCAGGGCACTGCAGGCTCTGCTGGGTGCAGCAGTGATCTCAGGGTGGCCTGGGCTGTGGGTGCACTGCTGGATTGGCTCCTGCATCCTTTATATCGTGGCCAGGCAGCAGGTTGGCACCCAGGGCGGTGGTTTAGTGATGCTCAGGAAGGAGGAGCCGTTGGCATCTCCCTGTTGCCGGAGTTGCCCTTCCCACTGCGAAGGGCACATGGCGGGGCAAAACACAGTGGTAGGACACAGGGTGCTTCATTGGTACCGCCACCTCTGGGTGCCTCTGCCCTCACAGGTCATGCGGGGGCTGAAAGCGAAGGCCCAGCCTCTCCTCGCACCTCTCCCTGGCACTAAGGTGCCCCTGTCACCAGGCCGGGCAGGCAGCCCTGGCTGGGTTTGCAGTGAGTTGTTTCCCCAACTTGTGTGTGTGCCAAGCCTGGTGCGTGCCCACTGCCAGTCCAGCTCCCTGTGGGCGACCCCTTGCATTCCTACAGGTGGAGACAGAGCCACTGAGCAGGACCTGGAGCTGCTCTTCTCCCTCTGCTCACTCTGCCAAGGAGGCCAAATGCCTCGTGGCACCAGTCTGGGAGCAGCTGGGTCCTTCTGCAGAACTTTACTCATGGCTGTCTTGAGCAAGAACCTTCTCACAATTTTTTCTCGGGGTGCTCATGTACCTTGCCTTTGGAAAGGGGACTGGGTTTCTTATGACTAGTCAAGACTTCTGCTTTTACAGAAAAAAAAAGCTTTCTGCTTTTTAGTCCTTCCAGATAGTACCAGAAAATGCAGACATGAAGGCGTTTCTCTTGCCATAGATCTCATTAGGGCTTTTGTCTCACTACATTTAAGTTTCTGCCCAGGGAATTTTGAACCAAAACAAGTCCTGCCACTAGAGACATGGCAGTGGCTGCATTGTGGTGACCCTCCTGCTGCCTATTGACTGTAAGACACCAATGACTCACATTAATTGAAAGAAGAAAGAACTGCACTAGAAAACCCAATCCGTTTGCTGCGTTGTGTGTGTGCACATAGGCCTCTGGGAGAGTTGCTGTCTGTTCTGGATAATTGCATGCATCACCCCATGCTCTCACTTTGGATCTAGAGGTGCAAATGCACACAGGCTGAGTAAGGTGGGTGAGCTGACGTGTTTGCTGTGCGGCTGCAAAATTCGCACATGAGGCTGGAGGTTGCTGCTGGCCTGCAGGGACAGCAGAGCCCTTGTGCATCGTGGGAAGAATCTGAAATTAAAAACTAAGAAGTGAGACCGATTAAAGATCCCAGAGTGATGAGAAGAGGCAGCTGAGGACTTCTTACTCCTAATGGCCTTCTTTAGTATCTTAAAGAGAAATTTAATCTAAGTCTCCAGCATTGCTTATTGACACACGTGCAAGATGGAGCCCGTAAATGAGTGCAGGATTGCCCCAGGGCTTGGTTCAAAGCCAGGGTCTGGCCTGTCTGGGAAGGAGGTGGTTAGGAGCCTGCTCCCCTACAGAAGTCTTGCTTCCTCAAATACAGTAGGAGGTGGATGGAAGAGGACAGGACGGTGAGCATTTGCACTGTTCAGCCCAGCACCTGGCCCATACTCACTAGGTTTCCCCTGAGCACATCTGTAACCACACGTGTCTGAGGACCTGTCCTTTCCCAAAGGGTCAGGCACAGCTGAGAGCAGTGGTGTTTCCCCAGTGGTGAGGGTTTGCTGGGAAGGGGTGCTTTGAGCTGGTGTTCAGCCTGGAGAAATGTTGGTGGCATAGGACAAAGTGCATAAAATGGAGCCATGAAACCTAGCACCTGACTTGCAGGCCCAAGCTTGAGGTGCGTCCTTCTTTTATAGGGAAGAGGTCTGGGCTGCCTGGAAAGTCAGCTTCCACATTTATGCATTAAGAGTTGTGAGGTTTGTTTTTCACGCTCTGAAGGCCTCTGGTGGAGACATCTGTACTCATTCTGGGAGCTTGCTTGCTTAAAGACTGAATAAAAGCAAAGGAAGGACTTTAAGGCTTGGTGGCTGTTGCCGCAGGCCATGTGTTTTCAAAGCAGAGTTGATGTTCTCTGACAGTACTGAGCCCAGGTCTCTGCACATCCCGTCTTCTGGCTGGCCCAGAAGTAGAGCACACTTTCTTCCCTGTAGAGAAATGCAAAGACACTTATTGGAGTTAATAAATGGGGATCCTAATAGTTGCCTGGCTACCTTGCTTAATGAACAGCAATCCAGACAGCCAATAGATTTGTGACGTGCGTAGATAAAATAAAGCTACAAAAAGACAGATGGACAGGTAGACAGATGGATGGATGAATAGTTTGTTCTAAAAAGATGAGCTGAATAAATTCTGAGAGGTGAAGAGGTAGATGGCTGTGGTGGGGAGGATGGGACTGGACAGGCAGATCTCCAGGGCTAGCTTGAACAAGGACAGACGGATTGGGCAGCCTCCTGAACCTGTACATCCTGGTGGTGTTTCTTGTCAAAAACCTTGGTGCACAAAGTCCAGGACCTCATCCTTCCTCATGAGGGGGTCCCTGGTCCAAATGGGCTCTCTATGTAGAAAGCTACCTGTACATCTACTGAATCTCAGTTTCATACTGCTGCTGAATCCCTCAAAGGCTTGTCACCTGCAGAGTCTACAGACACTTTCCCTGGACTTCTGGGCTCTCAGTTCCTCAGCACCCGTGTTAGGGAGCACAAAACCAGCCTTTCTCTCCTTGGATAATGGTGGCAAAGGCTGAGTAAGCTAGCACCCAAAAACTTTGTATTCAAGGAATTTGTGGAGCAGCAAACACAGGGATTGTTTTGCTGTGGATTCCCAAAAAATCTTCATAGCTGAGTCATGCTGTGTGTCCAGCCTGAGAACTTGCCGTTGAGCATGCAAAGTGGGTGCTGGCTGTTGGAGATGAGCACTTCTATGCATTTCTAGGTAAGGGCCGTGGGTCTGTTCTTTGTTATTCTCTGTGAACTTCAACAACTTGCAGCATATGATCACTGCTCCAGGAAAGGGGTACCCACATTCCTGCGGCTCAGGGCACAGCCTCTTATACAGACCAGGCAGAGAAGAGCAGCTTGCCCAACTTCACATGCCAAAAGGGCAGAAAATCCCCTCAGTCCAGGCTCCTCCCAGCCTGGGACCTCCAACTGCTCTGGCAGAGGGGCTGCACAGAAGCACAAGGGGACTACCTGTGCATCTGTGTGGCATTACCCATTCCAGAAGCTATCTGGGCCATGCTGCAAAGGGGCTGCAGCCATGTGCCGTGAGCACTTGGCCATGTAGCTCCCACCATTTCTCACAGCTCTTGTTCTGCTGCCAGCCAGCTTCCGCAGACCTAGAAGCCTTCTTCTCTCTGCCTTCTCCTCCTCTCCTCCTGCTTCCCAGGTTTGAAGAAAGAGCCCAGCCAGGGCTACCAGTGCCAGAGACAAGCACAAGAAAATGGGAGTGGATGGTTTCTGCTCCCAGCGAGGCTGTCTGCCTGGGAAGCTTTAGCTTTATCTATAGAGCCAGGATCTCCCAGGGCCAGTCCCAGGACCTGCCTTGGGCAGGAGAAGGTGCTGGTGCTATTCTGGACACCTTTGTTCTCCGGAGTGGTTGTTTTCCTTCCAAGCAGCACTGCAGCACTTGAATAAGAAGGGATTTGCAATGCAGAGAAAAACCTCCCACCTGCCACTCAGCAGCGTGTGGGCTGAGAGCAGAGCCGGGAGCAGCTGCGCCACTTTGCTTTGACTGCTTGGGCTCAACAGTCCTCTTGCCCATGCCCTCCAGGCTCAGCCACTTTACAGCAAGTTCTGGGTCAGTCTGTGGCTCTGGGACCTGCCAGGTGGACTTATGACTGTCCTCCTGGGGCCTTCTGAGGCAATATGACCTGAAGGGTGGAGTGCTGCCCAGGGACCGTGGAGATGATGCTCTGCTCTCAGCTGGCTTGGGGTTTTCTTGCTTCCTTGTGATATGCCTTATTTTCCCAATCTGCTGAGCAGGGATAGTACTGCTGTCATCACTCTGTGCCTTTCTTGGAGTCCTGGGCATGAAAAATGCTATAGAAGGGACAGAAGCAGATAGAAGACAGCAAGATTTCTGTGTCTGTGATCCAGCAGATCAGTGTGTTAGCAGAGGAAGTGGGTGGATGCTTTGGAGAACCCAGAGGGAGGGCCAGAAGGGTCTGGAGGGCCTGTGGGTTAGTCCTGCACCAGAAGGAAGGAACCCCCTCCTGATCCTCTTGGGTTTGGGCATACTCTGTTTTCTTGCTGGGAAAATGAGGATGGCTGGTGGAGGCTGGTTTTGAAGGGTCAATGTGTGCTTGGTCTTGGCTGTCCCCCACACTGGGCTGGCAGAATTTCAAGCAGATCAGGTGGGACAGGACCCTCGCCCTAGACTTGGAAAGCCAGTGCTGACCATATATCCTCTCCTGGGAGGACCATCATGCTCTGTTCCCTGGGGAAGCTTCAGTGTTACCTACAGAGAGAAGGAAGCTCCCTGCCAGGCACAGGAAAGCTATTTGTGCACTTCTCAGTCTCTCAGTGGGGCAGGAAAGGTTTGGGTGATGCCAAGGTCATCCCTTCATTGGGCTGTGATGAGGGGACAGCACAGTGCTGCTGCTTTGCACTTCGGGCTGCTCACCCTGCTTCCAGCATGGAAAAAGTGGACACAATGTCTTACATCGCTTCACCCCAAACTGAGGAGAACATGGGGATCATCAACTGCAGGTAACATGCTGTAGTTGCTTGGCTCAAGGAGCCCCTGAGCCCAGATAGGACAGGCATCGCTTCTCCAGCACAGAGTAATGAGTGCCAGGAGGCAGCCCCATCTCTCCTCTCACCCTCATTTCCACCTTACCTGGCTGAATGCAGGGTCTGAGTCCCAGCTCTGGACAGTGGGAACAGAGTGGGGGAACACTTCCCTTCCCAAGCTGTCATGCTGTGTTGTCACCTTGAAAAGTCAGAGTATGACCATGGGACCCCTTGTGGAACAAGCACCTGCTGCCAGTAGCCAGAAGCACTGGAGGCCCAGCTGCTGAAGACATTGAAGCTGTAACATGAAAGCCTGGGGTTTATCTTCCAGGAGCTAAAGGGGCTTCCACCGCTCCCCTCTTGGTTTGCCAGTGGCTGCCGGGTTGCTTTTCCTCCCTGCACTGGGGGGATTTCTGGGGAGCTGGGAACAGAACAGCTGATAACCCCTGGCCAGAGCTGCAGGGATGTGGTGGCTCAGCACAGTGGGGCTGGGATGGGTGCAATTTGAGGGATGCTGCACAGGCTGGCAGAGACATGGTTCCTCCTTGAGAGGCTCTGCCACTGATAGGCAGCTGCTATGAGAGGAGAGGGGACAGTTGGAGATCAGTGCTGCTTTTCACTGGAGCAAAAGAGAGAAGCAAACTCTGTCCCCCTCCAAGGTTAGAGTTGCTCTGGCTTGCAAGGGGAGGCAAGAGACCCCGAGCCTCTTGAGAGCTAGGACCACCTAGGACCTCACTGGAGGGATGTGTTTTCTTGCTTGGAGCACAACTGTCAATGGAAAAGTCTCGGCACAGACTTCAGTGCTCAGAAACACTGTGGGCTGGGACATTTTGGGGAAGATTTTTAGCTGCAGCAAAGAAATTTGGCAGCTTGGAAGCAATCTAATCATCCTCCTCCCATATGCTTGGTTCTATTTAAAAGGGAGCATGTACCCAATTCCTTCCGACCAGCACGGTGACATTTCCAGAGTGCGTTTGGAAATAAATTTGGCATCCGCTGTCAAAATCTCAGATTGAGCCCAGTGCAGCTAATTTGGGCTCTGAATGCCTCTGCCTCTGCAGAGCACCTTTCCCTGCTGACAGATCCTAAATGCTGCAGTGGCATGGGTTGCTTCCTGCCACCAGGACAAGGTAGGCACTGGCCAGGCTTTGGGGGCGAAGAGGACGAGCTCTGTCTCCAGGAAGAAGGGCAGCATTGGCAGCACAGTCCTGGTTCAAGAGAAAACACAGTACGTACAGCCACCAGAATCAGTGGCTCCGCCATGGGAGTCTCCTGGCTGTGTGCAGAGCAAACCCTGACCTGAAGCTGTCTCCTTAGCTTCAGGTGGATTTCAAGCCTCAGGTGGCTTTTGGCAGGATAGATCCTGTTTCCAGTGAAGTTTCCGCTAACTTCCCAAGTGGTTTGGTTACTGCAGGTGGCTCAAGGCCCTTTTCAACAACCGCTAAAGCTAAGGAGACCATTCCCACTTGACTGGGAGCTGTGTGCCTGGCTTTGCTGAGGCGTTCTCTGCCCAGCATGGAGGCAGGAGGAGCTGCAGGCACAGAGGCCCATCCTGCCAGCCTCCCAGTACAGATAGGGTGGCCTCCTTCCCCTTGCTCACTAACAAAATCACAGAATCACAGGCTGGTTGAGGTTGGAGGCACCTCTGGAGAACATCTGGTCCAACCCTCTGCTCAAGCAGGGCCACACAGGGCAGGTTGCCCAGGACTGACCGTGTCCAGATGCCTTTTGACTATCTCCAAGGAGGGATACTCCACAATGTGTGCAGCAGGTTGTGCAGCTATGGGCAGCCTGTGCCAGTGCTCTGTCACCTGCACAGTAAAGGAGTGCTTCCAGATGTCCAGAGGGACTCTCCTGTGTTCCAGTTTGTGCCTCTTGTCCTGGCACTGGGCACCACTGACAAGAGCCCACCTTCAGCTGTCTGCAGGTGAAAACCAGCAGGCAAGTGAATCCCGCTGTGGGTATACATGTTGGGTACCTGGGCAGGCTGGTGGGCCTGTCCTCTTCCTGCAGACGTGTCTCTGCTCCCCCCAGGCAAGGTGAGCTTCAGCCTTTACATACTGGTCTTTGCCCTCTGCCCACAGCCAACCCCTTGCTTCTCGGAGGCTGCGGGTGAGGTGGAGCCCAGCTGGTGCTCCCAAGGGAGCCTGTGACTCTGGGGCTGGGATGCACAACTCATGAACATCACCAGTGGTGACAGTAAGGGACAATGCCACATGGGTTCTACTGGGAACACTGCACACAAGGCATGTCACCTGGTTAGGTTAGGGTAGACGGACTGTATCTAGAAATGAGAGCAGATGCTATGTCTTCGACCAGGAGCTGTTCCCTCTCCTCACCCAAAAGCTCCATTCAGTTTCCCCCTTGGTCTCCCTGGCCCTGCCAAACCTCTGCTCTGCCCTCAACTCTGTCCAGGCCACTGCAGGCTGGTGGTGCAGAGAGGTGAGAGCACACACGGCCACCCCTTCAATGGGACAGTCTTCCTCCCTCGCTCTTTCTTCCAGCCGGGTTTGCTCTCCCCCAGTGCTGCAAAAGAACACTGGGATGAGGGTGGAAGAGTAAAGCAGGTTGAAAGCACATGGTCTGATTAATGCTTTATCTCTGCCTCCTAGCTATACGTGTTCCTTCTCTGCCTATACCATTAGCTTCATTAGCACTACTGGAGTGGTGGATTAAATCTAGATAGCTGTGCAATGAACCTCATTGCTTGAGTCAGTTTTAAGGATTATGGCAAATTATGTAGATCAGAATCAGACAACAATCTTGCCACGGTCCGATGTCTCGAGGGTGTGACAGGGCTGTAGCTTCGCCATTTGGGAGGTTTGCTGTGCTCTAGTTAGCTGTTCAAACAGAGCCTCCTGGCCACAGCTCTGCAAATGCCTGCCTGTATTTACCACTCTCCTCTCTGTGCTCAACTTTGCTTAGTGTCTATAAACAGCACGGTCTGGGCCAGGCATGGGGACAGAAAGGGGCAGGATATGTTGTGAGTAGCGCCCAGCTGGCAGAGGGGTCCATGGAGCCTGGAGGCCCTTCCTTGGTTCTAACACCTCACTTCTGCAGCCAAAGATGATGCATTTCTCTCTCCACTGTAGTAAAGGTGAAACACCTCCCAGCACCCCACTCTTGTATAGATCTACCTCACCACGATTGCGGCCCTGCTTGCCACCTTCTCTGTCCTCTTCACTCTGTGCCTGCTCCACCACGCACAGCCCTGGCCTCCCAGAGCCTGCCCGCAGGGGACAATGCGTTCCTGTGGCCAAGCGACACCCGCAGTCCCTCAGGCCCTGCTGGACAGCAAGAGGGTTTGCAGTCACCTGTGGTCAACATCTCTCCTCTCTTTTGTCAATTTAGCTGAAAAAGCTAAAATCAAAGTAGTGGGAAACATAATAAAGGAAAGCAATGCAGCTATGGATGATGAAGTGGGGAAGCTTTCATGGGTTACCAAGAAAAAAGTTGTTGGTCCAGCTCTTGGTTCAGCCTCTGCTGGTCCCCACGTGTTGCTCAGGCTCCAAATTGAATGGTATCCTCATGTTGCCACGCTAGCAGGAAGCTATCAGCTTGAACCCTCCTGAGCAGCCTTTGAAAAGCCTCCACTCATTCAGTTGAGTCCGTGAGCCCTTAAATAGTCCACAAAGAAGTGTGCCAAGTGGGTCCAGTTCCATTTTGGCAGTGGGGTGTGAGCTCATGCGTGCTGCAGTGCCAGCTCTACTTCTGCCCACGGCTCCCTGTCCCCCACGGGTGCTGAGGAGCCTTGTGGAAGGGGAGGCTTGGAGGACTTGTGCCTTCAGGATGGGGAGAGGGCTGGTCCCCCCTGGTGCCATGGGCCTTGCAGAAGCTTGCTCAAGCAGAGGGTCAGACCAGAGGACCTCCAGAGATGCCTTCCATCCTAAACCAGTCTGTGATTCTCTGGAGTTCTGAATGATAAAACCAAAGGTGTCTGAAGATGGCCCAGGGAAATGTACACGTGTTCATAGCCCATTCTAGCCTCTGCTTTGCTACAATAGATCCGTCAGGATTAAATGAACAGTGAAATTTGCCCTGGTGTCTCTCTGTTGTCACTGTTGTTCTTTTTAGCATCAGGCTATAAATTCTCTGCCTTGCCCAGGCGTCAAAATGCTCTCCTCCTTCCCTGACTGCTGGAAATAGAGCCAGCCTAAGGCTGCTGTTAGCGGTACACAGCGCACGCTTACCTCACAGGCCCTCCTGAGCCAGGGCTTCAGAGGCCATGAGCAATGTGAGCTTGGCAGTCCTGCAAGTCAAAGGGGAGCTGACATATGCTGCAAGAAGCGGGGAGAGCTGAGGCTGACTTGGGTTCATGCAGCAAGTCAGAGGCCAGGAGAAGGCCACTGTCCTCTCTGCCAGCCCTGGCTGTAGGACACCAGTCATCCTCAGCCTTGTGGGGCTGCTGCTCTCAAGAGACACCACAAATGCAACCTCTGCTATCCCCAAGACCTCTCCATGAGAGGTGCATGTGTGTGGACATGTCTTTGGGACTGCAATAACCCCACTTGCACCCTAGGCAAAGGAGTGCTCTGTGAGCCTGGGAAGCCCAATGCCTGCCAGCGCTGCCTTACCCTGACTCCTGTCTAAGTGGTGAGGCCAGGGTAGCCAAGAGCCTGTGCAAGTCTTCTAACTCTGTACCAGAAAATAAGGAGGCTGAATCCTGTGAGACAGGTCCACAGCAATGAACAGAGAGTTTCTGACTTGTGGGGTTTCCTGAGCTGGGCATCCCTTCTGATCCCTGCCCATCCTCCCTGCTTGCTTCTCCAGCCACCCCTCATCTCACTGAGGATCCTGACATGTTGGCACTACAGGCGTAGCACAGCAGAGAAAGAGCTTGCAGTTTGTATTCATTGAGCTCTAGGCAGATGTAGGGACAATCCATACAGAGACTATCACATAAAGTCTGGGATAGGGAAGGGATTAGTCTAGCCCAGAACAACTTTGGCATCAGTGGTAGCAGTGCTTGGCATGGGTCTGTTCCTGATTTTAGGGATGGAAATCCAGAATAGCTGTTGGTATGAATCAGGATAACTTCAGCAAAATCTAGGATGGGCACACACCAAAACAGGAAAGGTCTGCCTAGCCTGGGTTATTTAAAAGGCCTGTGAACAAATGGGTGACAGACGTAGTCTCCATGACAACCCACATCTGGCTGGGCAGGAATTAAAGGGCACTGTGCTTCAGTGGAGTGTCAGTGTCTCAGATTCATCTACAGCTTGTAACTTGGGTAATTACAGATGCACTTGAAAATGTGCAGATCCAAACAGACGCGTTTTAAGCCCTTTGGAGATAAGTGAATACAAGGACAATCATCCAGAAGGCTTATCTCCTGCTCAAGCTCCTGCCTTCCTGCGGTTTGCCTCCACGCCGTTTCCCTTGCGCTTGGGGCGGCGATGTGAATGGTGATGCCTCTTCTGTTTGTTCTCCAGCAGCTTGCTGGAGGAGGAGAGACACCGGTGCCAGCACACATGACTTTTGTGTTTTGCGTCGGGTTGTTTGGTAAACTGGTGGTTTGCAAATAATGCTCTGGGCTCTGAGCCAAACAAATTAGCTGTAATAGGTAGAGAGCAATTAATGGCAGGTTTAACTGAACACCATCTCATAAAGGCTCTGCCCCACGGCGTGGGCTTCCCTCACTGTTAGGACCCAAATCTGAGGGATTCCTGATGCTGGAGAATTTGTTACTGAGTGGCTCTTCTGCTGTAATGAGGGCAGCTGAAAGCAGAACCTGCCCCATTTAAATTGGTAAATTACTTCATCAATGTAAGGAAGAAACAAATGGAGACTGTCCTCTCCTCTGAAAAATCTTTTGCTTGTTATTACTATAATAAGTCTCCAAGTCATGTGTCTGAAAGGGCTGAAGGGAAAAATCTATTTTTCTCTCTGTTTTTTTAGGCTGCTGCCTGTGTGACAGTTGCTCTGCAGTCACTGTGTTGGTTCTGCATAGAGGTAGCCAGTTTTTCCTGTTGTTTGTGTGGGTTTTTCACATGGCAACGGCAGAGAGAAAATCTTTTTTCTTCTGTGTTTTGAAGAAGCAAATGTGATTGTAAAAAGCAACTTACATTAGCAAGGAGGAGAGGGGAAAGGGGCAGCAACACAGGCATCAATGTACCTTACGCCTTTCTCCATTTTGGGACCACTGCAGTTATTGTGCTCTTCTCAAACAGCCAGGGACAGGGTATCTATCATCTGCATCGTCTGCTCCAGGGACACCCAGAAAGGGACACCAACCTGGGGCTGCCTGGGTGGGTTTCCTAATGGCCAAAGCAGAAGCAGCTCAGCCCGATGCTGAAATTTTTCGGGGAGGCTCTGCCATGCAGTGCTAGAAAGCACTGGGGGTCTGGATGCTTTGTCCTCTGGGACCCTCTGGAAAGATGAGATAGCAAAGGGAGCAGGAGGGGGATGCTGTCGAGGGACCGGCAGCCCTGAGCCCGCAGGAAAAGCACCTGTGCTAATGCACCATGTGCTAACGCAGCTCTGGTGTGCCTGGTCACCTGCTGGTGTCTACAGGGGAAGTTGCCACCCTGCTACCCCCATGCAGGACAGCCTTGACTGTCCTGTGAACACCGCCCTTGCTGCTTGGACCAGGCTACTCCTCCTCAGTCCTTCTTACTGTGACGTGGCCACTGCTGGAAACCACGTGCAGGCTCCCGGCACGCTGTGCTGCTCTCTGCCCACCAGCCTGTAACAGCCCGCTGTGCTCCCTTGGGAAACTGTTGCCTTCTTCGGTCCATCACATCACTCCCACGGCTGGTGCATGCGTCACTTTTTTTCCCCTTCTTCATACAACTGCCCTTTAGATATTTATATAGTGTTATCATGTTCCCCCTCAGGCATCATCTTTCTAGGCTATACAAATTAAATTCCCTTAGTCTCTTCACATAAGTCATCCTCTCCAGTCCTTTTATCAATTTGGCTGCTGCTCTCAGAGTGGTTTTTTTACCCTTTCTGTGTGTGATGTCTCTCTCCCTGTAAAAGCCACACTGGGTATTGTAGGGCACATTTACTACCACAGCGTTAAAAATAGGATTAGGACCTGTTTTGTCCAGTGAATGATCCATCTGGGCTCGCAACTGCAAACAGGCGCTGCCTTTCAGCAGGCTCTGTGCTGCATCCCCACCCAAGCACTTCCAAATCTCTGGTCTGTGATTGCTCTGTAGCTGAATGTGTGCCTGCTTTTTCCCTGCCAGAGGCTCCTTCCCAGCCTGTCCTTCCCAGCTCGGAGGGTCTCAGTGTGAACCCCTAGTGCCATTCTTGGTGTGAACCCGTGGGAAAATTCTGCTTGGATCTCCCTGGATGCTCCTGTGCCCACCCAGTTTGTGGTAGCTGCTCATCCAAGCACTCAACCTGCTTGTGTGCCTGGTGCCCCCACTGCCGGCAGCTTGGCAGTACACTGTGAACATCCCACAGTGAGCAAAGGGGAGTCTTCACCATTCTGCTGGGCATGCCTGGCTCGGTGACCGAGGGGGCAGTTTGGGAAGCGCAGGGGAAGGTGGGGTGGTCCCAGTGCCTTGCTGGGTGGTGGGCATGTCTGGCTGGTCCCTGGGAAGGTGTGGAGGTCCCACTGGCAAGGGCAGTATGAAGGATCATTAAGCTGTGGCCAGGGCTGCTTGTGTTTTGAGTGTGGAAGTGAGAAGCACTTTGCTTGCAAGCACATGGGGAAGGCAGTTTGCAGGAGTTCCCAGATACATGACCACGAGAGGCCAATGGAGCATTGGTTTGTTCTTAGCCTGTAAATGAGTCAGTTACTAGAAGTGACTGTGATTAAATACTCACGTTCTCTATCTCGGACACCTGCAAGCCTGCAGCTATGGTGGCAGAACTTGGTGATGTTTTGTGCTGCAGATACGGCTGTGGCAGAACGGACAGGGAGGAAAACACGTTAACGTCGCCTACCCTCGCAGTGCGACAGAGGCCTTGCCAGCACAGTAACAAGTGTTTAACAGCAGATAAACTCATTCACACAGCAGCTACATTCTGTTTTACTCATATTTTCCCCTAGAAAATTAGATTTCATCTCCAGCTGTTGCTTGTTTTTTACATTCAATGTAAAGTTAACTGAGTGATATGTGCTAATGGGGTGCCCCAGAGCAATGCTGGGAGGGTTATCGTGCCTGCCTAGCAGGCTGCCTGGCTCTCACTGCCTCTCCCAGTCTGCTGCAGTGAGCACATGCAGTTGCAGGGAGGTCTCCTGGGAGAAAATTTTGTAAATTTGGGAGTTCCCATCAACCAAAAGGCTTTCTGTAATTCCCGCCACCATGTTTGTGTTCATCTATTTTGTCAGGCTCTATGTTCATCCAGATCTACTTTTGGGAGAAACTATGTATGTGCACGTACACTGATACACAGTTGCAAGGAAACGCCTGCAGTCACAGGAGGGACGGAAGCAACAGCGCTTGGCCTGTACTGGTCTGCCCCGGGTCGCGGAGTGCCTGCACCCTGACTGACAGCATGCGGCCAGCAGGCCTACCTGGGGTTCCCACCCTGACACACACATGTTCAGGCTGGTTTTGCTTCTGGACTCTGCCAGGCTGTGTCTCGAGTGTGCTGGGGTGCAGTGAGCTGCCTCAAGCACAGCCGTGGCTCAGCACACCACGGCAGACAGAAGGGGGATGAGCCGTGCCGTGGCTGCAGCTGGTGGATTTGCAGCCACAGTGCTGCTGCTGAGCAGGGGCTTGCACCCCTGAAGGATTTTGTTTTTCTCCCATGAACTCTTGGAGGTTGGCTGGTGTCAGAACTGGCTTTGCCAAACTGTTTGCCTCCTGGGCTGGTGACCCTTTCTCTCAGAGATATGCGAACACAGCCCAAATGCTGCCCTTCCCCAAAGTGCTGCAGCACTAAGCAAAAGACAGCTGAAGAGGACTAAGCAGCAGAGGGAGCAGAGCAGGCTTAGACACTATCCAACCTTTCCCTCCGCATGTCAGCTTAGGCTTCTCTCTTGTTGCACTTGGGATGTCATTTAGGGTGGTGGTATTGGAGATCTGCATAATCTGTAGAATAGAATAGAATAGAATAGAATAGAATAGAATAGAATAGAATAGAATAGAATAGTTGGAAGGGACCTTCAAAGATCATCTAACCCAACTGCCTGACCTCTTCAGGGCTAACCAAAAGTTAGAGCATATTAATGAGGGCATTGTCCAAATGCCTCTTGAACACTGACAGGCATGGAGCCTCAACCATCACTCTAGGAAGCCTCTGCCACTGTTTCACCACCCTCACAGCAAAGAAATTTCTCCTAATGCCCAGTCTGAACCTGCCCTCATGCAGCTTTATCCCATTCCCATGTGTCCTGCCATCGGTCCCCAGGGAGAAGAGACCAGCACCTGCCTCTGCACTTCGCCTCCTGAGGAAGTTGCAGACAACAACGAGGTCACCTCTTGGTCTCCTTTGCTCCAGACTGGACAACTCGTGTCCTGAGCCTCTCCTCATAGGACGTGCCTTCCAGCCCTTTTTCCAGCTTTGTTGCCCTCCTCTGGAGGCTTTCAAGGACCTTAACATCCTTTTTATATTGTGGAGATCAGAACTGCATGCAATATTCAAGGTGAGGCCATGCAAATGCTAAATATAGCAGGAGAATCACTTCTTTTGCCCGGCTGGCTGTGCTGTGTTTAATGCACCCCAACATGCAGTTTGCCCCCTTGGCTGCCAGGGCACGCTGCTGGCTCATGTTGAGCCTGCTGTCACCAGCACCCCCAGGTCCCTTCCTGCTGAACTGCTCTCCAGCCACTCGTCTCCCAGTCTGTACCTAGGGGAGCATCGCTCGGTCTCAATATCCTTCATGCCTCCCTTTGCCCATGTTGCTCACTGGTGATTATAACCTCCTCTCCAAGAGTCAGTGTGTTGTTGATGCAGCATCAAATGCCTCTGGCTGTGCCAGGCTGGACCTGGCTCTGCACAGATGCTGCAAGAGGGTGTTTGGCTTCAGCAAGTATAGTGGTAGTCTGACAAGTAGGACCCTCAACTTCACACTTTCAAGCCCTGGTTAGGAGCCACCCTACTTTCCTAAGATTCCCACAGCTCCCACAAGGTGGGGAGACCTCACCCAGCTCTCAGTCCCCATCACATGACCTGCTTCAGTGCCACTGCTCTGAGAAGGCTCGTATTGCCCAACTCCAGGCACCAGCATCCTGCCTGCACCACCCCAGCTGCAGCCTGACTGGGACATCTGGGGACCATGCAGCAGCCCATAGAAAGGGGTTGGCTTCCACTGCCCAAGCCCAAGCACCCTGCAATGCCCTCAGCTCTTACAGTTGTTTCACCCCCCTTGCACTATGCCCTTTCCAGTCTTCGCCAGCCATCAGTAATCTCAGGCATTCAGTTGCTTGAAACGCCACCATGTTACAGTCTTGCTTTCATCCCTGGCATCTCCGTATGTTTCATCTCAAAAGGCTTGATATTGAAAAGCATCTCATGAGACATGATGAGAGGATTATAGAGGTACAGTTAACAATGCAATTTACTTTGCAGCTTCCCTTTAAAGCAAGACTGGCTGGAGTGAGCTGCCTAAACAGGTGGGGACCTGTAAGTGACAACATATAGACCAACTTGTATGGCTTGTAGACTTTTTCAGGGCATTAAAGTTAATTAAGTGATAAGTAATTGAAACACTCTGAAGTATCACTGTTATAGCAACCTTGTACATCAGGGCCTACCTGATTTATATTCACATAAGTCACATTTTACAGCAAAGGCATCTGCCTTATGGATTCACTGTGGCTTCATGTTGCATATCTAACCTGTCTGTGGGCTGATTCATTGAATAGGATTGTGGCCCCGATCCAGGAAGGGAATCAAGTGTGTGTTTAAAATTTCGAAGTTGTGTTGACCTGAATGGAATTGAAGCCCGTGCTGGGCTGTGTGGGAGCAGGCCACGTGCATGGGACAGCCACAGCAAGCACAGCAGTCCCAGGGTCCCAGGGAGCCCTGCAGCACCCATCCCTGGTGGCAGCTCTCCTCCAAGGGACCAAGCACATCCCATCCCTCTCCATGTCAGCACTGACCCTCTGGGCCCAGAAGGAATTTGTGTTTGATGGCAAAGCAGCTCCGATGCCTCCAGTGGGAGCTGCACAGCAGTCAGGATCCAGCACTGCATGCCTTGTTAGGAGGCTGTCAGCCACATAGCTTCAGCACATTTGGGACTGCTTGAACCCTTCTGCTTTCATCCTCTTTTCCCTTGAAGGAGAAAATCTCCACAGGATTTGTCCTTTTTTAAATCTGCAGCGGCAGCATCCCAAGTCTTTGCTCTGCCTCAGTGCTGCTCTGACTTTCCCTCACTGTCTGGTCACATCAAATTTGACAGGGCCTTTTGATGTCTCTGTTTAATTCAGTCAGGTGGCACTGGAGAGGCTTTTTGCCTGCTGGAAAACAAAGAGTTACCTCTTTAACGTCTGTGTAAGCCTTTGGGAAGAGTGAAGTTGGGGAAATTAATCCTGAAATGAAAAACCTGCTCTTTGCATTGACAAGGGTGGCTGAAAAAGGAAACCATTAAATTACTGGAAAAGCAGACACTCTGAGGAAGATAGAGAAGTGGGGTAGCATGTGTAGATTTGGAAACATAAGAGCTGGTAGAGGAGCAGAGGACAGCAAGGAGGAGATATGATATGTTTTAAAACTCATTGGATGGATTCTGATCTTAATGACAAGCATTTCTCTTGGAAGTAAGGCTGCTGGGTTGTTCCTGCCATGCCAGACCTGTCTAGATTTCTTTTCCTGGTGCTTCTGACTTTCTGCTCCAGGGATATGAGCAAAGCGAAATCTTGTTTTCCAAGCTCTTGCAAAGCTGTCAGCCTCAGCAGGAAAAGTATGGCATAGAGTAAGGAGCAGAAGCCTGGATAGCTCCTGCCTGTGCTGAGTACTAAAACATACAGGCAGGGCAAACTGAGCCCAGAATGTGGGCTCAGAGTGCAGCCAGACAAATACAGCACTGGCAAAACTGCTGCCTGAAGGGAAAAGTCCCTGAGCAGGACGATTGGTCTCCATCTCTTTGAATAACACAATTTGACCATCTCTTGGTTTTATTCTGACATAAAGCATCACTTTAAAAAGCGAGCGAGCAAGAGTGCATCTTGCTACATTTGCATGAGAGAGAGAGAACAGATTTTCTGCAAGACTGGCAAAGCATAATTAGCAGTTTAGCCATTACAATCCGAAATGTGCCCCCCCCCCAGCTTCTCCCCTGGTATGTACAGTTGCTGTGGGTGTGCCTTGCTTGTCTCCTCACCATGTAGGCACGCACACCATCCTGATGTGCTTTGCTTCCTGGCTGTCTGGAGGATGATCTGAAGGATGGGCAGAAAGTCTCATACCCTGGCATGGTGGGTTCTCTGAATGTCAGAGCCACTACAGAGCACCAAGAGTCTGTAGCCCTTCTGTGGAGCTGCTTTCCCTATCTCCAGCATAGCGTACAGTGCCCACAGCCTGCTCTGAGCATCTCCTGCACAAAGCTGCTGGGGCACAAAGAGTGTGAAGGGTTGTCCAAGATACAGAGTTTCACATACTCTGGACCAGGATCTTCAGGGATTTACCATGTGGCATCTGTGCTCTGTATTTCACTGGCCCCAACAAGGTCAGGAGCTTCAGGGTAGCTTCTGCTTGATGTCTTTCTTGCTATATGTAGTCCACCATTCAAAGCTTTCCTCTGGTTTTCAATGCCTCCTTTCAGCCCACCCCATGACACTGGGCCAAAGCAGCAGGAAGAGATGTGGCAGAATGGCCTTGGAAACATGATAGGGAGAGGCTGCGTGAAGGAAGCTCACCTACCTTAGGGTGTAGACAGTCCCAGGCACCTTGTTCAGTAAGGACATTGTCAAGGCAGGGGCTGAGCAAGGGCCAGACTTGGGGAAGGAATGGATTTAAGATGATAATGAGGACTAGAAGAGGACAGTTCACTGTTCATTACAAAATGAAGGTTTTAAAGGAAGACGGTCGCTCCCTAAATACAGCAAGGTGGGAGGGAGAGAGCAGCCCAAGGTGAGGAAAGACAGTGTTGGCACCAGAGCAGGTGGGTCTTGACAACTGTTGTTGATTAGAGGACAGCTGTGGAGAAGACCTCCCACTACCGGAGATGTGCTGAAGCCAGCCACATGTCAGGGCAAAATTTGAACTGCATTTTGGCCAGATCTTGCTAGACACACTTGGCTGGATGCGCAGGACAAGCCCTCTCATCCTGTGTCCATGCAGAAACTCAGGGAAGTTAGAGACATCTACCAGGATGAGGCTCCTTCAAAGGCATGTACTGAGCAGCTGTGAGGATATGCCATATCCATCAGGTGATGGGAGCAGAGCTAGAGGTGGGCTTTGCAGCTGGGCCTGAGTCCCAGACCTGCTGAAGACAGGCACCTGGCCCAAGCATAACCCATCACTGCCCACCGGTTCCATCTTCTCCTACACTCCATCGTCTGTCTCCCCTCTTTGGTGCCCGTCTGTAATCACAGTTGCCAAGTTATTTTAGGACATGGTAAAAGGCCTGTGTGCCTGCCTGCAGCATAGTGGTTGGTGCTGGCAGACTGGGATGGGAGCCTGATGGCACAGGGGCACCAGCCCAAGTTGGTCCCTGGGCAACACTGAGGACACCAGAAAGGGAAAGCTCTCCAAAGGTCAGGCTAGCACTGGTCAAAAAAACCTTTTGAGTTTTCAGCGACATAAAATATCCTACACTAATGCCAATTAAATTGTACAGGCATTTAAAAATTGAATCTGAGCTTAATCTCCTTTGCCAAAGCCATGAGTCTCTGATAAATATTTTATTTTCCTCCAAGTAAAGAGGCTTTGGAATAATTAAAGAGAATGATGAGTCCTTTACTTCAGCCCAAGCAGAGGCACCTGCTTTCAAGCCAAGGCTCCCCCCTAGCCCCACTCTGCCCAGCATGCCAAGCCATGCAGCAGTCGAGCAGGGGCCAGCCAGATGCTTTCTGCACTATGTGCCTCATTGAGCAATTTGTAAAAACTGCCTCTGTAGATAATGAGAGAGTTTTGCTGGTTGCAGCAACATTTGAAGAAGGAAGAGAGAAAGGCAAGAGAGAAAGGCAGATGAGAAGGTCACTGCTTTCTCTTTGGAGGGTTCATTTTTCCCTTGGTGAAAGAAGCTGCTTCTTTCCTGGTCATTTGGAAATTGTACTTGCAGTAAGATGGCATGCTGTGTTGGCATGCTTCATTGACACTTTCTGCTCTCCTCAGAGCAGGGAAGTTTTTAAAAAGCAATTTTTCAAAACCCATTGCAGGTTATGGGAAATGCAGCAGCAATTAGACTCCAAATGTAGCAGCAGCAGGTGGGACTTTAGGCAGGGAAAGATCTTCCCAGCTTGCTAAGGCAGGGAAGAGTTTTCTGCAGATTCATGGCCATGGCTTCTTACTTGATGAGTGAGGAACAGTAGCTGCAGGAAGATGAATGTGAAGGAAGCAGGCTTTCAAAGGAGGCTGCGTGCGGCTTTGTGGTGCGTGGACTTGATGGAGCTTGGCCTAGGTATAATGGCTTTGTCATGGAGCAAATGGCTGCACAGAGCTAAGAAATGATACCATCACAAAATCTCAACAGAAGGAGTCCGTGAAAGTCCACTCAGTGCACAGGCAAGGAAAGCCTGTCAGCTATGATAAATATGCTCACCAGCAAGAGCAGGAGGGCTTACCATGTTTGCATTGGCAGAAAGCAAGCCAGGAGGGGTCTGGAGGAAATAAACTGGGCTGTTAGGATTGTAAGGATTTCTGCAGTGAAATATTCTTTTGACCTGTGTTTTTGAAGTGTGTGGGAGATGGCTGTCCCCTGGGAGCCTTGTAAGAGTCAGCTCCATCACCCCCTCTGTGTTGGAAACCATCTCCACTGGGCCTCTCCATGAGCCTCCAGGGCCAGGCACAACTGAGCTGCGAGACAGAAGTGGTGGGGGACATGGCTTCTGGCGTGGCAGGTGACATTGGGGTTCTGCTTGTCCACCCGACACATCAAAGGAAAATCAATCGTCTTCCACTCACCCTATTGTCAGCTTGTCAGAGGAGGCAAAAGTAGGCTGCCATGGATGGGTAGATAGTGGGGAGGGATCTCAGGGGATGTGCCCCCCACTTTTACCTCCCCATGTATTGGACAAACTCAGTAGTGTGAAGAGCAATCATGGCAGCTTGGTCAGCCTGGGCCCTTTGCCTGCATGCAAACCAGGAATCCCACCAGCAGCCCCCAACTCCCACAGGAACATTTCTTAGAATCAAAGAATTATCTCGATTGGAAAAGACCTTCAAGATCATCACGTACAACATTCAACTTTACCTACTGTATTGGGTTTACATGGTAAAGGTTTGGTAGCAGGGGGGCCACAGGGGTGGCTTCTGTGAGAAGATTCCAGAAGCTGACCCATGTCAGATAAGAGCCAGCTCCAGCCGGCTCCAAAAGGGACGCGCCGCTGGCCAGACCTGAGCCAGTGAGCGATATTGTTTGCGCATCTGTGAGAGCATATTTAAGAAGGGGAAAAAACTGCTGCGCAACAGCAGCTGGGAGAGAGGAGTGAGGAAATGCCCTGCAGACACCAAGGTCAGTGAAGAAGGAGGGGGAGGAGGTGCTCCAGGCGCCAGAGCAGAAGTTCCCCTGCAGCCCGTGGTGAGGACCATGGTGGAGCAGGCTGTCCCCCTGCAGCCCATGGTGTACCACGGCGGAGCAGGTCTCCACGCTGCAGCCCGTGGAGGAGCCCACGGTGGAGCAGGTGGATCTGGCCTGAAGGAGGCTGCAGCCCATGGAGAGCCCCCGCAGGAGCAGGCTCCGGGCCGGACCTGTAGCCCGTGGAGAGGAGCCCACGCAGGAGCAGGTGATCCGGTGGGAGCTGCCACCCGTGGGGGACCCGTGCTGGAGCAGTTTGCTCCTGAAGGATGGACCCCGTGGTACGGACCCATATTGGAGCAGCTCTTGAAGAGCTGCAGCCGGTGGGAAGCCCACGCAGGACCCGTTCGGGAAGGACGGCATCCCGTGGGAGGGACCCCACGTTGGAGCAGGGGAACAGAGAGCGACCATGAAGGAGCGGCAGAGACGAAGCGATACGGACTGACCGCAACCCCCATTCCCCGTTCCCCTGCGCCGCTCGGGGGGAGGAGGTAGAAGAGGGTGGATGGGGGGAAGGTGTTGTTAGTTTGCTTTTAGTTTCTCACTGCTCTAGTTTTCTAGTTATAGTAATAAATTATATTACTCTCCCTATGTTGAGTCTGTTTTGCCCGTGACGATAATTAGTGAGTAACCTGCTTGTCCTTATCTCAACCCTTAAGCCCTTGTCCATCATATTTTCTCCCCGTTTCTTTGAGAAGGGGGAGTAAGCAAGCGGTTGTGGTGGAAGTCGGCTGTTTAGCTGGGTGAAACCACCACACCTACCAAGTCCCATTGCTAAACCATGTCCCTCACTGCCACATCCACACCTCTCTTAAATGCCTCCAGGGATTGGGACTCCACTGCTTCCCTGGACAGCCCATTCCTAGTGGACAAGAAGCTCGACATGAGCAGGCAGCGTGCACTTGCAGCCCAGAAGGCCAACTGTATCCTGGGCTGCATCAAAAGAGTCATGGGCAGCAGGTCGAGGGAGGCGATTAGACCCCTCTGCTCTGCCCTCCTGAGGCCCCACTTGGAGTCCTGCATCCAGGTCTGGGGCGCCCAGCACAAGAAAGACATGGACTTGTTGGAGCAGGTCCAGAGGAGGCCATGAGGCTGGAGCACCTCTCCTGTGAAAAAAGGCTGAGAGAGCTGGGGTTGTTCATCCTGGAGAAGAGAAGGGTCTGGGGAGACCTCACTGTGGCCTTTCAGTACTGGAAGGGGGCGTGTGAAAAAGATGAAGAGGGACTCTTTACATAAGCAGATAGTGATAGGACAAGGGGGAGCAGTTTTAAACTAAAAGAAGGTAGATTTAGATTGGATGTTAGGAGGAAATTCTTCACCCAGAAGGTGGTGAGGCACTGGAACAGGCTGCCCAGAGAAGCTGTGGATGCTCCATCCCTGGAGGTGTTCAAGGCCAGGCTGGATGAGGCCCTGAGCAACCTGATCTAGTGGGTGGCATCCCTGACCATGGCTGGAACTAGATGACATTTAAAGTCCCTTCCAACCCAAGCCATTCTATGATTCTATGATTCCAGTGCTTAAGCACCCTGTCCATGAAGAAATTCTTCCTAACATGCAATCTAAACCTCCCCTGGTGCAACTTGAGACCATTTCTTTGCATCCTATCACTTGTTCTTCTCCCCATTAAGCCAGCTTGCTCTCTCTCTCCCTCAGTCTTGTGGTGCCCTCAGAGCTGGTGCAACTCTCAGGTGGCAGACCCATGAGACAAAAGGCAGGGCCATTTGTGGGCAGACCTTCTCCCAGCACCTCAAGCCAGTCCAAAGCACAGTTTCATAATTAAATCCATCCGCTGGCAGGCAGCAAGCAGGGTGGGTAGCGAGGCTCAGCTGACAGAGGTGTCACCCTGGCCCATCATCTGCAGCCTTGCTCCCCAATGGGGAGGAAATGGGCAGGCATGTTACATCATGTGCACTGTTACAGTATTTTATTCCTGTAATTCTTTTTTTTTTTTTTTTTGGCTCTATAAGATAGTGCTTATAAAAACAGCCATAAAGAAGTTAAAAGCAATGTGCTGGCTCAGAGGAGTCGTTCAATATCCTTATTAAAGATCCGCAGTACTGGAGCCATAATAGGACGTGGCACTCTGAGGACACCTTTCATCTCATGAGTTCAAGTCACTTTACAAGCACTAATGAATTAAGCTTTGTAACAGCTTCACACGCATTGCCTAGCAAACAAATTATTCATCTGTTCTCACAATATAAGCATTAAATAATAATAATAAGCTGGTTAAGTCTGTCTCTTGTCTGGTCTGGGGATTGCCTCTGAGCTGATATCAATTCCCTCCCATTTATCCAGCACTAACGGTCAATATTTCTAATGCGCGGGATTGGGTGAGCAGGGTTTTCCTGGCGCACTTGACAACCAGCCTTTGTGTGGGCCCGAGCAGCGGGCTGGGGGTTCTCCTCCAGGCTGGGGATCCACACTGTCCTTGGACCAGGCCAGGGGCTTCACCTGGCCCAACACAGCTCTTAACCATGGCCTTTGCCTAAGCACATGAGCAGTTAACATCCAGGGAAACACTAACCTTCCAGCAAATGAAGTATGTTCTGTAGGGTTTTCCTGGGTGGAGATGGAGTGCTTCAGGGGATTAATCCAGAAACATGTGCTTGTGAAGAGATTTAACAGTCATACTGAATTGGTCCAAGTGCTTAAATTAAGCTCATTCTGAAGGATCTGGTTGCATCTGAGTTTGGGTGAATGGTCCATTGATGGCGGATGTTGCCATCAGAAAGTTGAAGCGAGTGCAGGACCTCTTGGGGCAGTTCTGAGAGTCTGGGAGGGAATCAGCTTGGTTTGGACCAAAACAGAAAGCAGTGACAATTCCCAACCACACAAAAATCATAAATGTTGCTCTGAAACAACTTGAAGTGTTTAATCTAGTGGAAACTGAAGACCCTTATGCTCCATGGGATTATCTGATCCTCCTGCTTTTGCTCTTTCTCTATTAATTTGTGAGGTTTTGATGTTTATGCTAAAAAACAAACAAACAAACAAAAAAACCTCACAGTTTCAAACTGGCACATTTAATGTTGAAAAGAATAAAAGCAGCTGTTTCAGCACACCTACTACAAAAGTAGTCCCTTAAAAACAATAAAATGCTACTCAAAACACCTTTCAAGTTGACACCCCTGCCCTCATTTTTGGCCAAAGCTCTTCACCTGATATTTAATCGAAGCAATCAGATTTAGTGTCTCAGCACCAGATGCTCTCCCTTGGTCATGGCACTTTATAGAAAGATGTTGCCTTGCTTTGACCACAGTGGTGGCACCTTCCTGGACACACTTGCAGAAATATTGGTGTGCTGAGAGACAGAGGGGTCTTTGTCCCTATTACTGCACTCCAGGAGAGTTGTGCTGGGTCTGGGAGGCCGGAGCCCAAGCCTGACACTGCAGGGACTCTCCTGGTCCCAGTGGGCACCTCTTGCAGGGAAATCTCCCCAAACAACAAAGCGTGTCTACTCAGTTGTCAGGACTGAGTCACTGATACGGGCCAGGGTGGCAGCAACAACTGGAAAACTGCCCAGAAATCCCAAGCTGAGGTGACCCCTGCCCCCTGTCCATGCCCGTGTCCAGAACCTGGGACTGACAGCCCCAGGCACCAAGGCCATGGCATGCTCACTCCTGGCCCCAAGGGCAGTAGCACAGTGGGGAATGCAGAAGCACAAACAGTTGGTATCTCTCCAAGCCCTTGTTCCCTGAAGGTCACTGGTGTTGGTAAATGGAGCAGTCAGCACTGGGACATGCCAACAGCCCTAGCACTTTGCCTGTGCTGGAAACTGGGATGGCTGGGACCACACAACTGCTCCTGGTGGCTGCTGGGGCCAGTGTAGGCTGGCCAAGGTGAAGTGTGGGCATCTGTCCTTGCAAAGAGGAGCTCACAGAGCAGCTGCAGAGAAAGCAGGGCAGGAACAGGCAGCGAGTCAGAGCCATCTGCGAAGTGACCTAGAGCCACAGCAGACCTGTCGCATCCCAGGCAAGGTTCAGGCTGTCTCCCCAAGGCGTCGTCTCTCACAGCCCTGGGCTATAAAGAAGGATAAGCAGGTGTATACCTCAGTGCTGCCTGCCTCGTGGTGGCCACAGAGATGTGGCACTGAGGTGTCCCTGCTCTGTCCCTCGCACAGCAAGTCCATGGTGGCAGGGGAGTGCAGCCTTTGTGCTGGGCTCTTCCTTTCCCTGTCCAACACTGAAAGCAGTAATGGCAACTGTGTGGGCATGCTTGTCCTCCCCCTAGTCCCTCCCCCTCGTACCTGGGTCTCCCGCTTCTCCTGGTTTCCATGGCACGTATTTGGGCAGTAATTATAAGGATGCTGCGGATGAACTCACTGCTATATTCATTTGTCTGGGTGCTGAGGTCACTCTCTTCACAACAGCAATAATTATAGTTATGAACACACGAAAAAAATCTCCAGCTGAAGCCCAAGTCTAGAGGAAAAAAAAATCCTGCGAGCTGTCTCTCTTGCAACGATGTGAGATAAAGGAACACTCACTGCCAGGGATCTGCCATTTTCTCCCTGTGATCTGGAGAACACAAGCATCTAACGTGCTCCTGCACAGCATCTGAAAGGAGTGGTACAGCAGAGAGAGAATGAGCCAGGGGTTCGCACCACCAAAATGGGCTGGGCAGTAGATCCCAGTGGAGGGTGCTGTGCCTCCCCAGCGGCAGGGCCGGGGGATGGCAGCCCTGCCGAAAGCCTTGGCTGTGCTGCGGGATTGCTGAGTCTGAAAAGTGACAGCCCTGAGGAGCGTGAGCTGCACTGAGTGGGGACACTGGGGGGTGTTGGCCCTTGCCGACCACATCGAGCGCCCAAAGCCTCTTGCTAGGAGTCCCGGTGTTCACAAGGTCCCACAGATAATCTTTCCGCGGCACCTGCTTCCCCACTGGCGTGGGGGCAAGCGTGGGCCCCTGCATTTTTGATCCTCATCAGGACCAAGTGGTGAAGGCTAGCAGGGGTCTGCCCCAGGGCGTGCTGGGTCAGGGCAGGCCGCTGCAACCTGGCGGCTGTGCAGCACAGCAGCAGGCTGCACGTGTGTGCGGTGGCACCGGTCAGTCCCCAGGCAAAGGCCGAGCCAGCAGCAGGGCCGTGGTGAGTGGGGCTGGCAGAGCCGAGCCCAGGCAGCCTGCGGGCCAAGTGCTGGCTGTAAATCTGTCAGGGTGAGCCATGGGGAGGGTGGGGAGATGTTAAGCTAACAGGCTGTGTTGTTACAAGAACAAGCAGCGAGGAATAAATGCAGGCTGGAATGCAGGAGGGTGTCCCCTGCCAGTGGCACAGGGGGAGGCTGGAAGAATGAGGCTGGAAGGGGAGACGCAGCCCCACCTTAAATGTTAGCCAGAGAGATCCCCGAAGGGAGAGAGGGAGGGAGATGCAGTTGTGTGGGGACACCTGTCTCTTGTGTCCCTCCTGTCTGTGCATGGACATGTGTGCTAGGGGCTCGTCCACAAGTGCAAGGGGCTTCGTGTGGCCGTGAGTGTGGGTGTGACGGCGGTGCAAGGCCTGGGGCTGGTGGGGCTAGTGTAGGGCTGTGCGTGCTGGTGCACGCTGGGTACCATTGTGTGAGGCACACAGCACTCGGCTCTGCTCCACTGGAGGAAGAGGCGATGTCTTAGGTCTTGGGGAGTGGAGCCCATGAATCACAGCTTGATCTTACCTGATCGTTTCTGTGTCAGTGACCAGAAATCAGAATGATTTCCATGCCTTTCTGAGCATAAAAAGCAGTTAGAAACCAGGATCTGAGTGTCAGCAGAGGGGTATGTGTGTGTGGAAATAGCATAAGATTAATTACAGGAGGAATAACTACGAGTGTTGATAAATCAGCTCCCGTTAGGAAAGTACCCATGGTCCTGTAACTATCTACCATTCTCAAGCTGAGATGAATGAACTAGCTAATTGTCTGCTGTGCTGAAAAGCAATCTTCAGGGAGCAGCACATTACAATAAATGAGTCAGCTCCATGCTGGCAGGACTATTATCAAATATTGCAATATTTAGCTGGACGATTTCTAGTCAAGCTCGGTGTTGACAGAGAAGGGTGTTGTTTTCATCAGCGTAGAAAGAAAGAAAGACATCAGATACTGTTTGTTTCCTGATGAGCGGAGATCTGGCAAAAAATGGGATCATTTCACTTGTTAGTGCACTTTTGAAATGAGTCATGTGTATTTCAGCACTGCTTCCAGAAACTTAATTGAAAGTTCTGGTGTCTGTTGTTGTAAGGGGAGAACCATATGCTATGGAAAGACATGACTTGTTTTTTATAGTCCAGAAAGATTATAACAGCATCAAATCCCAACTGTTGTGGCAATGCATTTGGAGAGCAGGAATAAATCTAAGAGTTTCTACTGTAAGGAGATCTAAAACCTGACAATAACAAAAAAGGAGAGACTGTTTGGGAAAACACAGTTTCATTGTGCTGTTTGATAGTGCAGATAATCGTTGTTGACTGATCTACTTAAGGGCAAATGGCTGCAGGAATGTCTCCCTCTCCATGCAGGATAGAATGTGTACAGAGTCAGTTGTTTGTGAGGTGCTTATGGTGCTTGGCAATCAGCATTGCTGGCCCATCTTTGAAAATCCTGGTTAATCATGCCATACCATCCCATTCATCCTTTCTTTTTATTATTTGCAAAGCTCTCTTGGCTGGAAGATAAAGTCAGTGAATAACATGCTGAGAAACAAACAAGCCTCATGATGCCAATCCCCAGCAGTGTCAGGAGCAGAGCTGCGAATCCAAGGAGCACAGTGGTGAGAACAGTGCTCCCAAGATCCTCGTGTAAGAGCTTCCTTGAGGAGCACTGGAGTCCCTCTGTGACCATCTCATCACAGACTGCATGCAATTGTACAACACAGGCCTTGCTAAGACAGCCTCTGCAAAATGACTGAGTGAAAGCAGAATGCATGAAGCAACAACACTAATGATGTAAGTTTCTCTGTCTAAGGAGAGCAATATGGGTAGTTGAGTTTATGCAGTGCCATCCCACAGAGATTAAGCCCTTATTCATCTATTGGAGATGTCCACAAGGACATAGTTTGCCAAGCACAAGTGGTACAACTGGAAGAAGCTGTTTTGTTTGGCAATGACGTTGCAGAGTGGTAACAGTTGGGTTACTGAGTTTTGCTCCTTTAGTTTAGTTGGCATTTCTGTTTGAATAGACTGTTAGCAGCCCTGTCACTTACACAGCAATCCCAGTACAACCCCACACCTCTCCCATGCCTCCTCTACCCACTGTTTCACACTTAGTCTCTTCCTTCCGCAGGTCATCTTCAGCAAAGCATGTAAACCAGTGCATAGATTTAAGTATATACTTAAGCCTCAAAATAAATTGAGCCCCTGTTTAAAGTTAGATACATACTTAGGGTTTTGTGCACTGGGGATGAAAGGTACTGTCACCCACGCAGGGGTGCATGTCCTGGACTGCCACACCCCAGTCAGGAACCAGATGGAGCAGGAATGGCTCCGGACCATGTTTGCATGATGCGGCAAAGAGAGTCCTTTCAAAGTCATACTGTAGGTGGGACTGCAGTAGATACAGTAATGAAATAATAACAGCCACGTCAGAAGTGGAAACTCAGCCTTTTCCTAATTCTGCATTTCCCTCTTTTATACATATGCCATATGCTCCAGTGGCATCTGTCAGAAGATAAATTGTATGTGGCAGAATAATATATTATGTATAACTTGAACACAGGCTTCCTATCATTGATAGATTTTTTCCTTCTTTTTCTTTGTTTCTCTTTCTTTTCCTCCTCTTGCATTGTTCATCAGTTCAGAAAACCTAATTTCCCACAAAGATGGCCAAAAAGCATGCAGGGCTGTTCACTGAAAGTTTAGCCAAGGGTCTGTGAAAACAAATATAATTAAAGATTGAAATGGGAGAAACTTGGCTGAAGTTTATTAACTTCAAAGTAGGGTGATAAAATTGAATTGTTCTTTCAGTGGGCACAGATGATATCTTCAGGTTATTAACGCAAGGAAAAGATAAACAAATGCTCAGCAGTATGATGCTTTTCTGTTGGGAGGAATTTTCTGAGGGCCCACCGGGTTTGGCTACTGAAGCAAAGGTACTGAGGTCATCTTAGCTAACATCTACCTCTCTCCCTAAAGGGGCCCTGTAAGATCTTATGGGACCAAAAAGGTTGCTGATATTTCTAGTGCTCTAATGGGATACCCAATTAGCAGGGTAAAAAAAAGTTGTTTTTCTACAGTTACTTTGTCTCAGGCAGAGGAGTGAAAACTCATCTCTGCAAGGCTGATCCTGCAAGATCCTGGGTCCCCGTGTTCCATGAATAGGGGGGAACAACTCAGGACGTTTTCAGATGTGTTTAGCAGCTTGAGTGGTGACCAGAGTAGAATAAAGGTTCAGAAAAGCCTAGTCTGACCTAAGCGGACAGTGCTGGGATCCAGCCTGCTGCTCTCAAGGCTTTAGAAGTCCACTGGTCTGTTAAGCCTTCAGATAAGGCAGCTGCTCTGGAACACATTCACTCGCTTGCACTGCAGACGACATGTGACCATCCTTTAGACACAATTCAGAGCAAAGAGGCACGAAGAGCATCTCTCAAAGCACCTACCTCCTGGAGTGACACTGAGATACAAAAATCATTTTCAAGTACCACAGTGGACTCCTCACAACTGCAAATGGGAGGTCAGGTCAGGATGGAGGTGAGGATACAGGTGGCCACCTCACTCTGAGGCTGATCTCTGAGGCTGCATACTGGCGAGGGGGAGATGTCCCATTTTCTCCTAGGGCCAGAGGTGGCAGAGGGCTAGGCAGTGGGGTGGAAGGCACCCAGCCTGCGTTTGTGTAGGGTGTCTCTGTAGCCTGCTTTCACCTCATCCAAGTCACTTGCAGCAGACATCCCTTGGAAGGGCCCTGGATACTGCACTGTCCGCAGACTATCAGAGATTTTTAAGAATTTATCATTCTTCTTGGAAATCACAGTCTTCCTCCTTCAGTGTTGGCAAAGCAGGGCTGGGGAATGCTTATGCTCCATGCTGCGTGCATGAGAACAGCAGGAGCACTCACAAACTCAGGGTCATGCAGGTAGAGCAGATTTTGAATGGCTTGATGGGTCTTTGATTCCAAATTTATATATATAAATATATGTAGCATCATGAGTCATGACAGCGTTCTGGGAGAGCATCATCTTAATGCACAGGAGGACAGCAAAAAGTGTATCTGACCACTAGTTAATTTTAAGATCTCCCCCTGTGCCAGATGCTCACCAGTGCTGAGGCACTGCTGACCTAGCAGATCACAGGGAGTTTGAGAACTCAGCAGCATCCCGGAGTCAGCCTCTCACTGTGTGAATCAAAAAAAAAAA
>VXAL01000586.1:60203-73600 GCA_013399475.1 Chauna torquata | reverse complement strand
GTCCGTGCCAGGCATTGAAGAATGCCATGTCACCTTTAATTGTAAAGTACCATATTGGTTTTAAGCTGCAGATATAGGAAATGGCATTTCTGAAATGACCAAGTGTCTATTCCCTCTATCTTTTCTCTGTAGAGGGAAATTTCTACCTTACAAGGGGCTCACACAAGGACCATGGCCCTCTTGCATCTCATCTTTGCCCCTCTGTGTTACAGAGTTTTTGGCAAACAGCAATGGTTGTGGTAACCATTATTGTAGGCCCACAAGTTGATACTCCTCCTGCCCCAGTGGCTTAGAAGTCCAAATGGTCTGGCAAACCAGGTCTGACTGTATTGTTTCAGAAACAAATTGCAGAGATGCTAAAGCAAGCAGATGGAAAGAAGGCACACCAGTCTGTGCTCTACTGGAAACGTGCAGAGAAGTAGGACCTCTTAAGGAGGAGATGTCTGCAGGTGGCTGAATTTAAATTCCTAGTGACTCGGACATACAAAGAGATCATGGGAGGCACGTTTTAGAAATTTGTCTTGTATACAGAAGCAAAACCAATTACAAAAATCGCAAACTGCAAATTTGGCAGCACCAAATAAACCAAATTCTGCCATCTGTCAGAGGAGAAAGCAGCCTTAAACCCAAGCTTGAGGTGTTGCCCCTTTGCCTGCCAAATTTCTTCCCACATCTGATTGCTCTAATGGGCCCAAATGCTGCAATGCCTCACAGGTCATGCAGGGATCTTTGTGAGATACGAGCAGTCAGTGCCTTTCCACATGCCGCCCTGTGTCGCCCTGCCTCTGCCAGCAGCTGCAAAAGCTTGCTAGAGGTTATCGATGGAACATTCCTTGCTGTGAGGAGCATTGTTTTCACTCCTGATGGGGACCCAGCTACAGCAGCCACGGGGCTCAGAGCCACCCAGCAGGGCGAAGGCAGCATGTGGGCAGCACCCAGGTGCCGGGGCCCCCAGAGACCCAGTGAGGTGCTGGAGACCACTTTGCTCCCATTCAAGGGCAAGTCAGTGAAGTGGCCAAGCTCAGTTACTCACAGGCTATGGCCAGGCAGTGCTCAGCATGCTTAGATGAACCAGTTTGACATGTTTGCTAGAGAAAAATAATTTGCCCATGTTGCTAGGTCCCTTTCTCTCACTTCTCAGTTTGTACTTACGTTTCGCAGTGCACAGAAGGGGAGAATGAGATCAAGCCTGTCAAGAAACTGCTGAGGAAAGAGGTCTTGTGAAGGTCATGGGCGATGGCCTCCTTTACTATTTATTAGTTGTGTTTCTCCCCAAGAGCTCCCGCATGATGCTCTTGTCCTTCGTCCTGTTCTGGTGGAAACACTGTAAGAAAGCACAATCCACAGTGGCTTCTTCCTCCTTAATAATAATTGTCTCCCTTGCTGCAGCTGATGTGTACGCAGCCCAAGGCAAAGGTTTAGCGGGCCATTTGCAGGAGGTTCTATGGCCAGGAGGCTCTCTGGGTCCTGCTGACATGATTGCTAGGGGGGTTCCTGTTGTAGAGCTGAGGAGGCGAAGTTACTGGGAGAAATCAACTTGAATGAAATTCCTACCCGTAGACAGCAAGACAAAAATAGTGCATTTTCTGAGCTGTTGAAACAGGAGTTGATTAGCCGTGCAATATAACACTACTTAGTAATCTACAACAATAGCACACTCCATTTATTCTAACACGGCAAAGTTTTGTCCTAATGGCAAAAATGATAAATACAGCACACTGCACATCATCTTCACCACCTTCAGCAGGGCAGGCAGACTGCAGTGCTCGCGATGCCATCACACCAGACACATCTCTGCGCCTGGTCTTCAGCTACCCAGAAGGCTGGGGACCTATCGTGTCTGGGAGCCGGGCCTGCGGAGTAGGCTGGCCCGTGGGGACAACTGGCCCCTGCCTCTACCAGAAGACAAAGACTGAAAAAGGGGTGGGGGGCGTGGGGGGCACTTACAAAGAACCCAAAGGCAAGTGCTGTTAGCTGGGGCTCTTGAGAGGAAGGTCAAGCCAGAGACTGATCAAAGATCCAGCTTCTCTTGGCCCTAAGGCTGTGTGGGAAGGAGGGTCATGGCTGAGCAGAGGACGCTAACGGCATTCACAGGTTGGTCTGGGGATACCCTGGAGTCTTGCTGGCTGTTGGCACGAACATTGCCAAAGCTTGAAAAACAACTTGCTGGAGCTCGAGCCTCGTACAGGCATCTCCTTGGCATTTCTTCACAAACAATAACACGGGGCTTCTGCAAGGGCCTCCGGGCTCAGCAGCTTTATCTTCATTACTGGGTGTTTACACCTGTTTGCTGTCTCTTCTTCATAGTGCTTTGATTGTGCGAGCAATTAGCAGGTCTGGCGCTAGGAAAAGGTGTTGTGGCACAGGCACTGCGGGACAGGAGCAGGAGTTATTTTTAGGCCTGTAGAGTTTCAACTGTAGCACCCCTGTGCTGCACCGCTCTCCAAGGCAGCACCCTCCTGTCTGGCAGGATAAAGATCTGCTGAAGAGGGCAGAGGGCTAAGCCGGCAACCCCCATACTACCTGCTTGCTAACACCTGCATCACACCATGCAGCTGACACCCACTGCCATGCTCACTTCTCTTCACACTAGAACTGGCAAGGAGATTGACTCTTAATGGGAAGACCAGGAGTACATTTTGGACCAGCCAGGTAGGTCCCTGGAAAAAAGGCATGTTCGTAACCAAGGAGCAAGGTGGGTGGTTGGCCACCAGTGTGGACAAGGAAAGACTACAGCTAAATCAGCTTTTTTCTTCCCATTTGTAAAAATAAACAGGAGTCTCTGAGATCCCTGCTGCAAACTCTGTGCAAATCTGTATGCAAATTTAGACCTCATGCATCTGAGCCCATGGTTCCGAAAGTCAGCAGATGTCCCTGGAGCTACTCCTGGTACAGGATCAGAGGTTTGCACGGCCTTTGGCAGCTCTTGACCCTAAAGCTGTGGAGCGCATGCCTTCTCAGCTCATTCGGGTCCAAGCACATCTCGAGAAGGTGGCTCTGAACGTGCTTTAACCCGTGGAGCTGACAGGTACAATGTGGCATCCTGGTACAGTTCAGCAGACAGGACCCTCAAGTTGGATACAGTCCCAATTGCAGCCAAGCAGTGAGCTGGAGCTGACAGCTGCCTGCAGGGGCCAGGAAGCCTCAGTGAAGGAGCCCCTCAGCCATCCAGGGGAGCTGTCGCTATCCCTGTGGCTTCGGGAGACTCCCAGAGCAGCTTTCTCACACTGTGGGAATGATTCACCAGCGGTGCCTTGGCCTCCCTTCTGGCTGCTACATGGGATGCAACGTGCCTTGCTCTGTCCCAGGAGAGATGGCTTTGCCCTGAGTTCTGGAACTTAAGGAACAAAAAAACAGCTGGAGAGCTCTGGAGACCAAAGGCAGAAGTGTCTGTAGGCATGGTGCAAAGCCTTTCCCACTTCCAGCAGGTAGTTGTGTTAGCTGGGAGCTCGCCCTGCCCTGTCCTGCCAGTGGAGTTGATTCCCTTTTTCCAGTCAGGGGATAGAGTTGGAGAAGTTACAGATCACAACCAATATTTATTAGAACACCTTTTATTAATGAAGCTGTTATTAGAATCAAGCTGTTAGTAACAGATCAGTATTCGCACAACAGTAACTAACTCACACCTGCAGTTCCCTGGCTGAAGCTCCAACTCCAGGGAGTTGACCCTGGAGGGTTATGGTGATGGGCTAATGTCTTTTACACTGAGAAAGTCCTTCAGGGGTATCTGCATTCATCAGATGTATATATAACCTGTAGCCTTGGTCTGCAGGTAGCACACACACACCCTTCTTGGATGTGGTCCGAGTTACGCATCCAGCTGTGGATGGCAGCAATGCTGGTGCCTTGTAACCTTAAGGTTACTGGTTCTTGTGGAGCCAACAGCAGTGCCAGTCTCGGGACTGTATCCATCTTTGGGAGGCTTTCCCATGCTCTCTCTCCACATGTACTTTTCCTTTCATCCCTGCAGTCCCTTTGCTCTTTGGCACAACCATCCCTGGAGGGTGCCCTGGACTGGAGGCCAGCAGCTCAGGTTGGCTAATGGCTGTCATGCTACATCCAGCGTGGTCAGCGCAGCCTCTTCTGCCACCCCAGCCTCACCAGAGCCCAGGGCAAGCACGTTGTTGTGGTTTAACCTGGCAGGCAGCAAAGCACCACACATCTTGGCACTGTGTTACAGTCCCGGAAAAAAACTCTATGCAAGGTATGATGTGACTCACACAGTAGCTTTTGTTCAGGGAGTGTGTCATGTGTGCTGTCTTCAGGTCTACAGACCATCCTCTTCCAGGTTGCTGAACACTTCAGTGTGCTATTGCACTGAATTTCCACTCTGCTCCTAGGGGACTTGAGCCCACCCTAGACTTCTGGGACAAGTTCTGCCAAATCCAAGGCAGAAGTCCCTGGGGACACAGCCAAGCACAACACTGCTGAGTGGGAGAGGGGGAAACAAGGCAGCTGGTGGGAGCAGTGGTATTCACAGAGCATCCCCACATGGTTTCAGGGCACCCTGTGCCACAGCCAGCATTGTGCTCCATCGGGCAAAGAAGCAGTTCTGCCGTGGGAAAGAGGACACGGGAGGTAGGAGGAGGTGGTGATGTAGCAAATATGCCTCCTCAGAAGCAGGGCTCCAAGAGTCAGGAATGGGCTTAGCAGTTCATCTCCACCACAGTTGAGCCAGTTGCATCGGAGAGTTAGTCTGTCCTGAAGGACATCTGTCTTGGCATCTGGAGGATCTTGTTGTTTGTTCCTGCCATTATTTACTTACTTAGTTTTACATCTTCCAACCCAGAAAACCATGCATCCCTGTGAGCCTGACAGCTTGATTTTTATCAGGCAGAATGTCAAAGAACAACACCAGCTTCCAGGAGCTTGGAGACATCATGAGAAAGTAGCCAGAAGTGAGCAGGAATTATCAGGAGAACATGTGAAGAAGGAGATGAGAACTGGTTTTTAAACTTCTTGAGATGATGCCTTGTCTCTGGTTCACAAGAGGAAGGCCCAACAGAGCCCCACATGGAGCTCAGCACCATTGATCTGGAGCAGTCTTGCCTAGTGATAAAGCAAACCAGAGTTTATGAGGAGAGGGTGGTCTCAGGACTAGTTAAGTGGAACTTCAAAAGGAATCATCAGCTCTGGAAAAAATCATGATGGTGGCCAAACCCCCTGCAGCCTCAGCAGGGTTTCAGATCTGAGGCAGCTGGAGAGGTTTTTCCCATTTGTTTGGTCCATCTGAGCCACACTCGGGTGGTACAGCCAATATCACCACCCAGGAGGATGGCAATACAGCAGTGCTTGGGTTGGGATTAGGAATCCTGCAACCTGTGGTGGTGCACCAGCAGCATTCATCTCACTGACAGTAATGCTGAGCTGATGGTGCGACCTCCTGCTGATGATCCCAATGTGATGGACCTGACTGAGCACTGCTCCGAGGGAGAGCAGAAGCATGCAGCTAGCAGAGGTGCAGCAGACATCAGGATCAGTGCAATCCTGTGGTGATACTGTGAGCACCAATGATGGCCTCCCCCTGCCCTGCCAAGGCTCTGTCTCAATGGCGGGTCCTGCCAAGGCCAGAGAGTGGGTTGGCAGCAATGGGACAGGGGATCCAGCCCTGGCAGGATGGAGCAAGGGGAGGGACCGGGGCTCCACGGCTGCAGGGCTGTGACACAGCAGGATGCCAGCATACTGCACGCTCTCTCTCATTGCGTCTGCATGTTCATGAATGATAGCCAAGAGGGACTGAATGAGGCCTGCATGGTCCATGGTGCTCTGCAAGTCTTGTCTCCATTGCCAAACAGCCACCACAAGTCTCTGAGCCTCTGAACCCCTCCTCACCTGCACCCCCCACCACAAGCTGTAGCGTAAATGGTGGCAGAGGAAGGGTATACCACTTCTCCCCGGCACTGCAACTCAGCCAGAGATCTGCCATCTGGGGCCTGACTTTTCTCCTGACCTGCAAGCTGGAAGCCCTGGTCTGGAGAGCTGCTTGGGGCTTTCCACTGGCTGTGTTAGCTCAGCCTGGGTGCCAGGCACCTGCTCTCTTCCAGCAGTCAGGCACTTTAACAGGGATCCAGTGACATTAATATTGTGACCCTAATATTTTCTGCAGGAAGAGGCTTTATAGAGCAAATTAAGTGAGAGGTTATTTGTCACTGGCAATGCCACAAACTGATCTTGGATACTGTGGATTTCCATACATAAGCCACTTCTCTCCACCCCAGCGTGGGAACATTGCACGGACAACACCAGGAGGCTGCATGTGCTCAGTCCATGACCTTGCATCTCCCCAGCCACCGCGCTGGCCGGCCTGCTCCCACCCCACTCCTAGCAAGCAATGCCCCAGCAAACTGTGGGGTCCATGCTGTAAAGGCAGAAGCAGACTGTGCTGCCGCTCCCTTGTGCCACCTGTATGCTTTGGGATGCTGGTCCCTTGTTTCTCTAATGAGGCCAAGGAACCACCTGCATTGCTAACCTACCAGCTGGGCAGCCTGGCCAGACTCTCAGCCCCTGCTGCTGCTGGCAGGCAGGCACTCACCTGCGCTATGGCCGCGATAGGACCCCAGGAGCAGACCAAGCCCTAGCCCTTCTCCACACGGCCGCTGCCAGCTGCTCCACTCAGATTGGGCTCCATCAGCCCGCACTGACCAGCCGCACAAGTGCCAGCGCCAGGGACAGCCAGCCCCGGCACCCGTGGGGAGAAGGGGAAGGGTGGTCAGCATGAGGCTGGCTGGAGGAGCTGCACCAGGACAAGGGCCATCACTGGTGCTGGGGAGGGTGGCGCAGCCCCCACTCAGCCAAGCTCCCTGGCTTACCCACAAAACTGGCCTGGAGGTGCCAGACATTGTCTGCAGGGAAGCAAAATGCCGTGCCTGGTCTGCACTGCCCGCGCTGCAGAGGCCAGCGGCACAGCTGGGGGCTGGCGGAGGGACTGCGGCTGAAGGAAGGGACAAAGGCTCATGGAAGGGCTGTGGGTTCAGCAGTGGCCACAGGGAGCCACTTTTCTGGGTGACGTCCTTCTGGGGAAATAAGGGACCCTGTGAGTGCCATCGAGCACAGCTTCACGAAGGGGCACAGCACTGGTGCTGTGCCGGGTCACTGGGGAGATGGCAGGGAGTGTGTGCGCTTCTCTGATGAAGATAAATGAGCACATTTATGTCAGCACCAGAAAGCAACATCTGCATGGTGCCTTAATGAAAAGTCAGGTAGCTGGTAATACAATTACTGTCTGGATTGTCAACAGCAAATTAAACCCTGTTTAGGCTGGGTGCTGGCTTTACTCTGGAGTTATTTTATACAGGTAGATCAGCTGGGCTCTTGGGGCTCAAGGTTTTGCTGTTATTTATGGGGGCCTTCACTCTCATGGACCAGGTCCCCAAATTTCTTCTGCCCTGGAGCATTCAGATTCCTGCCTCTTCTGATGCTGCACAGGCACAAAAGGCAGCTTCACCCCTGATGCCCTGTCCTGCAGACGGAGATGCCAGTGTGGGGACAGTCATGCCCCTATCTGTAGGGTGCCAGATGTGCTGTTTCAAACCCTGCTCCCAGTCTGGGCAATTGTCAACTGTAGGAGAGAATTCAGGACACATCCTTAAGGATGCTGAGTGTTTTCAGCTCCCCACGAAGGCAGAGGCACCACAGCTCAGAGTCCAGGTGCTTACGCAGAGAGTAACTGGTCTGCTTCCTCACTCCTGTGCCATGAAGAAAGACTTCAGAGCAAAAGAAGGTTGAATGTACTAGTCTGGGTTGCAGTAGCTTCCTGGGTGCGAAGTTCTCCTGGGTCCCAGCTTGCCAGGTTAACGCTGGTGCCAGTGTCACTCCGGAGCAGGGAGGAGCCTGAGCAGAGCCTCAGCACCTAGCGGGTGCTAAGCCCCACATGGGATCGTGCAGAGCTGGGATCACAGAGTGATGCAGTGATCCCTGTCCAGAAAAGATGCTCGTGGGTTTCCGTTGAGCTCAGACTCCCTGGTCCTGTCACTTCACTGTCACCACTTCCAACACGAGCGTCTTTAAAAAAACCCTTTGGCTGACAGGGGAAGCTCAGCAGCCTCCAGCAGAGATCCTCAAAGCTGGGAGGGTGCTGCTGGGACATGCTGCAGCTGAACTGCCGCTGCCCCAGGCAGTGAGTGACAGCACATCTTTTCTCCTTTTCCTCTTCCACACTCCTTGTTGTGCTTCTGACTCCCTTTTTTGGCCATGCATGACATTAGCAGCTGTTCTTAGATAATCACAGATGTACAGGAAGCCAAGGCAGCTGACAGAACAAACATCCCATCTCTTTTCCTTCCCCTGTCTGATTCTGCTCTCGGTTCCTCTCTGGGGTGGAGGAGACCAGGTGCTGTCACCAGGCAGCTCTGATGAGAACATAGCCTCCCTGCACAGCACATTTCTCTGAATGCCCCAGTGCCAGCAGCCCGGTGAGGATTTCAGTTGTCCCCTTCCCTAAAAGAGGGTTTTATCCTCTTGGTGGCAAAAAAATATGCTTCCAAACATGCTGTCCAGTGGGTTGAACAACAGGCATAGAGTATCAAAGTTTGTGGTTTTATGTATATTGTTTTTAACCTGATCACACCATTTTGAGGGTGCAGCTCTACAGTTAGGGCCGAGGACTCAGTGGTGCTGCAATGCCAGTTTGCACAGTGGGATGCAGTCATGGTCTGAGCAAGGTGGGCACAGCACAGCCTGTCACATGTCCTGCAGACAGAGCGCACATGTCCCAAAGCCGTAGAAGTAGGGTGGGTCTGGTGCTTGCTCACTGTGCAGAGTGTGGTTTTGCTGATCAGTCTCTGCTGGCCATGTTTCCCCAGAGGAGCTACATCAAAAGTGCCACAGCCAAAATAACGACCTTTGCCTGCGTCTCCCACCAGCCTTAGTCCCCTACGTGCAGCCTGAGAGTTTCCTGTGATGTGCAAAATCCATTCCCCTTTGCTCCGTTACTTCATGCTTAGGCAAAATCTCCTCTCCTGGCCCTCTGAGCATGAGTGCTGGCCATTGTGCCAGCCCAGACCCGGGCAGTTTGCTCAGCAGCGACCCTCAGCTCCCTCCACCTGAGCCCTGTGCCAGGCACAGCACCGGCAGCCTGACCTCCGTGTCTGCCTGTAGCCTGTGCCGAAGCACTCTGGCTTCTTGTGCCATATGCACAAACAACTGTTTGGAGGTCGGCTTTAAATCCCACTCTCTGAGCAGCTGGCGGACGCAAGCCGGCATGCACAGATGCCCAGGACCCTATCAAAGGGCTGGAGCACGCAGATCAGCGCAGAGCCATGCTGCCAGCTTCCACCTTCCCAGCCTCCCCATACGCCACCAGGCAGGCAGGGGCAGAAGGCAGCTGTGCTGGCCTCTGCAGGGCCCTAGCCCTGGGACAGCGTAGCCCCACAGGCTAGTGAGGTGATGGACTTGGGTACGAGGGCATGTATTTGCTTTCTCGGGTCTACTGCTTGCTTGTTGCAGAATCTTGAATAAGCCACTTACTGCTAAAGCTTTGCAAAGCAAGGATGAAGCATCCCTGCCCCATGGAAGATCTGAGGATGAAAAATCTTTCAAGGACTATGGGATACTCAGACACAACAGGATGGCCATGTCACCTCCAAGGGGGACAGCATTGTGTGCAGAGAGCTGCAAGTGGAAGGTGGTTACAGGGATACTCAGAAGCCATTTTAGGCTGTTGCTCTATGGCATCCTGATGTTGTCTTGTCTCTGGAGATGCTTCTGATGTCAGCTCATCCTCCCTGGCAGTATATTACATGTACCAGTCAGCAACACAAGACGCCTGATGATAAATAGTTTTAAAGAAAAGACTGGGTAGGGCTCAATATATTATCATCTTTCTATTAACACAGAGCTTCAGGTGCCAAAAAAAGCAGCTTTCCTGGCATACTTTCAGGGCCATTGTGCCAGACCTGCATCCCAGCTGCAACTTTGACAATGATACTCTTGAGTTGTACTTATTCAAGTGCAGCATGCAAACAAACCGCAGAGCAACCAAGCAATTAATAGGTTTCTCAGCCTGGCCTGGCCCAGATGTTATTTCTAAGCATGTCCTTGGCCAGGACTGTTCAGGGTAGTTCAATCCCATGGACTGAAGGCCCCAGGGATTTCTCCCCTCTGGGGTTGGTTGAGATGAGGAGTTGCTTCGTACTGATGTTGCCAGGTCCAGCCAGCAGCAAGGCTGAGCCAGATGCCCACACAGCCTGCAGGCACTGCCAAGAACAGGCAGACCAGCACAGGCATGAGGGCAGTGCCTATGTGGGTACCCATGGGGATACAGGTTGCATGAACAACCCCCATCCTACTTCTGAGGCTCAGGGAAAAAAAAAGTCTTCATGAGCATCCTCAGTATCCCAGGCCCTCAGTCTCTCCAGGATCTGACTCCAACACTGCCTGTTACATTCATGGGCTGGTTTCGCTCAAATTCACTACTGGATTGGGATCAGATGCACATAAAAGGATGCACCACACAGAAAAATCAGAAGAGAGGACAGACTGCATGCTTGTTCCTCCCTGATCTACCTGGGTCCTTCCCTTTCCCCACCAGTGAGCTTTCCCTGAACTATCTAGTAATGAGCCTTGTGCAATCCCCAAATGATCTTGTTCAGTCCCCAAACTTCCCCCACTTTTCCCGCTGGAAGCCCTGGGCACTTTAGCTTGCACAGCTTTCCATAGGGTTTCTGCTGCTACATCCGGCGAAGGTTTGCCACAGCAGCAAAGATGTGATTGCACCACTGTGATGGTTTAGGGGTACCTGGTGCAGAGGGGCCAGGTTAGCTGAGGTTGGCACTGCCTCATTTCCACTGGTCGCTCTGTTTGAGTTGTCCTTCTACAGCCATCCTTGAAGGACAGGCACAGGGAAGCAGCAGGGGAAGTGCGAAAGGATGTTCATCACAGTTCTAGGTGAGCATAACTCTCATTTGAGGTGTTGTGCTTCTGTACAGCGTAATATTCCATATTAGCCCTGTCTTTGAAGGATATTTGTGACCCCTTAGCAAAGTCTGTAGTCAAAAAACAGCACAAGATAAACCAGTGTTTGAGCACAAGATAAACTAGTGTTTGTGAATGCCTAAACTGAGACCACCATGCTCATTACATGGGACTGCAATTTGGAATGACAGCAGATTTGGGAGCATGCCTTATGTCACCCCCTGCTAAATTCCTGTTTCTGAGTGCTTGAATAAGTACCCACAGCATCATATTTCTCCTTGCTAAACACAGTACAAGTGATCACATTAGCCCCTAGAGATCCCAAGGCCCCACTGTACAAGTGAGACACGAATTCATATTCAGAGACTCTTCCAGTCCCAAATGGCTTATGAGCTATCCTGGTAAGACAAACAGAGGAAATATTATAAGGCTTGCTTTCCAGATGGGGAATTGAGGCACCAAAAGGTTGAAGTGACTTATTTGGGTTTTGGAAAGGAAGCTCACCAGAGCCTGAGCACTGAAGCATCCCTGGAAGAAGACTTCACCACTCTGCATCCACCTCATCCAAAATACTAGGTGGCACAAAAAGGGAGATGCCAGCACCTATGAGATCAGCATTCATGCTGCCAGCCCAGCTCTGCTGTGCCCCCAGCTCCTCCTTGTTGCATGAGGGTGGTGGGATGGAGGCAGCCCTAGCAGAAAGCTGTGCCCCTTCCTGCTCCGCTCCTGTGGGCAGGGGCTGCCCCCTCCTCCAGGCAGGTGCACACAGGCCACGCAGACTGGGACACAGGGCACGGATGATGCTTGCACAAGGCTGATGCCATGGTTAGAAAACTAGCTGATCTACCAACATGAATGTGGTTCATCAAAGCAGCCCATATTGCTGCAAGCCTCCAGTGCCCACTGGCACGTGCGAGGACAGCTCTGGAGATGGAGCGGCAGCTTGCTAGCAGATCCCAGGGAGCTCTTCCTGCAGAGGCTGTGCAATCCTGTTTCTCCCCTGCTCGCTGCTGTCACCTAGGCACTGCTAGGGTTTTTTCAACAGATTTGTCTCCCACTTTGCTTCTCCTCATCTTGGGTCCTTTCAGTGTTTCTAGCATGTTATGTTGCAGCCTGGGGAATTGTGTCAGCACCTATCCTGTGCCTGCTCTTGTGTATGTGTGTGCATCAGCACGTGTGTACATGCACATGTCAATGCACATATATGCTTGGAAAGGGAGAGGCAATCCCACAGTTTAGATAATCTAGCCCGGTATCTTGCTGCCATTGAGAGTGACTAGGCTTTGGAAGAGGCCACAGGGAGCATGGGCATGAAAGTCTGTGTGGGCGTGAGTGTCTGTGGTGTACGCAAGGGGGATGAGCTGCGGCAGGGCTGCCAATGGTGAGTGCTGCCCATGCTCACAGCTGGCTGGGCTGAAACCTAGTGCTCCCAGGCAGGAGCTGTATGCAGCGAGCAGGATCAATCCCTGAGGACATTCAGGTCAAGGCTGACCCACCTACCTTGCACAAGGCCTCAAGACCCCTGGCTCCCTCCATCTTCAGGAGTGAGAGACATCTGGAAAGCACGGGTGGGGAGGCCTAAGCCCCCTGGCACCCTTGGGAGCCTGGGTTCCCCAGAGACTGGTCACGCAGGCAGCTTAGCTGGGAGTCCAGAGTTACTCCTGGCTTCCTCCATTCTCTCTGACACAGGCAAGTTTGGCCAGCCCATGGGTGGCCCCAGGCTTCCTGTGCTTTGTAAGACTTCGGGAGGAGGTCTGCAAAACTATTTTAAGGTGTTTTTAGAAACAACTTGTGTTTCTGTACATGGGAGACCAGGATAATCAAGGTCAGATGCTCAGATGTCACTTTTGGCTTTCTAGACAGCCAGAGGCTGAAGATTTTGAAAACACTATAAGCTGAGATTTTTTTGCTTCTTCCTGATTTTACATGTTATTTGGCATGCTGTTGTACCACTGCAATCAGAAGACCATAGCTTTATTACTTAAAATACAGAAAATCAAGCTTGGGTTTCACATAAGCCTGCAACTCCTGGAGCAGCGCTGCTTGAAGCCCACACCAAATACTGTGAGCAGAGAAGTTCACATGAGTTGGCCAGGTGCTGCGTGCGTTTGTGAATGAGTAAATCAGCTGCTGAGCTCTGAGCAGGGGGGAAGAGCTTTGGAAATTTCCTGCGGAAGTGCAAAGTGACAGAAAGGCACTGCAGCGTTTGCAGCCTTGGCTGGGAGGCTCCTGGCTTCACTCGGGGGGGACGGGACTCAGAGGGGCTCCTGCAGGCTCAGGTGTGAATTGCTGTGCGGCAAAACAGCCCCATGCTGCTTCACACTCTCCCCAGGTGGGCTAGGAGCCTGGCCAGGCCCTGTGTGCTGATAGCGTGGTGCAGCCCTGCAGCTGCAGGGACAGGGCGAGTTACCCCACAACCCCAAGGAGCAGCAGCAGGCTTTCCTTTGCAAACCAGTATTTGCAAGCAAAAAAAAAAAAAAAAAAAA
>VXAL01000586.1:0-60186 GCA_013399475.1 Chauna torquata | reverse complement strand
TTTTTTTTTTTTTTTTCCTGAAGGCATAAAGTACTTTAGCAATAGTGGTGGAATGAGATGCTGGGATGGCACAGGCCTTGAGGAATTGCTTAAGAGAGCAGGTGTGTGGCAGTGTAAATTGTAGCTGTGAACCCCAGTTCTGCAGGCAGTGTCGGGAGGGCGGGATTGCAACACATCTGCTACAAAGTTTGAGCAAAAAGGCCTTGGTGGTTTATAATCTTTCTCTGTGAGGATTTCATGTCTCAGGTTTGTCTCAGAGAGCATGCATTGCCCCTTCCCTGATTGCAGGGAACCCAGGACTGCTTCCGATAAACCCTTTCTGTCTTGTTTGATTGCTGTGTTTCTTTGAGACCGATTGAGTGTTTGCCTTCATGGCCCTCCATAAATATTAAATACATAAATATTAAATTCTCCTTAAGCTATTCTGTGGTTTTTCTCATTTAATACCTTGCTGATCTCCTGGCCCAGAGAGATCATCAGGTTTGCAGGCACGTGGTTCAAGCTAGCATCGTGCTCAGGCACAGATATCCTGTGTCCAAGGAATGGGATGTCAGAAGTGCTCTGCACTGGAGTGAGTCTGAGCCCCCAGACACCAGGGACAGATTTGCCTGAGTGGAGGAGATAGCCCTGCTACGAGCTCCTGAGTCTCTGGTGCCATGGGAGCTAGGGATGGGTGCAGGATGCTCAAAGCTAGACATGGCAAAGCTCTGGGTGCAGCACTACCAGGGAGCCTGGCAAAGCATGAGGATGAACGTGAGCAGCAGTCCGGCATTCACAACAGCCGTGCTGCTGAGACTAGTCCCAGGCACCCAAAGAGGGATCATCTCATCCTGAGAGAGTCTGGGTGCCAGGGTTTATGTACCCTCCTCCATGATTTTCACAGCAAGGCCTCCTTCCTCTGGTCTGTACAGAGTTGTTGCCAGGACGGCAGCCATTGGTGCTGCAGCCTTTGGGGACCAAGTGCCCGAAAGGAGCAGCATGTGGGGCCAGAGAGCTGTGCTTCCCTCCTGCCTCCCTCTCCCGTGCTCTCCAAGCTTCGGCTCAGCCAGTTCCCTTTCAGCCAGTGGTGAAGAAAAGTCCTTGTGAAGGAAAGTCCTCCATCACAGCCGTGGTGTCAGCCTGCCCATGGATCCCGGCAGGCTGCAGTTCCCAAGGGCTTGTCAGCTCTCACGAGGTGTTACCCCTGGGGAGCTGGTATGGGGAGATGCGATGCTCCTGCGGGGGGTAACTGTGCTGGCCTTGCTCACAGATGTCTGCAGGGCACACAAGTCCAGCACAGCTGCCTGCCTGTCCTGTTTTATGTCTCAGAAACAAGGAAATAAATGACCAAGAATGAGACTTTTAAAGCTGAAGGATGACTGTGTCAGATGTGGTCCTGTCCTTTTCGAGGCATTCAGGACATCTGCCGCCCAAGGTGACAGCTTTCCCACAGGCGCTGCTCCAGCAGTACCTGGCAGGGAAGGCTGTGCTTGCCCTACCTGCTGTGGCTGCCACAGCACAGGGCCCCGCTGCCCCAGTTCCCAAGCCAGGGCAGCGTGCTGGGCCAACTGCCAGCGGGCCAGGGCCGCTTGGGCGTCCTGCAGCTGGAGAGCGTGGGGCTGGGAACCCAGTCTTATCCCGGGGTTGTGGTGTTCCCAAAGCAGGGGGCAGTCCACAGTTTACTGAGGTCTGTTGGTCCCAGTCCAGGTTGCTCTCTTGGTGTAAGCAGTGCTCAAATTCTTTTCTGTTGCAGAACCCAGCAGGGCTTTCCTCAGTCTCCCAAATTTGCTCTCACCTCTGACCCACCATGAACTACAGATATACATCACTCTCCAGGGACTGCCAGGAGCCAACAACGGTGTTCATGGACCCAGTTTTGGTGGACCCCACAACTGCACATTAGGGTTAGCATCCTGGTAGACCTGTTTTTGCCTGTTTCTTGTCTTAAAAAAAGAGTGAAGCAGAGTTTTCTGGCCTCCTGGGGAGATGGTTGAATTGCTCAACCAGACAGCAGTGGTAACAGAGCTGGGAAGCAGGACACCTAGTTGCAGTCCTGCAAAGCATGTCTGGGTGTGCTGCTGGGCCTCAGTTTCCCCCTCTGTGAAGAGGGGGTGGTTGGTCTTAGCTATTTGCTTGCGGTACTGCTGCCAGCCAGGCACTCAGAGCAGGGCACTGGGCAGAGTAGGTTAAATGGGTGACTCAGCCACCCAGAGTCCTGTGGCTGCAGCACACCCCACTCACCACCAGAGATGTGTGTGCTTCATATTAATAAATGGCAAGAATGGGATCAAGCTGCTCAAAAGTGACCTGTTGAAGAGAAAGCAAGTCCACAAAAGGGCCTTGGATGGCTGTAGTCTGTTTGCTAGCAGTTGGTGTTAGATCATCTTTCTGCTTGGGTTTTTCTTTAGAAACAGTAAAGATTTCAGGTTTCTTCACACTGCTTTGGCAAGGAACTTCTTGGTCTGTCAAATGTTTAGGGTGCAGTGTTTTTCATCTGGCACCTGGCTGCTGTGGAAAAGGCTGTCCTGCCACCCCTGCTCATTTTTGACCTTCTTTTTCCCCCCTTAGTACCAGCTGGGGCAGTCTTGTGTTGCACCAGACCAGAGAGTTAGGATCTAACTCATGGGTAGAATGCAGCACTTTCTGCTACTCTGGGTCCCCAAACCAGCACCCCAGGGGCTGTGGTGGAAGCCAGCGCAAGAGCAGTGGTAGCCTGGCTCTGCTACGAGCCACCCACACCCAGCCCCTGCCGTGCCCTCGACTGGCAGGGCAGGCCAGGATTTCTCCCAAAGGGTTTCTTATCTGCAGAGTTTGCCAGCCATGAAGGCAGGTCCCTGAGCACAGCCACACAGGCATAAACTGCCTGCAGAGTTTTTCGTCTCCGTCCTTGGGCTCCTCCTGTTACTTGTTATGGGTTGTTTCCCAGGGCCTTCTAACATGGACAAAACAACAGGAAAGCCACTTCTTTACAGTAGTGTGACTCAGGAATGATGGCTGCTCAGAGCAAGGAGTGTGCTTACACGAAGAGGGGCTTCATGGCAGCTTCAGTATCACTGAATTAAGACACCGAATTAAGGTTTGCTGGGCCAGTGGAGACCGGCCTTTGCAAAACAGAGCCTCACAAGGCTACTGCGAGACCTGGTCCTTTTTCGGCAAGGGTGGTCCCACACTGCCACTGTTGCTGAGCTGGCCCAAGCATTTTACCTGACTGTTGTTGGACCATGCTGAGGAGGGACAGCAGAGCAGGGTGCTTGGCTTCATGCCTGCCCAGCACGGGGGTGACCCTATCACCATCCCCGCTCCCCGCTGGGCGCTGTGCCGCGTGCTTGCACACTATTCACAGAAGGCTCTCGCTGCCAGCAGCTCCTGACGGATGGGCCAGGGCTGCTGCGCTTGTCTGATGCAGCCACATTCGTCTGATGCCTGCAGTCGAGTGCCACTGGCCTCTGAGGCACTGGGGCTGCCCTGTCCTGGGGGCTGGAGGCAGCATGGGGGCAGCAGGACCTATCCACCCTCCCACTCCTGGGGCTCCCTGCCTACCCATCTCTGGCACTGCACCTCCTGGCAGCGGTGCTGCTCCCTTCCCTTCTCCAGCTGCCCCCAGCAAGGAAAGCCAGTGCCCACAGACAGCTCCCACAGCAGCCAGCCAAGCTCCCTGTGCCCGTGCACGAGCACCCCCCCATCTGCCTCTCGCAGTGGGACAGTGGGGAAATGATGAGCCGTGTGCGTGGCCAGGCAAATACTTCAGTGCTGTTGAGGGGAATTTTGTGTCCCTCTGCAGAGCACACTGCTGCTGCTTGCACTGGGTCAAAACGCCGCCCTAGAGCATCACACCAAAGGTTTGTTGTAGAAGGCACCTCTTCATTAAGTGTGTGGTTCCCACCCTTTCTGCCACTGCCACCCTACTTTCTCCATCCCTGACAGCAGTGCCATGCCTACAGGGCACAGGAGTGTTCCCCATGGGGCTGGAGGCTCAGGCAGCCACTGCCCCATCTCGCGCCACAGCCAGCTGAAGGTGGACGGGGAGCTGGAAGGAGAGCTGCAGCTTGCACTGACACCGGCAACTGATGTGCCTCCGAGGCAGAGAGCACGCAGGCCTCTGCAGTAGTCATCATGGCCAGAAATACTGCTTTATTTCTTTAACGAAAAACGGCATTCATATAAATGCAGCGTGCAAATCAGGCACTTGGAGTATCACAGCCAGAGAGTGCAGGTGCCAGAGGACGTGGGGAGAAGGCATAGCTGAGAGCGATCCACCTGCAGGAGGGCAGACAGTGAGGGAAGGCATTCAGACACAGTGGGCTCCTGCAAGCACCAGGCAGCTCTGGGCAGAGCTCTGGTGGCAGAGCAGGGCTGAGTCAGCTCACCCCCTTTTCTCCCACCCCTGATCACATGGAGAGCCCCAGCCCCACAGAGCAAAGGCGGGATAAGCGATGAAGGGCAGCCAGTGCAAACAAGCAGAGGGTGATGTGCTGTCTAGCAATCACTCAGTGTTGCTCTCGGGTCACTGCATATCTGCCAGGAGGACCCACGCACTGACTGTTGATGCTTTGTACCATTGCTTAGGGACACCAAGCCTTACCTTTCCCCGGGCCCTGCAGATTCCTGGCCGTGCTCATGTGTGGGACATTCATCAGATGCAGCAAGCCCCCAGAGACACAAAACATGAGCCCGGGTACTCTGGCCATGGGGATTTTCTTGTCAGAGGTTCTGGTGTCATCCCCAAAGGACGTTTGGTGCTACTCTCCACTCTGGAGATCCCCATCTGGAGATTTCTAACACCAAATGTGACTTCCAGGACCCTCACATTTCTTCAAGCTCCCTGCCCATCCCAGGTGAGCAGAGTCCTTGTGACCCATCACTTTGGTCTTTGAACTTCGAGTCAGCCCTGCCTGGAGCAAGGAGAGCAGTCAGCTCAGTTTGGTGAAGGCAGTCTGTCCCATCCATTTGGGGTTACTTCTCTCCCTTTCTCATCTTCTGACTCCCTGAGTCCAACAGAGCTAAAGTCTGTCACTGGCTCAGCAGAGGTGAAGACAAGACAGGGCACTGAGTTCCCATGCCCGCAGGTCTCTTCTCCATTGCTGAGTGTTTGCACAGTCCTCTGACGGGGCAGAGCTCTCAAGGCAGGGCTGGACGCATTGAGAGCTGGGATCCATCCTGTTGTAGGAAAGACAGCAAAAGAAATAGCGAGGTATCTCTGGGCTGGTGGCAGCTGACCTGATACCTTGACTTAGTGTGTGATTGGTGCAGGGACCCTTGAAGGAACAGGAACTAAATGTACTCTGTATGCAAATGGACCAGAAAAGCAGAGTCTTCTACCAAGTGCATGTGTGTCTATACGAGATGGATCAAGGTCTACTTCAAAAGCATAGCCTGTTCTGTAGCAGGTTTTCTCTGGCCTTATCCAAGTGAAGCTCCCAGAACTAGACATAGCCATCTCCAGAAAAATTATGTGAAAGGACTGTAAGATCTTATGCAAATGGACTGTGTCTTTCCAGACCTGTGGGCAGACAAGTGAGAAGAGCCTCTGATCTTTCTTTTTGGCCTTTGTATGTTGCTGTGTTTAAAAAATTAGCAGCTATAATTTCAGGCACAGCAGGCAAGTCTCTTCATGATGCAATTGTACTGGTCCAATTGAACTCAACCCCTATGAAATCAGCGGGACTTTGGCTTGACTTTGGGTATCCCAGACTCCTGGGGATTCCCTGAAATTGTAAGCTTAGTGGAGTGCAGGAGGCGAGACACAAAGAACAGGGAGTGACACCAGCTGTTGGCAGGTGGCCCGGCCCCCCCCCCGCCTCGGTGGCAAACACGGCACCGTTCCACAGATGGACATGCATCGCTTAGCATTGAGGTGTCATTACAGCCAATATCCTTTGTAACAGCCGGCTGCAAGGAGCGCTGAATGCAAGTCACACCTTACAGGACCAGGGAGTGGGATCCTGGTATACAGTGATCCTGAAAAAGAGTCAGGATTAGACTCAGTTTAGGAGTCAAGTCAGAGGAAGCATTGAACACAGGCTCCCAGTGAGGCCAGTCCTAAGGGAGTAGAGTCAACCGGCAAATCCCAAGGATGCCAGGCTTGTTTAGGCCGTTGAAAAAAAAAGGGGGATGCAACAGCTGTCCATTGATGCATTATGGGGCAAACACTAGAGAAGAAAGAGTTCAGCTAAAGGTCACAGGAAATGGTGCAATATTTGGAGATGTTCAAGCTGGAAAATCAGACAAAAGCACAAGTGAGCACTGTGCAGCCTTGCAGGGGGAACAGGATTGTTATACCCAGGGCTCCTTACATCTCCCCCCTGTGAGGTGTAACAGGAATGGAGAGATGAATCCCTGCCCTTATCAGGCTCTTCAACATCTCTGCTAGAGGGGCAGCATTTCTTTCTGCTCTCCACGTTTCAGACAGGACATTAAGAAATTAGTGACACAAATTGGATTCCAAGGCGAGAACTAAGATATTTGACCTTTTTATTATGTTCTAGGCAGCATAAAGGGTGTCATCACAGATTACAAGAACACAGCCAAGGTACTTGGTCCACAAGGCTTGCGAGCATTGCAGAGGACTGCTGGGGAGGGGGTGCAGGGGGGCTAGAAGGTGATAGTCATAGCCACGGTCATAGCTATGGGTATGATGGGTTGGTTCTTCAGATAACACCCTGGCCCAGCCCAAGCTGTGGGCTTATTGCAAGTGCAGGTGGGTGGCATCCTTCAGCCCAGGTCCCATGGGACCAGGTATGGGAGCAGAAACAAATGGTCTCTCTGCTCCCTACAGGTCCTCAGACCTTCTGAGGCTGAGAAGAACTTGTGGAGCTCATTGCACAGTTTATTGTGTTGGTCAAAGATTGTGCCTTATTTGTAGACAAACATACAGGTATGCAACAAACAGCCCCAGCTGTGCTTAATTTGTTAGGATAAATTCCAAGGACTGTGAATCCTCTGGGCCTGAAGATGCAAGATGAGCACTGATTCTTCTAGTGAGAAATTTCTCCACTTGCCAAGAGTGGGGTCAGGCTGCAAGATATGAGTATGAGAGTGCCCTGGACACAGCGAGTCACCCCTGAGGGGCAGAAAGAGTGGAAGGAGCTGACCCACTGCCCTCAGGAGGGGCTGCAGAAAGCTGTGAAATTTTCCCTTGGACATTGAGACCATGTTGTGTTATTGCTTCATGAATTCATAGTGCCAGGATGATCATGCTTCAGCAGTAATAAATTGCAGCAATAAGGAGAGGTAATTGCAATTAGAACTATTGTGCTATAATTAGGATGTTTGTTACAAAATGGCAGAAGAGGCAGTGCTGATGGTATGAGAGGGTTCACTCTTGATGCCATGTATGACAGAAGAGACTAGAAGGACCAGGAGTTTCTGCTCAACGTTCATCAGGCATGGAGAGTGCTTGAGGCAGGTTCCCTGCGACATGCCAAGCACCAATCTGCCATGGATATTGGAGAGGCCGGGCCCATGCTTCCCTGCCCTATCACCTGCTGGTGGCTGTCTCCCTTTCCCAACCCTTGCTGCTAGCCTCAGGAAGCAATGCCGCACCTCTTCTTCAGAGCCCAAAGACTAAATATCGGCCTGCAAGGGCAGTGGAGCTACAAGCAACCTGGGGTTTGCCAGCCCCAGATCCCAGTGATCAGCCGGCAGCTTCAATGAAGGCGGAAGCTCCTGCAGCATTTGCTCAACAGTTCTGCCAAGCCGCATTGGTGAAAGCCGGCTGCGGGTCCTCTACCAGCAATGGTGGGCAGCAGAGCATGGGAATGGGCTCCCCTTGCCTTGGCCAGGGCATGCCTGGGTGCCAGCCCCGGGCAGAGCACTGCTTAGCTCCTCAGACCCTGTCTGGTTCCTGCTGCCCTCTCAGCCGTGATGCTGCACGGCCCTGCAGGAGGCCTTGCCAACATGTGGAAGCAGTGCTCTGTGGGCAGCACATCCAGCCTTTGCTCCTTAGCTTGGCTCTGGCAAGCAGTGCTAGCTGACGGCCGCACTGGGACACCCGGCCCTTCGCCCTTCATCAGCGTTGGCAGCCACCAGGGTGCCTCCGAGTGCCCTGTTCTTGCCCTGCAGGCATCGTCAGCCTGCGGGGTCTCACCTGTGTGGGCGGCGGTGGGGGGGGGTGCCTGGGCTTCGGGTAGTCCTCACTCCCACCATANGGGGGCGGGGAACGCAACTCTTTATTTTTAAGATCATTTGTGGGGCTCACCTGCCAAACTGGGCAGGTCAAAATCCACTGCTTTTTGAAGTCAAAATGCTTTATCTCAATACTTTCCTCCAGGATGCCTCAGCAGCACTGCTGGTTTCCTTTCATTTTAGTCTGATTTTATGATGTTCATAAAATTTCTTCAAAGCTGGCAAAGAAAACTTTTGCTTCATCCCAAATTAAACTGTTTTCTGACTTTCCAGCTTACTGGGAAAAAAAGTTAATTTTAGAGCTGCTGAGCTCAAAATTATTTTTTCCCAGTTCGTGGATGTGTCCGTGTCCCCTTGACCTCTCCCGCTGCAGGAAGAGCTACTGGTGGTGCCAGACACCCCTGGGGCAAACCTCCCGGATGAGGAGGGGTTCCCAGTGAACAGCCAAAAGGGACCCTGTGCCCATTGTTGCACAGTGCCAGCTTGGTGCTCTTCAGCAAACACCAGCATCTATTTGCTTTGGTAGAGCATTTTTCCAGGACAGGGAGGACGTCACCGGAGATGGTTACCTTTGCAGGTCAGGCAGTGCAGACTGAGGAGGGAAGGTCTTTTGGTGATGAAGCATCAACTTGCAGTGGCTGGCAGAGCCCACTTGCTTCCCACCATGCTCCTCTCCAGGGCAGCTCTCGGGACATCCCTTGCATGTGCTCCTGCAGGTCCCCTCCTCACCTGTGTCTCCTCCCTTCTGGTAGGAGAGCTGCTGAGCTCCTCGTCTTCCAGCATGCACCTTCATGGCAATCTGTCTGTCTGCACAAACAGGGCTCATCTTCTTCTTCCTCCCTTTCTGCTCCAGGCTTACTCTCTCACACATTTCTGCAGCACTGCCTGTTCTGCCCTCTGCTACAGCTCCTCCACTCTCTGTCCACCCTCCAACATCTGAGCACTCTGGTGAATTACCTGGGACACGTCCATTGACTCACAAACCCTGCAGTATTCAAAGAGGAAGAATGGAGTAACTGGCATGACTTGCCCATTTCGCCTGTCTGGTATCTCCTGGCCCATCCATCCTTTGTGTTTATCAGGCATCTAAAATAAGAGTCATGTTAATATGTCTCTTCCTCCCAGGAGTGTTGGGAGGATTAATTAGTTAATGTTTGTACAGTGCTTTGAAGATAAGTGCCAAGAGGGATGATGATAGGAGTGGAAATGGATTCTTCATCTTGTCACCTGTTTAGGCCGTTGTGGGCTGATGCTAACAGCTGATGTGCTCTTCCTTCGCTAAGTTGCCTGGCAGGGATAGTGTTACCTTGCATTGCAAACCAGGGTGAAGAGAGAGAGTGTAAGCAGAAATCAGCAATGAGGAGTGAATAAAATAAGCAGAGAGGAGGTGGCCACCTGGGGAAAGCACCATGGTTCAGCTCCCCTGTGTGTCTGCAGTGCTCACTGCCCAGAACATCAGCTGAGCAATGGACAAAGGAATTGAATGAGTGCTTAAGGTGCAAAAATCATGAGGACTTGTTAGCAGTCCAAGCCCCAAACACGAGGCAAAGAAGAGACCAGGAAAACAATACTGTGAGTGTACTGCTCCCAAGGCTGGCAGCTGGTGTGACCGCCTCACCGACTGCAGCTCCATTTTTCTTCCCCAGTTTCCCAGGTGGACTTGCATGGCAAGATGCTGCATGCAGGTCCTGGTGGTGTTCAGGTAGTGAGCTGTGTGCCACAGCCCTGGGATTTGGCTGCTGGCTCACTGGGTAGGAACCGTACCTGGGACCTCTCTGCCTTGGGTTGGCAGGGGGATTGCAGCACTGCCTCCTGGTATGGAGCCCAGCTCATTAACTGCTGGCAAAATTGCTCCCAACCAGCTCAGTGGAGACATCTACCCTTTGGATACAGCAGGAAAGGTGAACCCTCCCTGGATGACTCAGGTCAGAAAGGCATTTGACATCTCTTGGGCAGACAAGGGGATGATGTCTGACTGTGGATAGGTAGGTGCGAGGCCTCATGTGACTCTACCTGCCTCAAAACCACTGTCATCCCCACCTGGAAACAGGCTATTCTTGTCCCACTGTGAGTGTCCCATTCAAGGTGGCCCTGTCTTTATTCTGGTTTTACCACCAGCCAGGCAGGGTTGCCACGTCCTAACTTCCGTGCTCTACTGGTCAGTCTGGTCTCCTGACTCCTTTCCTTAGCTTCCCCGCTTGAGAGGTTTGGTTTTGTTCTAAGCCTACCTTTCTTGTAAAACCCATGTAGCTTCTCTGTCCAGAGACATGAACAAGGGGCTTTGACAGGCACACAGGGAGAGCTGATCCAAGGTACTTCTGCCAAGTGGACCTCTTCCCAGGAGCAGAGGTAAGATGCCCAAAATGTAGGCCAGCTCTGGGCTCCCACTCCTGACGGAGTGGTTGGGGTCTGATAAAGAGACCTGGAATAAGAGTGGAGGACGCTCCTGGGAGGGACATGTTCTGCGCATAGCAGGAAAGCACACAGGGCCTAAACCACCCCAAGAAGAAGACTCACGCAAGTTAGCACCTGGGTTTCTTCACGCCACGTGAGTGCGCGTGCTGGGGAGAGGGAGTCTTCTGAGTCTGTGCTCAGAGTGGCTGGTCTGCCCCTGCTGCTGCCCCTTGTGAGCCCAGGGCTGGTTCTGGGCAGCCAGCAGCTGCCCCAGGCCTGTACCACTGGGGTGGCACCTCTACCACATCAGGAAGTGCACCACCAGCACCAGCACCCAGCACTCACGTGCTGCTGCCCTGCTTTGCCAGCCCATATTCATCAGCGTGGTAGTTTAAACCCAGCAGGCAGCTCAGCACCACACAGCCACTCGCTCACTCTCCCCAGCTTGGATGGGAGAGAGAACCAGAAAGGTAAAAGTGCAAGAACTCATGGGTTGAGATAAAGACGGTTTACTAGGTAAAGCAAAAACTGCAGACGCAAGCAAAGCAAAACAAGGAATTCATTCACTGCTTCCCATGGGAAGGCAGGTGTTCAACCACTTCCAGGAAAGCAGGGCTCACCACACATAACAGTTTCTTGGGAAGACAAACGCCGTCACTCCAAACATCCACCCTCCTCCTTCTTTCCCCCAGCTGTTATTGCAGAGCATGATGGTGCATGGTATGGCATGTCCCTTTGGCAGTTTGGGTCAGCTGTCCTGGTTCTGTCCCCTCCCAGCTCCTTGTGCACCCCCAGCCTCCTCGCTGGCAGGGCAGCACAAGCAAAAAAGTCCTTGGTTATGTGCAAGCACAGCAACAACTAAAAGATCAGTGTGTTATCAGTACTATTTTCATCAAAAGTTCAAAACACAGCATCATATGAGCCTCTATGAAGAAAATTAAATCTGTCTCAGCCAAAACCAGGACAATCGGGCACTGGGGCTTTGGTAGCTGAGATATGGTGGGTCTTGTTAAAACTGTGTGCTTTTGGAAACAGTGGCCATTTTCCATGACAGTTCTGGGATGCTTATTGTCATTTTTACCAAAATCTCTTTCTGGAATGGCCGATGCCCTTCACTTACCAACACCACACTTTCTTGTGGAAAACTGAGCATGATATTATCATGGAAAGAATGAGATTTTCTTGTGCTGAGTGGTAGTGCAGGAGTGAGTTTCACCCACACAGCCCCATTTTCTTGTTTATTCCAAACTATGCAAAAGGGAAACAAACACCATTTCTTTTAGTCATCCACGCCAACAGCTCCCACAAGCAGTTGGCTCTGGGGTGGAGCACAGCCGGTATCCCTGTCTCGGTGCAATACAGGGGAAGCTGAGGCAGAGCTTTCCTGCCTGAGCTGGACAAGTCCAGCACATTGAGCAGCTGGACAGAAATTTCAGGCTGGAGAATTCCCAATAGCCATGCCCCATCCCCAGCTCCGTCTGGTTGTACATCAATAGTGGATGAGCTCAGGCTTTGTCTAGGCTGGGGAATACATGTTGCAGCTAGTGATGTTAATTAAATGGTAACTAGGCTGATGGAGATTTATTTTCAGGCTTCTTGCTAGAAACTGGTTATACACAGCTGGGGAATTGAAAATTGACCTCCTGCTCATTTCCTCTCTTCTCCAAAGCAACAGTTAATTGTTGCAGTAGCCTGCAGAAGCTATGGGGCAGGCTCTTCGACACGGTGCTCCCTTGGGGTCACCCAGCCAGGTCTGGCAGGAAGCATCTTCCCAGCCTGGCTTCAGAGGCTGGGCCTCATCTCCCTTCATCCCAGATCCCGATCCAGGTGATCAGCCCTGAAGCTGGCTGAGGGAGGCCTGGGGTGCCCCTGCCTTTCTCCAGCTACCCAGTGAGAGGCAGGCTGCTCACAGGCCTGGGGATCTCAAAGCCTGGAAAAGGGGGGATGTGGTCAGCATGGAGAGCAGATATGGTAGCTCTAGGCTCACCTCTGGGCTCGGAGCATGCAGCTACATCCCTTGCAACTGTTTCCATAGTGGGGGCCACAGGAGCTGGCACTGGGCAGAGCTCAGGAGACGGGGGGGTCTTTCCCTAACTCCATGACTGACCTTCCCTATCCCGTGCCTCAGTTTCCCCTGAGTGATGGTAATGGTTTGAGTGAGGGTGATGGTTTTGGCACTTAACAGGGTTCTTTCTTTTGCCACAGAACAGGTCAGCAGCACTCACTCCAGAACCAGTGGCTCCAGTTGATGTAGGATGCTCTATTTTTCCAGACCTGCACAACATGAACTGCTCCTTGACATCTTTTCCTCCATCTGGCTTTGCACACTATATTTCTGTCTGTGCATTGCACAGCAGGCTGGAGTGTGGAGCCTCTGGAGCCCTGAGACCTGCTTGCCTACGTGGAGCTAATGGGGCACTGCTGGACCACCCCAGGCATCTCCTTGTCTCCTGGGCTGGGTGGGCTATGAGTCCCCAGTGTGGCACCAGCTCTGCGCCCCGCACCGCTCTCTGTCCACAAGAGAACAGACAGTGCCAAAGGGGTACAGGCGTGGGGAGAAGCAGCAGCTGCCTGGAACAGGACCAATGGGCTTTACAGCATGTCTGGCTCAGCGCTGGGGGCCATGGGGGCCATCTGCTCCCTGTCAAAGCCAGCAGCCTCAGCCAGCAGCAGAGGGGAGGCCTGCCTGGGGAGGGGGACTATATGCGGCATTTAGGTTTTTGGATACTCTTAACCCTTGCATTTCAGGTGACCCAAAAACCAAGCCCACAGCCCACACACAATCGCCTGGTTAGCACCAAAAACTGGCACAGCAGTCACCCATAATGCTTTCATAATCTGCTTTCTTTAAGATGACTGTTCCCACAAGAAAGGGTGGGGGAGGCATGATTAATTTTCATTAGCCTTGTAAATAATAAGCTTGTTTCCGCTAGTCTTGCCCTGTAATTAGGGCTCTGGTTCCAGGGCCCTGCAGAAGGAAGCTGGTGACTCATGGGAAGGCAGGCCAGCCTGGCCATTGCCCCTGGCCAGGAAAAGGAAAGTGGCTGGGGCACTGCTCTGAAGGGGATGGAGTGAGGGACAGCAGCCCCCTGAGGGGATAGGGCAAAGCCCTATGCATGTCTTCATTATTCAAACCAAAATGAAAGCAAAACTTCTGGTTCAGGCCTGCTAGCATCTGACCCGAATAGCTGGATGTTGAGTACAGATGCAGGATGATCTCGGGAGGAGTCCAAGTGACGTGGAGGTGAGGTGCAGAAGGAGCATCTGCGTAATTGTGTTGAATCTGGGGCTGAACAACTGACAGCCATCAGCATCCAAGCACACAGCTTGTATCCAAGAGCATGAACCGTAGAGTAAATAAACCTCTACAGCTGCTGACACCACTGTGTCTCCATGAGAGCGACAACAAGGTGGAGATGCGTGATATTTTGGGTAGATATGTGGCTTGGGGGAGCTCAAAACCTTGGATGAACAAGAGGGGAATTTTTGGAGCCCCCATTTCTATTTTGTTGCCTGCTAAACCAAAACATTTCAGTTTTTTATCTGAAAATGTTGTTTTGATATATTTTAAAGAGAGTGTTATTTTACAACAAAAAGATTGAACAGTTTAAAAAAACCCAAACAAACAAAAGAATTATTTTATTGTAGACCAAAGAAAATGGTCATTCTCATCCCAAAACACTTTTCTTATGCCAATTCCTTAGGAAAACCAAACAAAAATGTAATTGCAGAAAAACCTGAAAGAAGCACTTTTTTTTCTTAATTTGGCCAGAAAGTGAATAATTTCTGTGCATGCAGCTCCCCCTGGTCCAGTCTCTGGGAGCTGTACATCTGTGGTTTGACCTTCCCAGCTCAGAGCTGCTGTGGACGAGGTGGCACTCACCAGAGGAAGGAAGGACCTGCCTTATGCTCCTCCAAGGGAATTGTATGAGAGGTAGACCTCAAACCCAGCTCAGCTGTGCCCAAGCTACGAAGATCAGGGCTTGGTGCTACCCTACCATGCACCCTATGCCAAGCAGTGGTGCCACGCTCACCACAAACTCTTCTGTTCTCCCCCACGGGGAACATACATTTCACTGGCACTCCAATTCTATTTTTCCATAGCTTTACCAAGGCTGCATTATACCCTCCCTTGCTGGAGGCTGGATCCTACACCTCCGTATGCCACAGAATGCCTACGCACCAGGACCTGTTTGGACAGAGGGCTTTGGCTTAGCTGGAGATGGAGGTGGCCAGGGAATGACTCTTGCAGTGTTTGGCCATGCATAACTCATTCCCTTCACCCAGTGCATCTTTATTGCCTGGAACCAGGCCTTGGTCTCTGAGCATCATGTTTCGCTGGTCAACAGCTCCCCCAGGGGCAGAAGTTGCAGGATATTAGACCAGAACAGAGGTGACACAGCCACTCTAATAGAAATGTGCAGGAAAGTGTAGTCAGAAAATGTAGTTTCTTTTAGGAGAGCTGACAGACAATCACTTCCCGCCATGCGGCAGCGTTCAGGCAGTGCGTAGGTGGCAGAGGGCAGCAGTGCTAGGGACAGGAGTGCCTTCAGCTGGTCCTGCCCCTTGGTGTGGGCTGGTGCTCAGGGAATGGTGCCCAGCCCAGCTGCCCCAGAACAGCTGCACAGTGGCAGGAGGCTCGCAGCTGAACAGCAGAACTTTGTCCTGACCCAAACAATTCACATGGGGAGAAATACAGGGGAACTCATGGGGCTGAGATCTGGGGAAGGGAGCACGTCCCAAAGCGGGGATCTCTGCTGCTTTGGTTAATCTTTTCCCTAACACGGTGGGGTCCTTTTTTCACATGCAAAATTTACCTGTGGCACTTGCTGCCATGAGGTAGGTATCAGAAGCACAAAGCTAAGAATGTTTCAAAGGGAAAAAAAAAAGGCTGAAAGAGATGTGGATAAGGAGAATGTCTCTGCCTGCATGAGGGGAAAAACAGTCCTTGGGATCTCTGAAAAAATGCAATGTCCAGGGTACCACCTGCATGGGGCACCTCCAGGACTCTCCCCATCCTGGCAGCTTGCACATGATCCCTCCTCGGGCCTGCGAGGCTCTGTGTTACCTCTGTGTGCTGCTCAGGTGGTGTGACAGTCGTACCATGCAGCTCAGGCAGCCTGGGAGCTGAACTGCCTCTGGAGCACTGCAGGGCCAGTCAGGTGCCACCGATGAAGGGCAGACCTTCTCCAATTTCTAAGTGCGAGGAGACGCGTACCTTCAGCAAGACAACGGCCTGTCGCAGCTTAACACTACTGCAGTCAGGGAAGTAGTCATTCCGGGCTGGGGTGACCTCTTATTTTACAGCCACCCCAAAAGTCTGAGAGCAGCGAGTGGCTTCTCTGCTGGGTGCTCATCCCTGGTGTGAGCCATGGACAAGCAGGACCTATGCCATGCAGCCCAGTGCTGCACCCTCCATGGGAGGAGCCTCCTGCTGAAGAACACAGCCCCTTCTGGGAACAGACTTTACCCAAACTAGCAGATGCAGCAAAAACCCTTCTTGAAAGAGCTGTTCACTAAGGAAAAACAATTGGCACACTAATTAGAAGTGACTGATTAAAAGACTGAAAGGGAATTACTCATCTTGTTAGAGACGGGCACCTGCAGAGCTCTTCTTGCTATCAGAGCAACAGCATCCTCCACACCACTGAGAGGACGCTGCTGCTCAGCAGTGTAGCACATCCTCTCATCCAGCACAAACCCACAGCCACCCACCCAGCGCATCCCAAGGAGCCGCAAATTGATCTACCACAAGGCAGTGCCAGTCAGTGGCCATCAGGACGACAGCACGCAGCACAGCACAGCGCAAAGCAGCTAGCATGATGGGCTGGGCTGGCCAAATGCGGTGCAATCCACACCCAGCCATGCACCCCAAGCAGAGCCACGTGCAGAGGGAAGCATGCACACATGCATGCTCCCTCTTCTTCTGGGCAGGCTGTTCTCTTCTAGCACCAGTGTGGTCTGCCCTTACTTGGCTTTGCTACAGATGACTTCTCCATATACTTCATCTCTTCCATCCCTCGCAAAGGTGCAGCCAGTGGCCAGGTCAGAGCAGGGCTTGGGCAAGAAGCGCAGTGTAGAGACCTGCTCCAGGCAGCTCAAGGGTTTCTGCATCACTGGCACCTTGTTAGGTGATGCAGGTTATCCCAGATGTCATGCCAGGAGCTTTGCTGGCATGCTTCATAGCACCATGGGTTGCCAGAGCCAGTGAAGGGAAAAGGCTAAGGGCTTCTCAGTGGAAATGGCTGCTGCGAGCTAAAAGAGAGTGGGGCTTTCTGACATGAGTGGCTGTGTGGCAGACCTGCTTCCAGGGGGATTGCTGAGAGCTGGTCTGGGACTTTAAGTGGCCACAGCAGGTTGTGTCCAACCAAGAGAGAGAGGTGCTGCTCTTTATCTTTTTAGCCTGAGCAGACAAGCACGGAACGGGTGAGAGAGCAAGGTGCGGTGCAAGGGCAGATCACTCAGGTGTTCTTTCTAACAGGAAAGTAGGTCTTCCTCCCATGGGGCTCAGTGAGCATGGCCAGGATATGGGCACTTTGCAGCAGGAAACTCCTTCAGACCTCAGCCAAGGACAGGCTCCTCGGTTCCCTGGGTGAGGAAGGCAGCGAGGACAGACACTGCAGAGCTGTAGGCTGAGAACAGGCTGGGCAGCACAGGAGGTGGCTGCAGGCCAGCAGCCATTGTAGCCACACTTCAGCCCTGGCTGGTCATCCCACCTGTGCAATCAAATGCTGTTTCTTCATACTTTGCCTGATCCACTGAAGGTTAAAATAAGATCCAGCAGAGACTGTGCAGGAGTAAGCATGTGTCAGCTGAATGTAAGTGCAGCTGAAGGCACATGGGAATCTGTTGTTCTTTGGCTTTGGGTCAGTGTTGTTGAATCACTGTTCCTGTGCCTCTGTCTTTTTTCTGTAGTTATGCATAGCCGTCTTGGAAAACCTCTTCAAGGTGCACAGCCACCACTGCAGCCCGTGTCTCACCTAGCCTTGGGCTGTAGCCAACAAGCCTGTGGTGCCATAAGGCAGCCCTGCAGCCCCCAGAGGGGCTTCACCTCAGCCTCGCTCCCCTGGCTCAAGCCTGGACCTGCACTGGCCAGCAGGTAGTGCGGAGCCCTGTCCCAGCCTGGTCCATCAGCAATAGGCTGCAGGCAGTTGTTTTCTTTCCCTGCCTGGTGTTACTTCGGGCAGTGTTCACACCTTCCTTTGATGTGAGTCCAGAGATAGCTGGGAAAGAACATGAAGTTTCTTGGAAGATGTGGTGTCCAGGTCCCAGAGCACCACCAGTTATGTTCTCTCATACAGCCAGACGGTCTCTCCCTTGGCTTCAGCTCAGGCATTAGGGGAGGGAAAAACCTGCAGGAAGAGGCCGAGGGAGTGACCTGTCAGTGACCAGTGCCTGGTTCCTAGAAGACAGCCTACAAGCTGAGCAAGAGCAGCCTGGTATTTCTCCTCACATTCCCTGAGCCAAGCTGTACCTGCATCCTGGCACCTCCCAGGAAAGGGAGGAGCACCTCCAGAAAGCACGGTCTTTCTCCCCTGCTGCTAGCTGCACCTCCAAGCAGGGAGGCCACTGTTGGCCATGGGTTTGTGTTACAGATTCACAGCTCTTGCAGCACCGGGGAGACAGGACACTTCCAAAATCTTGTACTTCCATACAGCGTCAATGGAGTGACTTTGTCCTCCCCCACACAGACCCCAGAAATGAGTGTTCCTACAGACTGGGAGAGACTGGGATGAATGAGCAGGAGATCCCAAACGTCTCCACAACACCTAGCTGGAGCTGGGGAGTTCCCCACTGCCTTTTCTGGCCTCATAGAGGGTTTGGCATTTGGCCCATCCTGTCCATGGGACTAAGCAGTACCAGGATGACTTGTCCATTCTGAGTCTGTGGTACTCCCAATGCTATTTTAANAAAAAAAAAAAAAAAAAAAAGCCTTTAATCCAATCTGTTTCCTGGAAGACGTAAACATGAAATCAGAGGTCCTGAACTTGTGTAACTGTCCCATTTATCACAGTGCCCTAACCCAGAAGTACAGCCACTTCTGGAAAGATAATAGCAACTGAGGAAGAAATCCCTGAAATCATCCATCCTTCAGGTCTCAGAACTGTGTTTGAGCTAAACATCTTGAGAAAATCCTTCCAGGTAACTTGAACTTTTGCCCAGGATGGAGAATGCACTGCTGCACTCAGTGGAGCATAGTTCTTTTAATGGGTGGTTATTCTTCTTTGTTAAAAATAAAACCTTTCTTTTCCTGTGGTCTGGACTGAACCATCTTCAGCTGCCTGCCCCTGGATGCTATTGGGGTTCTGGACCCTCTGTGGTCAACCTTTTATGGACCTGTGTACTGCCGTAAAGGCACTAGTGTTCCTGGTGTCTCCCGGTGTGAGCCACATCAGGCAGTCCCTATGGCTCTTCTCTAAACTATCTCCAGTTTATCATCATCCTTCCAGATATCGAGCTGCCATAAAAAGACCCTCTTTTGCAGTAAGAGACTACCTGTGCCACACGCAGGCACTGCTTCTACTGCAGTGTTCTTCACTCATTTTCAGTCTCATTTTAACCATCATTTTGTACAGATGTCTTGAGCTGTTGAGCCACCATTTCCCTGAAGTCCGTCTTGGGGGTCGTACTAGGATAGAGTTCTCCGCACAGGTCACTACAGTTAAGTTCCTCATAGCAAGGCAACCTCTTTTCCATGCACATCACAAAGACGCTTACAGAGCAGGCTGCTAGGCTCACCAAGACAAGCTGGTGGGTTGGGAAAGGCTTCATACATTCTTCATTTTCTGCTTTCTCTGCTAGGACACAGAACTGTGAGCATTCATAATCATGTGCTTTACACGTAGGTATGACTCAAAAAGCTGACCTTGCCCAGCACCATGACATTCAGTGTCCCTCTTGGCACCCTCATTCTTCCTTAAAGGTGTTGATTTTAACATTTGCTGATTTTAATACTCCAATTATGTGACTCTCCTAGCCAGATTCTCCTGGTTGAATTTGTGCCTATATGTGAGCAGATTGTACTATCCAGGCTCCCTGTCTTCAGTGTGAAGGCAATTAAAGCATTTCTTCTCTTCAGGTCCTTTGCTGTCTGGAACAATTTTATTCTCAACATCATGATGTTACACTAAATGAAGTCCTCCTACTTGCCCTTCTCCTTCATTGTTTCATATCCTGTTGGGTACTAGATCTGTCCTGTGCCCTCCTTGCTCCCCAGCCCCTCAGAGGAAGGTCTTCCATCATGAGCAGCATCTCCTGGTCTGCTGCACCACACCAGACCCATCTCACTCCGTCATGCTGCCTGCTGGGCACTGCTGCAGGAGCCTTCTTCATGCAAGGACATGAAGACTCCCCAGGGCAGCTGTTGCCTGTGAGGTTCAGTGTTAGCGCAGATTAGTGAATCCCTCCTCACCAACTACAGGCTGCCCAGCCTTGCGTATCTGGGCCCTGGGGAGGGAATGTGCCACCTCTCTGATTGGTGGGACCCCTCAGTAGGAGTATCCATCTTCCCTGCTGGGTGTCACGATTATCTCACTGTATGGATTTTACAGGCCTCAGTTTTGCTCCATCTCCTGTTCCTCCACTGGCAACCTCAGAGCTGTTTTCTGCTGTTTCCATGCTAAGAACTGGTAACCTCCACCCACAGGGAACCATGTCCCCTCCTCTTCTCTCTGGTGCTGCCAGCCTGCCCTAGCTTCTCTCCCTGGTCAGGCAGAGCAGTTGTCTGTGTGCTAATTTAGTAAATTAACTAAACAAAATTTGATAGAGAACCTTACTGAAAGGGAAGGTGGTATTTCTTTCAAATGAAACAGACTTCGGTCACTCAGACTTATTCTCTCCTATGTCTTTCTCAGTCATGAGCTCACAAGCTCCAAGACTTGCTTCCAGGTGGTCTTGCAGTACCATGTGTATACAAAAAGAAAGAAGAGGAACACTGCTGTCAAGTCCCCACTACGTCTCCTGGTTTCTCTTGATTAATAATAGTGTGGATTTGGGGTCAGCCTTTTACACCCTGTTAGAGTCAATGGTCACTATGGTTGGATCTTTTGCCACAGCATCTTGCTTACTTCAATTTCCCTAAATCTTAGGCAAGATTAGCACACATTGTCTTTGTGTCCTTGTTCAGGGTATCTTCCCGTCAGGAGAGCAGGAAGAGGAACAGCATATGCAGTGTGCTGTAACCTCGTTTCCCTCCTCCCATGACCCAAACACAACTCTGCTGCTGACAAGTCATCTGTGCAGGGACTTTCACAGAGCACAGCCCTTCTGGGCTCAGAGCAAGGAACACGTTCCCCGTAGCTTAGCAGGACTTTGTCACTCTTCCCACCCCTGCTTTATTGTTTCCTCTGGTGCTTTCATACAGAGATTTTTCTGTTCATACCTCCTTCAGACCAGTCTCAGTACTGGCTACAAATCTCTTCGTTTATGAACAGCTATATCTCATCTGTGCTCTCCACTCTACGCAGCATCATTTTTTTTCTTTCTTGAATGTAAGACAGTGATAGCTCTCAAATCAAGCCCCAGTCATCCTTCATATGAAATTTAATTCTTTCTTGGAGATACAAAGGAGCTCAATCTATTTGTTTTATCCAGAGAAATGGTTATAGGATTAGAGGTACAAGAACACACATATATTTATTTTTATTATTTCTGTTCCTGGAATTGCACAGAGAGATGTTATAGCCTATCTTATAAAGGAGAGCAGTCCAGAGGTTTGTAATGGCTATACCCGAACTTGCAGTCTGTAAATCTAGGTATTAGAGAGAACTTGAGTTATGGATGATAGCAGGAAGAGGGGAACACTGCATTTTCAGCAGCCCCTGCCATCTCTGGCAGCTGGCATGCCTCACTGTGCTCTTCACCCATTGCTTACCACCCATGTTGGAGCTGCTAGTCCCCTCATCCCTGTGGTGCCATGTGGGCACTCTGCTCCCAGGATCTTCTCTCAGGCTCACAGTCTTCCTCACCTACCAGATCTAATGTGGGTCCAGCTAGGATACAGAGATGCACAGACAGAAGGACTTGATTTCTTCTCAAGTTTAACAAGAAGAAGACAGGGGCAGTTTGGTGACTCTTTCAAGTTTGGAAGAGAAGTAGAAAGTCCCCACAGCAGGAGGGGTGAGGGACTGGCAGGGAGGGACCTCCTTTTCTCACACAGACCCAGCCTGAAAAGCTCTTTTTAGAGCTTTAACACTTCAGGCTATTTTCAGTAAAATTACATCTCTGCACCTCCTGTACCTTCCCAGGACAGCCTACAGTGAGTGCTCTGCTTGTCTTGCTCTGCTGAGGTTGTGACCACAACAGTGTGGCACCAGGAACAGCTGCTGAAAGGGAAAGCCCATCCTGCCCTTTGCGTTGTGCTCCTTTGTAGGAAGGCTGTGCTTTCCACCTCTCCGTCATGGCTGAAACCCTCATCCCCACAACTTTGTCTAGAGACCCCAGCTGGCAATCGGATCCTTTATTCAAGCAGAATTGCCTCTTTCTGACACCTGGCTGTGATTGTCTCTGAGGTGGAAATACCAGGGAGTATAAATGCCAGATCAGTGTCTCTTCATGGTCTTCTCCAGCCACATCTCAAAGCCAACAGAACCACATGGGCTACAGAACAGCAGGCTGTGGCCCACCTCTCCTAGACCAATGCTCAGAGGAACAAACATCTTGGGCTGACTTTATTTACTTCCATTGTAAAGCCTTATTACTAAGGTCATCCCTTCAGCTGGTCACTCACAGCAGCTGAAATGATGAGGAGGCTGCTCTGGGAATGGTGCTGCTCTCCCACACCTTCTTCCTTTGGTGAATGAGAAAATGTTCCAGTGCTAAAACAGGTGATTTACAGTAGCAGGCAAAGGAAAGGTTGCCTTGGCCCAGGGCACGTGTTGACCTCAGGCTGCAGAAGGACAAGAGGTAGCAGGCTGCAGAGTGATCAGTCCTGGCAGCCATGGAGGACAGAGGCTCAGCAGTGGGTCTTTGAGAGAGATGGTCCTCAAACATCATGCTGCAGGTAAGATGCAGCCTGAAATATGAGTAGATCAGTTCCTCTGGTCCTGGAGCAACCAGGTTCAGGGTAATTTCACATCCTGAAACTGCACACCCAGACTCAGGAGAACTATACCTGCACTGAGGAGACAATCTTACTGCTCTGGATAGCAATACCAGGCTTATTTGCTCTGCCTTGGTGCCAGCACTGCTGTGAGGGTGACTCTGGATGGGATAAAGTGAGAGTAGCCCTGGATGGGGGCTGGCAGGAGGACTGGAGTCCAGCAAAGCCCAGGAAGTGACCAGGTTTCTCCAGTGAGGTTTGGCTGCAGAACATCTGAGGCCCTAGGTCACCAAAAGTGTCTTGAACCATGTGGGGAAGAAAGATCAGTTTATCAACAGGGCAGCTCTGAGAAAACAACACAGGAGCATACAGAGCATGCTGGTAGCACCCTTGGCAGCCTCCTGTACCTTCAATGCCCGGAAGCTCAGGAACTCCAAACTGCCCCCAGCTCCCCGCCTTTCCTCTTGCTCTGCAAACCACTTGCCGGAGGTTGCACCACCTCTTGAATGTGTCCTTACACACATCGTCTTCAATCCCACCCCCTCCGCACAGCAGCCCATGGCTGCTGACGTGGTGAGCGAGCTGCTCCTGAGAATGGGAGAAAGAGGGGGATGACGGAGGTGGATCACTGGTAGTTAACGTAATGTAATTGTGCTGGTGGCACAATTGTTCATTTGCATTTCCTTGGGGCGTTGATGTTGATATTAATTAAAGGTAATTATAGCACTGCTTGCTCAGTGCAACAGTAACATGCAAAGACAAAAGCAGTATTAAAGGAAAAAAGGCTACTTCCTCCAGAGTTTCACCTTTCGTTTTGAGAAATCTCCAAGGTGAGTGGAGGCCTGGAGCCCACGCACTGCTCTTCCCACCCATCACAGCCACTCTGTGACAAGGGATCCCAGGATCGACACTGATCCTAGAAGTACCCTGGGATACTCTGAGAGTGCTGGTGGCAGACACAGAGGTGATGGGTGATGGTAGTACTGGGAACAGATACTTCCAGCACAAGTAGCTAGTGGTGGTGATACAGGATGCTGGGCACTAGTGGTGGATACTTGGGTGCCCAGGAGGGGTGCTGAGAGCACTGCTAGCACATGCTAGTGACTTTCATGGTGGACATTGGTGGCTCTAGTGACATACACTGTTACCCTTTGAAACAGTACTGGTGGCATTAGAGCAGGAGAGCAACAACTTTGCTGTTGGCTACTGGTCACAGAGATGCTGGTGCTGTGGATGGCTGTGGGTGGTGCTAGGCATAGATACTGGCTGTGCTAACAGCTACTGCAGGCTCAGCATGTCTGGATTACTGGCTCAAAGCTAACTCAACTCACTCGTAGCTGGAAATCACTTGTTATGTGGGGAGAGCTTGAAAGAACTAGATGGTGTCAATGCAATTACTGCTGCATGGCCATCTGCAGCACCCAGACCTGTCACACCTAGTCTAATCACATGCACACAGCACCATATTCAGTGCTGGGAGCAGTGGCCTGTTGGCAGCAACTTGCAACTTCATTCACATCTCTGAGCTCAGGCAGGTCTGAGCTTGGAACGTGGAATTGTCCCTTGTCTTCAAGAGCTGATGCCTCCACAACAAAGGCCTCCTCGGTTAGGTGGAAACATGTTTGCTGAGGCTCCTGGATAGAGCTTCTGTGTCTGGGTTTCACAGCTGAGTACCCACCAGAAGCAAGAAACTCAAAAAAAGCGTTTTGGTGTAGAAGACAGGCAACCTCTGGGGATGGACGTGACTGTCCTGTCTAAACAGCAGCTGTCTCTTGCTTGTTTCTCCCAGGGCATGTGCTTTTCCTTTAGCGACTTCCTCTGCAGTGTCAGGGTTCAAGTGGTACAGAACTAGTGGGAAGTGGAAGAGGGTTTGTACCAGACTTAGGAGGGCACTCTTCTGATCTTTCCAGGCTTTCCATTCTTTGGTCTGTTGGGATATCCATCGAGAGTCTCTGAACGCCTCTTGAACAACAAATATTCTTATCCTTTTACCTGCACTGCACCTATCTGTCCATCTTAACTATCCTTTCAAGACCCAAGTGGTTCCTGGGTCCAGTTAGGAATGAAGATAAATGCCAACACAAGAAGGCTGACTCTTCACTTTGAGTTTCCGTGCTGTTCCTGTCGCTTGCTTCTCAGCAGTGAAAGGCTGAACGCCCCAGATTGTCCTAGCACTGTGCCTGCGTCTTCTCAATGCAGAAGAGAAAACGTGCACGCGCACGCAAAAGCATTATTGGAAAATAATTGACATAAACACCAAATAACATTTAGTTTCACTGATAAAATAATGCAAGCTGTGTTCTGTGTTGTGATGCATAGGTTTTAGAGAACACTAAGAAACATTGTTATTTTTCCACGTATTTATTTACTTTACTTTTCTTACAGGGAGTATTTTTTTTCAGTTGGTTGTAGTGTAGCTGATGGTGAATAACAGTGACGAAAGAATCACATTTTAGCTGCAATACAGTAGCACCTAGTGACTGGATGGAAGAGATTTACAATGTGGTCTGCTCAAGCAGAAGTTTAATGAGCATTGATAAGTGAGGGTAAGATGCAGATTGTGGCAGGTGTATAGCTAAACACCCCAAAGGTAACTGGCCACCTTGGGGAAGGTGTTTATCCCCAGGATTGTCCTTACCAGATTGTGTTCTCCCCAGGACTCAGAGCAAAGTGGGTTGCAGAACCATCCCTGCTCAGGACAGTAAGATCCTGGCATGGCTAAGAAACAAAGATAGAGCCATGGGCAGCAAGGGGGGTCCTTGAGGGATTATTTCAATACAAAGGAATAAGAGAAGGAAAGTCAAAGAGCACCTTCCCACAAAGGCACTCACCCCAGCCTTGTGCCTCCAAGCAGGGAGTGCAGGCATTTTGCACAATGTCCTCCCCACCCAGCTGATTTCCAGTCCATTCTTTCAGTCCATGTGTGATGCAGAGGGACATGGGACCCACTTCCGCATTTTCCCCCCACAGGTATCACCTCTGCCTGTCTTCGTACGATGCCTTCTAGAATTTCTCTTGTGCCTTTGCTAGGACTTAATGAAGACAACCTGGGTGTCAATCAGAGTTGCAGTGATTTTATATTTGGGACATTTGGCATGGTGACACCATTGTGCTTTGTGACCTGAGGATATTTTCCCTTTTCTCTTTGCCTGGCAGGTCTTCATGAGGGACAGCTCTGGAGCCCAGAGAGAAACATGGTGCACAGAATGCTGAATCTGGCCTAGTCCCGAAACCCAGCAAGCTGTGAGAGGTACATCATGGCCCAGGGCAGACTTTGGGGATCTTCAGGAACAGCTGGGGGGAGACAGCTCTGTGCATGTGGTTCAAGGGGCGGCAGCAGAGAGGGAGAGGGAGGCTGGGGACAGCTGAAGAGGGTGTTTCAATGACAACCCTCCCTCCATCTAGTAGTGAATCCTGCAACACACCCATCACTAAATAAAGTTATGAAATCTAATACCGATTGCTATAGTAACATCACGCCTCCATGCTGACCTAGTTTGAGACAAAGGAAGTGCTCCTGCGGCTTTGAGCACGCAGGATGCTGCAGACAAGTTTCAGTCTGTTCTCTGGAAAGAATGGCAGAGGGAGCTGCTGATTTTTCCCCACCTGCTTCCCCTTGCCCCAGGACCCTCAAGTGCCATGAGCTCCTTTGTCTCAGCCACCGAGCAAATCCACTGCCAGAGAGCATCTCCATCCTGCATCCCTAATGCAGGCATCAGGGCCCCACCCAGCTTCATCCAGACATTCAGGCAACAGGAGCATCTGCCCTGGAAAAAAGCAACATCCTTGCAAGCTGCAGAGATCTGGGGGTGCTGCAGCAACCGCCGTCGCCATTCAGTGCAACCTGTTACTGCTGTGTCACAAAGAATGTAGGGCAAGAAGCCTGGCCCTGTCCTCCCAGCTATCCCCACCTCCCCTTCATCTGCATAGTCCTCGGTGTGCCAGTCCTGGGCTGCTGCTCGCTTTGGTAGCACGGTGAGACAGGAGGGTCCAGACAGCAGTTTGCAGCAGAGTGGTGGCACAGACGGCCGTGCAGAGTGGCCTGCCTTCTGCTGTGTCACAAATTATCACTGCAAGCGTGGAAAACCTCCATCCCTGGGAGCCACGGCATGCTATGTAAGGTCAAGGGCAGATGTGGTAAGTGCTCTTCATCCTCTGCCTGCTCCATGGAGGGCTTTGCAAATACATACATTCCCCTCCGAGCCACTTGAACAGCACTAAACAGAACAAATCAGTTTTTTTCCCAAGCAGTCTTATTAGCTGCTCTTCTAGACTAGTTGGAACATGCACCACCACCAGCATGTGCCTAGAGTGCCTTGTAAGAGAGCGCAGACCTGCAGCTAGGTTTCAAAACACAGTCACCGTTGCTAACTTCGTTGGTCCTTCCACTCCATCTCACCAGCTCCCCATCTTTCTTCCTAAAAACTCTCCCTTTCTTATCTTTCTTTTGTTTGTCTTATTTGACCTACTTAATGTTTTGCATTTCCTTCTTCAGAGCAGATCCCATCTTCTGGAGAACTTTGAGAAACTTCTATTTAGGGACAATCAAATAGGTTATAAAGTTTCTGGGGTTTTGTTCCCTTGAGAGTTGATTATATTACCAATGACATTTGCATGAAAATAAGTTCTCTCTCTCAAGAGTTCATCTGCTCCTCCAGATTAGTCAACACCTGAAGTCAAAAATCTGTCATATTGCAGCCACTGATTTTCACAGAAATTGGTTGTGCTGACACAAAAAAATGAAGCATCTAGCATACAAGGAAGGAAAAAAGTTATGCTCTATCTGTTTCAGGATGGCTCCAGCCAGACCTTGTCCCTCCCCATCAGCACAGTAGGCATCTACTGTCTGTCCCAGTGGAGACATCCCATTGCCTGGAGAACAAGAAGGAGATCACAGCTCCCAGGGCTGCTGGGGCACACTATTTATCTACCACGAGACCTTGGGAGCTGTATGCAGATTCTTCATTACAAGGACACAAACCAGTTATTCACACGTGAAGTAGGATGTGAGGATGTGTTACTTTCCAACGGTAACATGGGACTCAGTAGCTTTGAGAAATCAGTGCTGCACACTTTTTTGATCTTGTACACCAACGTAGCCATGCTGGGATTTGCTTGATCTAGCTTTAGCTGCCTGGAAGGTGGATTTGTAGATGGGCAGAGCAAGCCCAATGTGACGCCTTCAGGTAACAGGACAGACTGGCCCTCATAAAGCAGTTCACCCACCTCCTAAGGAGGTATCTCAGGTAGATGGGCCAAATCACTTGCAGGAACCGCCTGTCCCACTCCGTTGCTGTACAGAGGGTGAGGGAGAAAGGGTGGGTGTACCTTGGTTCTCCCGGTGATGCTGTCACATGTCTCAGTGAGAAAGTCTGAGTGACATTAGCCCTAAGGGGGCTCTTTGGGAGACCCTGGCTTAAGCTCTCTGTAGTGGCCCACAGCAGGCAGCACTTCTTGGACCTCAGAAGCCTGGGAGGAAACTCCCCGGCAGCACTGGGAAACTTCCCAGGGAGGAACGAGAGGCAGAAGGAGGCTGGAGGAAGGTCTGTTGTATAATGAATTGTTCTAAGTAGAAGTTGACTATTTTTATCCCCTGCAATTAGATTCTGAACTCTTTGAATCATCATTAATGCAACGCCCTGGAAGCTGGCGGCCCCCCTCGCTGAATGCCACATGAAGTGTTCCTGCTAATTCAGGGAACATTTGAAATCATGCGTGTAGGCAGACCAACGTCACCTACACCACAGTATACAATTTTAAGCTTCTTGAGGCAGGGTGAGGGGAATCATTTTTCTTGTGCAGGTTGCAAATCATTTATTCCTTATCTAGCTAGTTATTAGCACGCCACTAGGTTTCTATATATAAAAGCCACCCATGTGTTTGCAGCCAGTTTGGATGGTTGGGCTGAGGTTTACGTGGGAGATGATGGTCTGTGGATCCCTGGCAGAGCTAATCAGCAGAGAGCACAACTAGTCGACTCCCAGGGGTGCCTGCAGCCCCGTCAGGACAGGGGTTGGATCGCTGTGGAGGACTTGTGCCCTGAGCAGCTTCATGTTATGGGCTGCCTCTTCTTCTGACCAGCACCTGAATGGCCTCCTGGCCCTTCATGGCCAGCCCTGCCTCGGTAGTACATGTCCCTCCCCAGCCACTTCTGCTCAGGCAAGCCCTTCTTCAAACGTTATGACCTCAAGAGGTCCCTTCCACAGACAAGCCCATGATTTTTATCTATATGCCAGCCAAGAAGCCTAGCGAGAGGCTCTCTGGCTTCTCACTGGCACCACCTGGGCCAAAGTCTGGTTGTTTGTCTGGTGTCTGTTGCATTGATTTGGTGATACACTATGGTTTAAAATGGGACATGACAGAGGTTAGAATGAGAGAGATGAGCTGTCCCAGGAGCCACCCACCATGGTAGGTTCCTCCCTCTGCTTAGCAAGGATGAAGACCCCTGGGCTGGCATGTGGGGTGGAGGCACAGCTTTGGTGTTTCCACAGGGAGCAAACTTAGAAGGTGTTGGAAAGCTCTGCAGCTGTAATTCACCGTGACCATGAGCTGACCTGGAAGAGAGATGGAAACAGCTGGAAAAGCATGGCTAAGCTGTGAGGGGGAAGCAGAGAGGAGAGGGAAGCAAGGAGGGTGAGGAACGATGCTTTCAGCTGTGATTATGGAGCTCTTCAAGTGCCTCTTCAAGGCACCTCTCAGTCAGGGCAGCCATAGCAGTGTTTGCAGAGGAGGGAGGCTAAGGAGAGGACACGGACTTCTTGCATGGAGGATGTGTGCCAAGGGCATGGTAAAAGGGAGGGAGGCAGCACAGTGCCTGCACCCACTGCTGGCAGGCAGGAGGTGAAACGCAGCCACCCTTGTAGCTCTCCAGCTTCTATAGGAGCAGCAGCACCCATGTGCAGATATTGCAGTGCCTCATGCTGTGAAAACTGCAGAGGTGTGGCTGGCCTCCTTCTTGGCCACCTCTAGTGCCTGTCGGGGCAAGTCTGAGCCCCTGCACGTGGGTCTCCACCATACACACCACTGGCAACAACATAAAATCTGTAGCCCCACAGTCATATTTGTCCACATGTTACAGTCCCAACATACGCACACAAGGAGCAGAAATCTGTAACTACCTCATGCAGTGCTTCCAAACAGGCATTACAAAGTGCTATGCTCTAAACGGCCCAGGTAGCAAACACCCTGTTTTGCTTACACACACACACACACACACCTACCTCAATAACCTAGCTACACTTCTGCCCTCCCAGAGAGCACAGGGGCCTCCCAGACTTTCTCGCTTCATGTCTTGGGGCTTGAGCCTGTTCAGAATGGGCAAGTAGCAGCCTCCATGGAGCCGCCAGTGGACCTCTGGCAGGACAAGCAACTTCTGCTGCCCTCACCATGTTAGGGCAACACAGGAGGAATTTCTATGGGGAGATGGAAATGAACCTGTGCCCGGTGTCTCCTGAGCAGCTGTCCTCTTGAGGACACAGTGCACAGCCTGGGAGGGGCACCTCCAAAAGGACAAGCAGTTAGTCTCCAAGGATAAGAGGGAGGAAGGAGATCTGTTCTCCATGTGGAAGGTGGACAGGACAAGACATCACAGGCTGGAGCTGCCACCAGAGAAATCATGGCTGGATAGAAGTAACTTCAGAGGCTTACAGGATTACAAAGAGACAGACATCTCCAGGACAGCTCATTGGACTTCTGTCCTGGGTGACATTTTAACAGATCTCTCTCAAACTTTCTGCCAGGAGTTACAAACCATAATTGCAAGGACTCATGTCACAGAAATTCACCAAACACTGCCTGGCTGCCGGACTGGGCGACTGGGTGGATGGACAGCCAGAAGCTGGGCAGGCATATGAGAGTGAGGACAGGATAGACAGCTAGGAAAACTGTGCTTTGCTAGTGTATACACTGCATTACATCTGGCTCCTCTTCTCCATCTAGTTCCTTTTGGTTATCTCCTGCTCTGTCCAGAGTTCAGGCCAGCCTAATCTCTTTGCTGTTAAAAAGAAACTGAAAAGCAAATATTTACACTCAGTGAAGTCTCTCTTACAACAATGGAGGCTTTTCAGCTCACAATGAAGACATGATTCAGTCTTTCAGGAGTGGAGTGAACCATCTCCCACCAGCTTCAGCAGACCCTGGACCAGCCCCATCTCCCACGCACAGCAGAGAAGCGCAGCAGCTGCAGGCCCTACAGGAGGGAGAGGTTGGCAGTGCCCTGCCAGGGGAGGAGAGGACTCCCTGCTGAGCAGGAAGCTTCTTCAGGCAGGGCTATCATCTGCCTTGTTTAAGATCTCATATACTATTCAGTCTTGGGAGCTGCAGATGTATTTTACAGGATGTGCTGCTGTAAGTGATTCAGTGCAGCCTTGAGCCTGCAAACAGCAGCTCCAGTGCTGCTGTTGTAAATTGTGCCCAAGAGGAACGTGACTCCAGCTGGGGTTTGGAGTGCTTTGGGACACCCAAAACTGCCATAAATCAGGTCAGGTCATCTGCGGCACCTCAGGGACTTCAAAGCATCAGCAAAACTAGCGGGAAGGAGAAGGGAGAACCAGAGAAAATACAGACTGGGGGGAAGGAAGGTATTGGGGCCATGCAGCAAAACCAGCCCCTTCCCCTGGGCTCAGGGATGCACCCTCTACGTGCTCTAGCAAACCCTTGTTCTGAGCATCTCCTAAGTAGGGCCTTCCCCTGCTGACCTGTGGTGCAGGGTGCAGGCGCACATGGCAGGGACACTGGGCAGTTGTCCTGGGAGACTGCCCTTGCTCAATTTGTGAGTTGCAGGGTCAGGGATTTGGGCGACTTAATGTCAAGCTTTTCATCCTTCCAAATTAAAAAAAAAAAAAAATGGCAGGGAAGAGGCATGTTGGTTTTTTTCCTTCACCAATCCCATCTCTCAAGGATGTGCCAAGGGTTGCAGAGAGTAATTGAAACTTAATGAAAAATGTTTAATCCATTTTAAAGGGAAACAGCTCACAAAAGACGCAGCAGCCACAGCGGGGTGGGCGCCAGCAACTAGGGAGCCATGACCACCCCACCAACCCTGCCCTTCCCATGCCCAGCTGCACCCCAGCAGCCAGCAATCAAGTGAAGGGATGCCCACGGCAAGCAGGACAGGATTAGGACTGGTTGGCAGCCTTGCAAGAGCCCAAAGGAGGAAAAGGGAACAATAAACTCTCTGCTCTATAGAAGCAAGTGTCCACCCTTGGCAAGAGCACACCAGCCTGGGAGAGAGCGTGCTCCCTGGCCTCCCCTGCTCCCTGACCCCCCATCTCTTTTGCTTCCATCCCTCCAGCCCCTCACACAAACTTCATTTTTCCTCTCTGTCCGCTTGTCCCCACAGCTCCTCAGTCTTACCTCCCTGCCCCTCTGCTTCCTGAGCCTTCCCCAAGCCAGGCTGGCCCCTGGCCCCACTTTTTCCCTTGTAAGCTAGGCTTTCATTTTATTTCATTTCTTTTCATGTAATTTATTTCATTCCATTTCCCTAATCATTTTTAATCCTAAGGGCAGTTTTACTTTATTCTAGAGCACAGTGTCCAAGGAAGACAAAAGCAGTGATGATGATGTGCTTTATGGCAAAGCAGCCACTGGGTTGAAGTCTCAGGACTGCCTGGGAGATTTCTGCTTCAAGTATTGATTTTCATTTGTAGGGAAAGACATATTTATTATCAATATCCAGAGACATCCCATTATAATCAAATCAGCAGCTGTGTTGTCTCCTGAGGGACTGTCTGACTCCCATAGTGTAACATGACAGGAGAAGCACGGTGGTCATCAGAGCTGGGATGGCTGCAGGTGGCTGTGCCAGAGCGACAGACCTTGCCAGGAGACTGGAGCTGGAGCAGAGAAGGAAGAGAGAAAGGAGAAAGAGGCCATGGCAGGCAGAGCTGAGCTTGGACAGATCTTGCTGGCATTCAGGGAGGATCTGGGCTCTCCGCTACCTGCAGGGCTTACCCTCCAAGTCAGGCAGGGTTGAGTCTGTCCATTCATGGAAATCCATTCAACTGGAATTTTAAGGACCAGGCAGCTGGCTCTGGCTATAGCCAGCTACAGCCCGTCCTTCTCTTCTGTCCAGCGATCAAAGGCACAGCTTCTCAGAACAGTGAGTGTTTCCTCTGAGAACATCTCCCATGGCTTTTTGTCACCGCCTGTTAACCACTGCATTGATGCTAGCTTGCACAAAGTGGCAGCAGAGCTGCCTGGCACATGCGTGTCATGCAGTGCTCCTTCAAGGGCACTTCTCTAGCCAGCACCTGTGGATGCTCCACCGGCTCACATGGGTGCTGTCCCATGGCCAAAGGACTCCAGAGAGGCTGACGCACCCAGCTGCCAAGGAACACAACAGGGAAGAAAAAGGATAGCACCCATGGATGGCCACAAGCAGCAGGACACCAACTGAGGCAAATGTTGCATGGAATGTTTTGGCAAGAAGGGTGGGTTTGGTATCAAAGTCCCCCCAGGTCAGCCCAGGATAACAGCCACATCCTCAAACACATGGGCACCATCCATGTGGCGGAGATGCCTGAGGGCCAAATCATCTCTCCCACACCGCCCAAAGCCCAGGCCATGCAGCAGGGCACCAGGCTGTGAGAGAGGGCAGCTGGGCCAGCTGCAGGGTGGCTCACTTGGGCTGCGGTGCAGGGGGAAAACTTGCTTTCAGGTCAGCAGCAGTTCAAGAGGACCCACCCCACAGGGCAGCTTTTCCACGTGGTCTTCAGGAGAGGTGGAGCAGGACAGACTGAGCCTTGGACAGCACCACAGGATCCTTTGGGGATGCGAGCAGTGCAGGCCACCGGTTCACATTGACCAGAGCTGCATTGCCTAGAAGTGGACTCTGCTGAATTCCCAGTGAGGGGCTGGCAGGACCCCAGGGAGCAGCATTTGCAGGGCAAGGGATGGGACCTTCCACGTCAGAGAAGGGTACAGAGCCCAGGCTGTGCTCGCCTGCTGTCCACAAACCACTGCTCTAAAAAGACCCGGCCCTTGCCAGCCCATTGAAAGTGACAGAGTTGGATAGAGGCTTTTTAATCATGTTTTCAAACCCATCAAGCTATGGAATACATTACACTTCTGACTTCTTTTTTTTTTTTCCAAATAATTTTTTAAAGACCCATCTGCTTTTCATCATTAATACGTTTTTCCCCGTGTGAGGAAGGAAAATGAGATTGTCAATTCCTATGATCCTTCAGTGTATGCTGACTGCTCCCCGCACCAGCTCGGTCCTAGCTGCTTTTTGCTGACCATATTGCATGCAGGAGGCCAGGTTCCTCCAGGAGACTGGAGTCCAATCTGTGCCTGAAAAGGGAGAACCCAGTAGCCTGGACTACCAGCCATCCCCTCTCATAGCTCTGCTTCTCACAGGGACACACCATTCTGACTTCTCTAGGAATAAGCAAATAATGATATTTTTTCTCACAAATTCCCTGGAAGCTCTGAGGACAGGCATGACTTCACCTTCCATGTGCATGTCGAGGAACATTGGATCAACCTAGTGTTGGAAAATGGATCATCTGCACAGACCCCCCGTCCACCAAGCTCCCAGAGCAGCCACCCCATCTCAGCAAGGAACAGCCATTCAGCTACATGTAGATGTTTTGGCACCCTGGATTTTGCAAAGGTAGTCTAGGATCCCAGTTCTCAGGACTTTTATACCCATAGTATGCTTCAGGGTTTGCTAGTTGCCTTCAAACTGCACTCAATTGAAACAAGAAACTAAACTAAAAGGTCTAATAAAAAAATCAGCTTATACTCTACTTGATTTCAAACAGATTTTAGGTGTGGAAAATTAACTCATTGATTGATCAACTTGACTTATCCATACATTCATTTATTTTTTTTTAAGCTGCCCCAAAAAGTTTGTCTTCTTTCCCTGTATAACCCAGTGCAGATGGGGATCCCTCTGAGCTGAGCAGGACAGAGTCAGTGCACCTTGGTGCTCCCCTCCCCATGCAGATTAGTCACAGCCAAACCTCAGTGTCTGTCTGTCCCCTCCACCACCCCACAGGGATGCCTGTACCTGCTGTATGGGCCATGGACAGCCTGCCTTAGCCCCTTGCTAGGGCAGAGCAAGGGTGGCACAGCTTTCCCAGGAGCAATGCAGCAGGGCAGAAAAGATCAACTGAGCAGCAAACAGCTTCTCAGGTCAGGCCCTGAGTGTTCAGAAACACCTCTGCTCTCATCATAGCTACTGAAACATTTTCCTCTGGGGTAAAACATGCCATAAACCCCAGTGCCTGCTGGAGAGGAGACATCTGACATTATATCGCATTAGTGCAGCTGCAAGCAACACAGAGTAGGGCTGCCAGCTCCCTTCAGAGATCCAGTAACTACAGAAACACAAAACATAATGCAGCAGACCGGATGCTTAGCTCCTAGCTTCCCTTGGCTCAGGCAAGGCCCATGTGCAGTGTTTGACAGCAGGTTTTTCTCCAGGCCCCTGAACAAATGGGACAGGAGCAGTGATTTGCTGGCAGTAGCCCTGCTATCCTTTGTTATGCTGGCTGGGGAAGGGACTCTATTAAATAAACATGTGCAGAGACCAGAAAAATAGCAGCAGCATTATTTAAGCAGCCTGTGGTTGAGCACTGTGACCCACAAGCACTTAAAATGCAGCTGAAAAGAATGAATCCTTCCTGTCCTCCACTTCTGTACCCTGTTCTCTCCAGTCTCTGGTTCTCATGCCTCTTCTCCTCCCCTTCTGCTGTATGATGTCTCTCCTATCCTGCTTCTCTCCTTCATCCCTTAACCTTGAGGCATTCGCTTTTAGGGCTGGGACAGCCCATGCAAGGTTGCCCCAGTGAGGAGTGGGCTGCAAAGAGCTTCTCAGCACACTCTGAGCATCTCTCTTCTTCCTCCAGGTGCAGGGGAGTCTGCGGGGGAGCAGAGTCGGCACTAGTGCGAGGGCTCTGCTGCACCATCCCTGAGCGATGCTCTAGAAAACACTGGGACCATGAAGGGCTTAGGAGATAATAGAAGCCGCCACCTCTCCGATAACCTGGACTCCCCTCAAGACTCTCTTTATGCCCCGCAGGACAGGAACCCTTATCTCCTCAGCCCCACTGACTCCTTCACCATGGACCCCCGATTCCCAGCCCAGAATACCCTCCATGGCGACTGTCTCCTTCCACTCAACAACCAGATCTCCAACAGCAGCACTTTCCCCCGCATACATTACAACTCCCACTTTGAGGTTCCAGATGAGAACCCTTTCCCAAGCCATGCCCAAGCCACTAAAATCAACCGCCTGCCTGCAAACCTTCTTGACCAGTTTGAGAAGCAGTTGCCCATCCACAGAGATGGCTTCAGCACCCTCCAGTTTCAGAGGAGCGATGCAAAACACCGGAGTGAAAGCCCTGGGCGGATCCGGCACCTTGTCCACTCTGTCCAGAAACTATTTGCCAAGTCCCAGTCTCTGGAGGGCCCCACCAAAGGCAACGTGAATGGCAAGAAAGGGGCTGATGACCCCAAGCAAAACCGGAGGAGCAAGAGCAAAGACAGAGCAAAGACCTCTGAGCCCAAGCGTAGGACCAGATCCAACATATCAGGCTGGTGGAGCTCTGATGACAACTTAGACAGTGACACCTGCAGCTACCGCAACCCAATGGGCCTCATGACACTGGGCCGGCAGCCGGATCACAGCCAGCCAAAGTATTTCATGCATGCTTACAATACCATCAGCGAGCACATGCTGAAATCCTCCAAGAGCAATAACGACCTCAAGGTCACCCCTTGCACCAATATCCCCATCAACAATGACTCCAACTACATTAAGAGGGGCTCCTGGTCCACGCTGACACTCAGCCATGCCCGCGAAGTGTGCCAGAAGGCCTCGGCCACGATTGACAAAGCCTTGCTGAAATCCAAGTCCTGCCATCAAGACTTGGCCTACCACTACCTGCAGGTGGGTGCAGCGCGGGGTTACAGCATGCTCCATGCAGGGAGAAAGCAGGAAAACAGGGGAAACCCTCTCGGTGGGCACCCTATTGCCTGGCAGACCTTATCAAACAGCTCCAGATGTTTCAGCAGCCACCTCAGGTCACATTGCCAGGAGAGGGCTGGGGGGGACACGGCAAGGGTAAATTCATCCAGGCTCCAGCTGTGCCCAGGGACAGACCACTGCATCTCCCACAGGGCTCTGGGACACCCCAGCCCTGTGCTGGGCCACAGCAGTGTGGGCAGGAGATGCAGTGCCCACAACGGGGGCAACCTGCCAGCCCCCTGCTCCCCACCCTGCTGCAGCCTTGGCACCCTCTGCTGTGACCTCAGTTTTCTGGGGGACACCCATGCACCGAGTGCGCCCTGCTGCCCAGTCAGACCCTGTGACCCCATCGTGGCTGGGGTGAACCCAGCACTCAGCTTCTGCTGGGTGCCCAGGCAGCCGGGTATGCCGAGGGGCTGCTGCACACGTCCCAGCCCAGCAGGACTGCTCCTGGTCTCGTGCTGAGCACTGCCACCATCCCACAGCCAGAAGGATGCCAGTAATAACTGATGTTAACCCCTTATATCCACGCGTCGCAAGGATGTGCCAGCGCGCCCCGTCAGCCCTGCTCCGCAGAGCTTCCCCGGAGTGCTGGTAGGACCTGCAGCTCAGCAGGGCTCGGCTCCCTTTGCTGCTCACTCCAGAGCTATGGGGCGAGGAGAGCAGTGCCAGCTGCCCGGCTTGCATGGCAGGGCCTGCATGGCTAATGCTGAGGGCCACAGGCTTGAACGCCCGTCATGGGGAGTGCCAGGTCACTGGGTGAGTTCAAAAAGCTGCACCTGAAGAACATAAACCTGGCTGTGCCCAGGAGAGAGGAATGAAGATAAATAAGCCAGGCCTGGATGGGGGGAGGCAGGGGATGGGGTGATCAGATGGGCTACTTAATGTAAATCTCCAGCATCCTTTTCTAATGCAAAGGTGTCATCGGCTCCCCTGGCTGTGGCCAGCGGGCTTAGAGGCTTTAAAGAGCCATAAATTATTGAAGCACACACTGCTTCTGATATCTTGCTGGTCACTGCTGCAAACCAAATTATGGAGGGACTTAACTGCATCAGGAACATCATCAGAGATGTCCTCGGCCTGGTTTCTTTTTCTTTGCCCCCTCCTTTCAGTTAGGAGTTTAAAAAGCTGCACACCCCCTCTGTGTGTGGCAGCAGAAAGCCCAGCACAGGTGGCCCCAGGCACCAAGATCCCACAGCCCTTGCCCAGTGCCCACTCACCCCCCGGGCCCTGGCCAGGCCCAAGTACCAGACCGCCCTGCTCCTTTGTTCCCCACCCATGTAATGAGCCTCCGTTTCTTGACAGCCTGATGGAGGGCTGTGGGCACAGCTGGGTGGCATGAGCCCGGCCAGCAGCTGGGCAGCCCCACCGCTCGGCTGGGAGGACACGGGTGCCGCCCCGCTGCCACCGAGCGAGCCCCTGCGGAGGTGGGACCAGCCCCTCAGCCCTGGGCCGACCGACGCAGGCAGCGGCCAGGTAGGGATCTTGTTTTGAGGGCAAGCTTTTGCCCAGCTCCCTCCCCTCCCTGACCCTCCTGGGACCATCAGATGGGACTGGCAGCCCCTGCCACGAGACTGGGTAGGGCGCAGAGCTACCACACCAGGCACTGAGTCCAGGAGATGTGATGCATGTGATGTACCCACCCAAAAGCTGATAGATCATGGGCGCTCAGGGCCAGCCTGGGCCACAGCAGGCAGGATCAGACAGGGCAATTGCATCCAGTCCTTGGCCTAGGAAGGGACCTAAGCCAGAGATGGAGTAGTCACCTCCAGCATCTGGTGGACAATGTGTGGGACAGGTCCCTCTGGAGTAGGACGGGTCCCCTGCCAGCACCCACTCCTGCAGTGGCGAGGAGCTGGGCACCTCTGCCTGCTTGCAGAGCCCAGTGCGTGGGGAGCGCAGGGCACCTGGCCCTGCTGCTGCTGGGGCTGCTCCAAGAGGGAGATGGCTGGCGGGCTCAGAGGTGCAGAAATGACCTTTTGACCCAAGGGAGGACAGGAGAAGTGGGATGGGGACAAACAGGTCCCCCAGCCTCTAGGCTGGGGTAAGACCCCAAGACTTTTCATGTCCCCTGATTCATGTGCAGGTTCTGGGAAGGCTTGGGGCTCATCAGGGACTACTGGGGCTCCTCGTGATGTTTCCAGGCCCTTTCACAGAACCAGTCATTGGAGCTGAGAGTGGATGATCACTCAGGTCCAGCCCTGTTCCCTCACTGTGGGACTTTCTCTGGAGCAGCCCTCAAGGCAATGACCCTGGAGAAGGGCTGGAGCACAGCTCCCAGGGTATGGAGGCCAAGCTCCCCATCCCTGTGTCCTCCCCTCCAAGTGAGCCCCGCACACAGCCGGTGGCCAGGCAGCCTGTGCCCGAGGAACACAAGAGCAAGAGATGCCCCAGGCTGGGGGTAAGCAGGAGCAGGCAGGGCCAAGCGGTCTCTGCCCCACATGCACTCAGGCCCCATCTGGGCAGTACCATCAGCTCCGGGCAGCCCACTCTGTTTATGCACACTGCATGGCAAGGGACAACCCCATGCTGCCCAGGAACTGCGATGTCCCTCAGCGCTGCTGGGGGGCACACAGGGACACTGTGGCATGGTTCAGCCTTGCCTGGTATCCCTGGGTATTTCTTTGTCATAACCGACTCCGAAAATAAGCAGTGAGATGGTTGGGGTCACGGCTGTTCTGGGCTGTAGGGAGGGAGCCAGGGCCACGGAGGGCCCCAGAGCCAGCGGCACAGCCCCCTGCCTCCCCAGTGCTCCTGGGGTACAGGGTCACACCACTGGCACCATTAACATGGAGCTTCATCCAGGTTAGCCTCCCTGACACCACCAAAGCTTTCTCAGCCCCCCAGTAGCCCCAAACATGAATTCATAAAACAATGTGGGCGGCCTGTTGAGCACCAGCTGCTCCACTGAGAGTTCCCATGGGGCAGGAAACCCAGCCCAGGTCCTTCCCAGAGCACCTCTGCCAAAAATCCAGGTGGGGCACATAGGCGGCCACGTGGGGCACGTAGGCAGCCTTGGTTCCAGCTTTCTTTCTCGGGGACATGTCTGAGATCACACACAGCCCTCAAGAGACCATGAGGGATTAACTCTGGAAGGAGTGGCAGTGTGCCCTCATCGAGCTCATTCTTACATTGCAGCCTGGCTGCATGTCACGTGCATCCCTGCGTGTTGCATCCAGCTCCGCGGGTGCCTCGGTGGGTGCGCTCGTGTTTGCTGCATGCCCATGTGTGCCTGGGCTGGGCTGCATGTTGGAGCTGGCACATGTGTGAATGGGAACTCCGCTTGCTCTGCAAGTCTCTCTGCCCCATCCCCACTGAAGTGATGGGAACAGCACAGCTCTTCCACCCCTGTCAGCAACCAGGAGGTGCCCCCTTCACTGTTCTCTCCCCTCCACCAATGTTCTGTTTGTTCAGGTGATTGGGGAATGCCCCAGGCATACATAAGGGAGGGATTAACTCCTGTGTGGCCCCTTCTTTCCTGTCCCCTCCACATTTAGCTCATGATACCAGGGGCAGAAGAGCCAGAAGGCACTGCTGCTTTACAACAGGCAGTATCATGCAGAATGGTGCCAGTGGAGCCCAGCTCCCAGGGACAGACAAGTGCCTGCGCCAAGGGGCACAGTGCAGCACCGAGACCAGGCAGAGAGGGATCTGCATCCCAAGGCCTGGCAGATCCTCTGCTGTCCACTCTTCCCCGGTGCAGCCTCCTGGGCAGTGTGGATCCCGAGCCCCCTGTGGCCAGTGGCCAACTGCAAGGGCTGTGGACCTGGGCATCTTCTTGCTCCCAACCCTTTAACAGCAACCAAACCACCACAGGCGGGACCAAGCCTACATTTGAGAAACCAGCAGGAAGTGCACCAAGGCTCCCACAGCCTATGGGGAGCCTCCTGAGTTTCTCTGTGCTAGGCCTACGTGTAATGCATGGCTGCTCTCATTTCATCTTTGTCCTTCCTTTAAAACACGGGCTGTGTTCAGAGTCCAGGGTCTCAGCTGCCACAAGAGATTCTGCCATGGAAGTGCTGCGTCAGTCACTGTGAAGGTCTGTCCCTTGATAACAGGAGGTGCTCTGGGCTCTTCATCCCCTGTTGCAGAGCTTCAGAGTCTGTGGAACAGGTTCTTCAGGTCCTCAGGTGCCTTAAGATGCAGAGAAGCACCTAGCAGGATTCTGAACAGCACCCCAAATACCTGCACTGCTTTTGAAGATCCCTGGGGGCACCTTCTTGAAACATTCATCCTGCTCTCTGGCCCATGGGCAGCAGGAGCTGTGGGAGATCCTGTGGACTCTGCATGCCATACGTGGGACCCACTCCAAACTGGGGCACTGAATTCAAAGGGTGTCCTGCCAAGCATCGTCCTTCCCCTTAGTGCTGCTAAACTGAAATGTGGAGCACCTTGAGAGCAGCTTTGTTTCTGGCACCAGGCCTGTTGCCTTGCCAAGATGCAAAGTAGAGGAGAGGTGAGGGAAAGGAGAAAGAAGGTAGCACAGTAAGGACCGGATAGCTGTCGCAATGTGGCAGGGAAGCTGCTGCAGGCTGTCCCGAGGGCTATGCCTGGGGTCTGCATGGGGCAGGCAGTGCTGTGGGATGCTTGGCTTACACTGCTGTAGACAAGCTGCACCAGCAGAGACATACTGAAACCACTACCTTTTTGTTGCTTTGCCTAGAGCTGAGTGCCCAAGTCCATGAGGCAGAAGCACAATCCCAGGCTGTGCTGTGTGAGCTGAGCAACCCGCAGGCTCTATCCTCAAGCAGCAGAATTAGAGTGTCCACAAGAGCCAGGGGTCTGAATGCACCCTCTGTCCTGCTGGGGAAGAGGGAGGTGCTGTGACAAGTGGGCTCAGCATCCCACTCTCCCACAAAATACAGCATCTGCCTCTGCATAGGTGATGGTTGTGTAGTCCTCCGGCCCCTGCTTGGATGCCTGTCTGCTGAGGAAATGCCACTCTCATCTACTTAGCCAGGGCTGCAGACTCCAACTCTGTCTACCCCTCGCCCCAGCCACTTGCTGGCCCAGGAGCCTTGTGGGCAGGAAGCTGCGATTCATCCTCAGGAGAAGGCACACAGCAAAATCCAGTCTGAAGTCAGACCTGACACCAAGGCAATCAGTATAACAGTGCTTGCCAGGGCTCCTGCCTCCTTTAGGGAAGGTCAGAGCCAGCCACTCTGTGACTCAGGGGTGCTGGAGAGTTCTGTCCTACAGCAGGGACTCAGCTGAAGCCAGCAGGATCCCTCCTGGCTGGCCTCAGGGCCACCCCAGGCAGGCAGCTACGCTGGGGCAAAGGGATCACTGACACCCAGGAGAGAAGGTCAGCTCTTAGTTTGTAGGAGCCTGCAGGATTATACCCAGTAGTTCCTGAATTTGCAAGCAGCCAGCCCAGAAGCCATTGCCAAGCTCGAAGCTTGGCAGAGTGGGAAAGAGCTGGGAAAACCTGCTGCAGCAGCTGGGCTGGGGAGGCCTGGCAAGGTTTGTGTCTCACCTGTGGGACTTGCTGTACGTCGGTCCCCACCTGGAGCTCACCCACAGGCAATGCCATACCTCTGGCTCTCTGCGCTGTGTTCCCCTGTAATACCACTCCTGGCTCATGGGCATGCATCGGTGGGAGCTGTATCACCAGTGGTATCCCACAGGCTATTGGGGTTCTGCTCAGCATAGTACTGGGGTCCCCCCTTGCCTTCTCCTGCACAGACACAGCAAGCAGCAGGTTGGGGGGCATGGGCTGAACCCCTGGATTCTTTGAGCAGAAGAAAGCCATCAGAGTGGGCATGCTCAGGAGAATGGAAGCCGCTACCTGCAGATCTGCAGCCCCAGGATGATGTTGCACTCCAGCAGCAGTAGACGGCGCCCACAGAACTGGCCTGCTGTGAACAAGGAGGGGAACAGGAACCAAGTGGTGCTTAGCAGCTCCGGCTCATCACAGCTAGACGCAACACAGCTCTCTGCATTCCCAAAGCACTATACAAACACTCGCTTATTAATCCCAAAGCCCCCCAGGGAGCTGAGTAAATCCAACAGTTCCATCAGCACAGTAAATGTGCATGCTCTCAACAGTGTGAGCTGGCTCAGCACACGGCCCTTTGCTGTTCCCCTTGATGCTCCTCAACCAGCCTGCTTCCCACAGCAGACTGGGTGGCCTTGGGCTGTCCTGGTCTGTGCACATATATAAGCAGAGATCTCTTCCAGATCCCGCTCTCTGCGGCTTCCCCTCACCGTCACTCTCTATTAGGTGCTGTTGTAGCTGCAGTCAGTGCAACAGGCAGTTCTGCAGGGTGCTGGACGTACCCACAGCCACAGCAGCCCCTGTCTTGGGGAATACCCTTGCTGTCCCCAGGCTTGCATGCCCTTCTCTTGCACAGCCAGCATACACTGTTGCACCCTTCGGATATGCAAAAACAGCAGGAAAGACCACGGATGAAGGACGCCCTTAGGAACCATTGCAGCAGATTGCCTCAGTCCTCACCTCATCCCTCGCTTCGCCTTGACCATGTCTCCTCATTTCAGGGACTGGTCAAATGCCAGCTACAAACCAAGTTAGCCACGAAACCAGGGCTTGCTCCTGGCAACTCAGCTTGCCCCATCTTTCTCCTTGCCTGTCCCACACCATATGTGGCTCTTGTCTTGATCTTGGGCTGATATCTGGCTCTGCTGCTGGCCCAGCGCCTTGGCCGTGCCTCGAGTCACCTACACAAACTCTTTGCAAGGCAGGTAGGTAATGGTGTTCGTTGCTTGAGTTTCTCAGCACTTCAGATCTAATGGAAAGGATTAGCTTGCCCATCTCTACTGAGGGAATGAGAGACTGCTTCAGTCTTAAATTAATAGTGGAGTTGTCACACTAGTGAAGTTAGAAATGCTTTTCTTGCACGAGGTGCTCCTCATCTCTATGCAGAGACCAGCACAAAGTCTATGTACCTAAGCTGCTCTAGGAGGTGTGAGGGCTTGGCTTGGCTTCTGAAGTGAATTTCAGACACTAAGAGTCCCATTCAACTCAGAAACTTTAGATGGAATACTGGGCCATAGGTCCTGGTCTATGACAGCTCTTACTGGCTTTGGCCTGAACAATGTGTGCACTTTAAATAAGCATGGGCTTTGTGTTAAATGAATGTGTGCCGCTCCTGTCCCAATGTGCAGTGCAAATCTGGTGAGGCTCTTCCCTCCTCATTATGTCTGGCACCACGCAGCTTATATCAACTGTGTAAGCATGGTCCAGTGTGAAGGTGGTCTGTAGAGGGCATTGGGTGAATGTGTGTGGGTAGATGTGCTGAAATAGAGGCGATCAAATGTAAGGCTGCCTGGCATGTGCTGGCAAGGGAGGGCTGGAAAGGAATTGCATTGCCCATTCTCACTACGCTCCAGCTGAGGGTCCAATGGTTGGCCTTGCCACCGATTCCCCAGATCCCTGTGGTCCCCCTGGTCCCAGAGATACTGTTCCTCACAACTGCTAATGATCCCCTTACTCTTGCAGGTGCCTCAGGGGGAGTGGAACAACACGCTGTCTCGGGACAAAGACAGTGAGATCCCATGCCGGCGCATGCGGAGTGGGAGTTACATCAAAGCCATGGGGGATGATGATAGTGAAGACTCAGAAACCAGCCCCAAACCATCCCCGAAAACTGCAGCTCGGAGGCAGAGTTACCTCAAGGCCACCCAACAGTCCCTGAGTGAGCAGAGCACCACCCAAAGGTAACTCTGGAGCCCTCCCAGGAGCTCTGTGCAGGTCCCCAGGGGCCACCTCAGAAGGAGTCCTTGGGGTTTGGTCATCAGCACCCGCATGGAGACCCCATGTGGGGTTCAGAGCCCAGCAGGGCTCCCATACACTGGCTCCAACTGGCCAACGGGCAGGCAGATGAGGAGACAAGCATGACAGGAGAAGATGTGGCAGGGGACTAAAGACAGCTCTCTCCATCCTGGTGAGCCCTGGTGTTAGGAACCTGCCCCATGTCCCTGTGCCCTCAGTGACGGGAAGGGCACTCGTTTGGTGGAGCTGTGTGGATTTTCTCTGACTAAGGATCTGTTCCTCCAAGGGAATGTGGAGATCCCAACCCAGTGAAATGAAGATGCTCAGCCAGCATGGCTGAGGACATGTGGCACACGGGCCACAGGCTGATGCAGCTGTGCCATCTGCTTTGCTCCACAGGTGTCCCAAGGTCTCTGGGGCCAGGCAGAAAGTGCCCCTTTTACACACTAGGCTGGCTAGTCCCTGAAGCCAGGAGCGATGAGCTAAGAGGCCTGGGACAAGGTATGGAGGGAGGAAGACTCACGATGTCTTGAGCCAGACAGACAGCAGAGCAAAGGGAACACAGCAAATGTGCTGGGCAAGGGGATGGTCTTCACAGGACAGTGTCCATGTGAACCACATGAACAGAGGTTGTGCTTCCCAGGACCAGGTGCCCAGGGGCTGTAAGAGGCTGTGAGTGCTTCAGATTCTGTGGTCAGTGGCAGATGTGAGTGGCACAGGGGCAGGAGGAGGCAGGAGCATCCCCACATGAACTGTTCATGGTTCAGCAGATAGAGCCAGAGAAGTAAGGGAGCAGCAGGTAGTGTGGAGACCCCTCATGGTGGCATCAGACTGCAGACCAGATGCTGCAGATGGTGGGAGATGGTGACAAAACTAACTGCAGGGAGCCCTGGAAATGCCTGCTCTGAATCCATCCCTGCTCCCTGCCTTCACACACACTTCAGGTGGAGCAGAGTTGGGTCCAGGAGTCTCTGGTGTAAAATACCCAAGTTGAGACACTCAGGTTCTTCCTGTCTTGGGCTAATAGTCCATTCAGGTCACGTCCATCAGGGTATGAAACCTCACTGGGGCTGCTGGGGTGCAGCACCAGGCAGGTCTGGAGCGTGGGCATGGCTGCCATCTGCTGACCACCCCCTCACTTCAGACCCCACCAGGGAGCTTTCTGGAGCTGTGGCCACTCTGGTTGTTGCAGGGCCTGGCAGCTTTCCCCACAAGCCTGGTGCGCCAGTGGGACAGCAGCTGGAGCAGAGCAGTGGCCTCATGCCCCAGCACAGCTGCACGCCCGCCCACGCCACATGCCTCAGTCTCCTCAGCCAGGGCTGCTGGGCCCCATCCCGGTGAGGGGGTCACCGCCCATTAAGCCCCTTTGCCTGCTCTGTGACTCAATTTCCCCACAGGCAGCCTGTAAGGGTGGATCGAGGTGAAGCCCAGCAGGGCAGGCATAGGAAGCCTGGTGGGGGACACTGCCTGCCTCAGGATACACCTGGCTCACACCATGGGTGCTGGGTGAGCTCACAGACAAAACCCTCTCAGGCTGAGGGAAACAATGAGCTGAACAGACAGCCCAGGGCTTGGGGCACCAAGGGGTCCTTGGTGGGTAGCCAAGCTCAGCAGCGGGTACCCCGGGGGCTGGGAGTCTCTTCCACCACCCTGGTAGAAGACCACTCCCTGCACTCATTGCACCCCAGGATGGAGACTCAGGAGGTGCCACCATCCTTCTTGCACCCCATGGCTCTGCGGGGACCATAGGTTGTTCAAGAGGCAGAACCCCTGCAGCTCACATCTCATCATGTCTGCCTGTCCCCTGCTACATGCCCCAGAGCCCCAGCTGTCCCCACGGAGACCACACCATGAAGCACACACACAAAAAATGGCACTGAGCTAATGTGCAAGGCTGTCACACACCCACCTGATCTGGCAAGGACCTCTCCTCTTCCTCCCACATCCCTCCCATCCTCCTTGCCTCCCTCTGGGTCCATGTGCACCCAGCTCTCAGCAGGGACAGTATCTCTGGTCTTGGCTGGGTCGGGCTCACTGACAGCCCTGATCTGCTGCTGCTGCTGCAGAGGATCCTGCTGAGCCCTGGGTACAGGACGGTGCTTCCCCCAGAGCCTGCAGCAAAAGCTGCTCCAAAAATACAGAAACCCCTCTGCTCCTGCAGCACTGCCATCCAGTTTTGGCTCCCCTTGGGCTTCTTCCAGATAAACCTTCGGATTCCTCTATACAAACAAACAAGCAAACAAAAAATCCTGCAGATTTTTCTAATGGTGCAGTCCACAAAAATATCATTGAAAAATCATTTCTCCCCACAGGTCCCACCCCCTTCACACCAGTCCAGGCAGAGAAGAACAGGCTTCCCAGATCCCAGCATCAGCCTGTGCTGGAGGCAGTTTGTAACCAGGGCTGTGAGTCTGGGGCTGGCACAGATCCCGTGTGCTCCCTGGGCTTGGGTTGGGCAAACCTGGCATCTGCAGTGCGTTCCTGGGGGCTACAGGGCACAAAGTCTTGTTCTTTCTGCTTCTCCTGCACCCCACAAAAACTTCACCCATGTACCAGCTTAAATGAGTGGCCAGCAAGGTGAGAAAGTGCTTCCAGCTCTTTCAGCAGCTGCAGCAAGGGCCAAGCAGTGGAGCCAGTCCGACACAGTATTGGGTCCGTGCTGCTGTGTGCTCCTGTGCCTGGTAGAGGGTGCCAAGGCAGCATGGCCTGGCTGGCCTGGCAGCTCCAGTATAGCCCTAGCACTGCTCCCTCTGTGGGGATGCCCCTCACACACTTTCTCTCTGCTGGCAGGAGCCTGGACCGCCTGGACTCTGTCGAGATCCTCCTACCTCCGAAGTTCCCAACCTGGGAGGAAGAATACAACCAGATCTCTGACAGCGTCAATGAGTCCAGTTGCATCAACCAGGTGAGATGCTGAAGAGGCAAGCCCCCCTGCACACCCGGCCCAAAAGAGAATGGAGGCTGGCTGACAGGAAAGAGGAACATCCTTTTCCCCCTTAACAATAAGTCAACAGTTGCACTCCAGTAATAGCTGTGCTATTATCTGGCAGCTTTATTAAAGTGTCAGGGCCAGCTCCTTAATTCACATTAGATCTCTCTTGCTCTAGCTTTTGTCTCCTCTCAGCACTGCTGGTGCAGCTGCAGTCACTGCAGCCATGGCCATGGGTATGGCAGCCTGGAGCCTGGCATGCTTCACAGTGATGGGCAAAGCTCAGGGCTGCTCCATGTGCAGGCTCGCACCATGTACCACCCAGAAGCTGCCTGCAAGGCTGCCCACTCCTGCTGCAAGCTCTGTACGCTCACTGGGTGGGCACAGAGCCTGGGCCAGCCTTGCTGGTGCAAAAGGCAGCGTGCAGCCTGGTGCCGGCTGCCAGGGACCCTGCAGAGGGTCGCCAGGGACAGTAATCCTGCTCTGCTCTGAGGGCCCCATCCCTTGGGAAGCCAGTTGGACCTAGGAACAAGGTGCCTGTAATTCAGGAGACTGTCCTGCCAGCTAACTGGGGATGTCTCCCTTGGGTATTCCTGGTCCTCAAGACTCAGGGAAGTGCGGACAAAGCCAAGGATGCCAGTGGAGGTGCTGATGGTGGGTGGCAAACCCTTGACCATGGCCTCTGGGTTTAACTTCCTGTCCCATGCTATGTCCCATCCTCCCTTTGGGATAAAACTGGAGTGGTTCAGGACCTGAGTGGCTGTAAGCCAACTGCTAGCAGCCAGGAAATAACCCACGCCAGCATGAGGCACTTGCACAGGTCCTATGTGCTCATCTCCGCCCCAAGATGAGGACCCTTCCTTTTGGTGGAGGTGCCTGGGGCAGCAGCGGCTCTGCAAGATTTGCCTAGCTGTGTCGCTGTCACCCTGGGAATCTGTCGTGTCCCGTCTCTGTTCATGTGTGTCTGCATGGGAACATGCACACACATGCCCCTTCTGTGCTGCTCTGGTGTGTCTCCCCACACACTGCCAGTGCTCACTGACTGGGGAGACAGCACAAGGCAGTGGTTAAAAAAGTGGGCTAGACGCTGTGGAGCAGAGCATGGAGGAGGGCAAGAGGTGAGTGCTGGCACCCCCCCTCCAGGTGCACAGGGGTCTGAGCCCACATCCATCCCTACCCGACTGCTCCAGCCCCATGGCTGGCTTCTCCTGCTGCTACTTGCAGCTGGAGCCATTTGTGGAGAGCTTTGGGGAAGGGCACAGAGCGTTGCTCGCGGGTGTACATGTTCCTTGTGGTCAGTCTCGTTCCTTGTACATTGACAACAATGTGCCAGGTGTTTTGTTGCACAGAGAAAGAGGTCAGGACCGTCACATTCCTGTCCTTTGCATGTAAACCTGTGTCTGAAGCCAGGCCTCTACAGGCAGGGGGAGACAACGTGCAGGCTGAGTCCATGCTCTCCCCCACCTACGTTTGCCATTCAGCAGCCGTGTGCAGCACCCCCATGAAGGCATTGGAAGGGTCTTGAGGGGCTGAGCAGCCTGCACTGTGCCAGGAGGTGCCCAGCACATGCCCCTTTCTGGACCAGAACTGTAGCCCCATGATGCCAACTGCCATGGCACCAGCTCAAGCGTGGGGTGGTGTCATCATTTGTGCTTTGCCTGCCTTCCTGCAAATCAAAGAGAGTCCAGTTTCAGCTGAATTGGGATTTAGAGGCCTCCCACGAACTGCATAACTGTTAATTCAGGGCAGAGATAGTACAGCCACCTCATGTGTGCTTCCCTGAGCCACTGGCAGGTCCAACCTGCCTTTTCGTAAGTGCCACAGGCAGCTCCTCCCCTGCCCTCCCTCTTGGGTGACCCCCAACACCTTCCTTGTTTGTCCAACAAGATTTAGCATCCTCCCATACAAAAGCATCTCCAGCTCTCAAAGACAAGTCCCCTCCACTTGGTTTTGTGCCAGCTGAACTCCACCTTGCGAACCTCTGGAAGCCTGGGGTTCATCCGAGAGCATCCATATCTCACATGCAGGGACCAGTGGCCAGACAGAGACAGCTGCAGACCCCCAACACTGCTGAGACACAATTTGAGCTGAGCCCTATGTGGAAGGGCTGGACACAGCCCCAGAGCCAAGCCTCTTCCCTTGGGTACATTTTGAACCTGGATTCTTACCAAGATGGGTCATCTTGAGCAGCTCATGCAGGGAAGAGCTCCTAGGGTGGATGTGCTCTGCAGACCAGGGATGGGGGGAACCACCAAGAGATGGGGAGAAGGGATTCCTCCCCACAGGCAGTGCAGGGAGGTACACTTACACAGAGCATGTACCACGGCTTTGCTATGGAGAGAAGGGAGCATCGCTTCCATGGGGCTTCTTCCTGGTGCGGGGACAGAGGAGATAGCAGCAAGGTGGCCAGCCCAACCCCAAGCAGGGCAAATGATAGTTTCCCTGACATGGAGTACTCAGCCCGCCCATGCACCCAGCTCTGCAGCTGCGGGGGCCGTCACGCCTCCTGGCCATGCTGCAAGTGCTGGCCAGTGCTGGGGGCTTTGCAGGGTGCTAACCAGGAGCCACACCAGCCCTCGTCCCACAGGCATCCCACGTGTGCCCAGTGGTGCCCTGGCATTTTGTTTCTGCTGTCAGAGTCCAAGTGTGCCCTGTGTATATTCATATATGGTGCATACAACAGGCTGAATGCATCAGCAGCTTCTCTCTGTCTCAGAGGCGTTCCGTGGAGCTTTGCTGTGCCATGTTTGTGCCACTCTCCAAGGGGCCTGTGCGGCATTTTGCTTGGCATCTTATGGGCTCTGAAGTTTGTACTGAAGTGTCAGCAGCAGTGGCCCCAAGGAAAGGGCTACCTGCTCCCCCTGTCCTTGGTCCCTGTGCAATGGTTGTCTGTGTGAGGGCTGCCCCTTTCTTGGCCTTTAACCTTCTCCAACTCTTTCTTCCAGATCTTTGGACCCCCCTCACTAATCCCTCAGATATTTACCCATGGAGAGCAGGTACCGTCCCACTGGTGTTCCCTCTTCCTTCCTCATGGAGCTTTCTTGGGTCTCTCTGGACCTCCGTGGCAGGGTGCAAGGCAGCTGTGGGGCGCCCTCGCCTGGGGCCAGGGGAGGAGGAGGACGCATTCCCCAGCACAGGGCACTGCGGGGCGGCTGGACAGTTTGGTTGCCCCAGCCCTGGTGGAGGGTTTGAGAGTGTGTTAGGGGGAAGTGATGAGCTTTTTCAGCCAAACCCTGTGGAGCTCAGGGAAAGGCTACAGATGCCAGCACTGTGCATATTGTCGTTGAAGCCAAAGAAAGGGCCTGGAGAGGTGGAAGTGGGTGACAGGGCCAACCTCAGCATCTCTCATCATCAGTATTTCAAAATATTTGCTCTTTCAGGCTGGCTCTGGTTTAATCTGGGCGAGTCTCCCGAGTTAAAGTTGGATCAGCTGCTGCCCCCAGAGGACAGAGCCGGGCAGGGGGAGGTGGAGACAGCAGGAGAATGGGGAGCAGAGCTGCCCCTGCTCGGGCCACGCTGTGCCTCAGACTGCACGGAGCCCTCTCCTGCTCCCCACCTCAGGCAGGGCTGGGATGACTGCTCCACAGTGCCCCCAGCGTGGGTCGAGGTGGCCTGGCCCAGGGAACAGAGATGACCCCCTTGCCCACCTCCCCCACTGGGGGACTGCCTGCCCCAGCGGGGTCTCACAGCTGAGCTCGGGGTCCCCTGGCCATGCCAGCGGGGCAAGGGAGCTGTTGGAGGCTGGGCAAGGATTTTGGCCTCCTGTACTCTCAGCCTTTCCAGCAGAGACTGGCGAGTGCTTTCGCAGGCACCGTGGTGGTAAGTGCCTCCTGCTCCCACAGGGACCCTCTGGCTTGGAAGGAGGGGCTCCCCTCCCCTTGCCCAGAGCCCTGTGCCTGCCAGCACTGCTCCTCCCGCTCTGCCTGCGTCTGACTGAGACCACTTGGGAGCAACAGAACAGAGGGGAGTGGAGAAGGCTGCAGGAGGGAAGGGAAGGGGCCCGGCCCTGTGCAGGGGTTGACTGCTCTGCCCCTCTTCCTGTGCAGACGAGAGAGCCAGCGCTGGGGGAGCAGTACGAGGCGGTCTGCGACTCTACCTACAGCGAGGCCGAGTCAGCTGCCGCAGAGGTGCTGGACCTGCCCCTGCCCAGCTACTTCCGCTCTCGGAGCCACAGCTACCTCCGAGCCATCCAAGCAGGCTGCTCCCAGGACGAGGACACTAGCTCCGTCCGCTCCATCTCCCCCCCACCAGCGGGCAGCCTCAGCGGCAGCAGGACCCTGCCCACCAACAGTGAGTGCCAGCGGGGACGGGGCAGCCTTGGGGATGGGGGGTCTGAGTGCCCAGGGGTGCTGGGGGTGCAGGGCGCTGCCCTCAGACACCTCACAAAGTATCTCCAGCCTTGGTCGTCCAAGATTTCTGTGGGGGAGTGCGTCTCTGAGCTTGCTGCCAGGATGGCCGGGTTGAGGTCTTTGGATGTTGGTGCTGAAATGGCAGACAGGCTCTGGTCGCACAGTTGGTGCAGGCTGCGGAGACTTGGGGGAGCACGGTGTCTTTGCTCAGTGATGGCAAACGCGGCTGGGAGCGTTGCGGCTGGGAGTGCCCCACAGGACGCCCACCTTGCCCTGGTGCAGGTTCCCGGCAGGGTGGGAGCACTCACTGGCTGCCCTCCTCGCCTGAAGTCCCGTGGGGCCGTGGGTGCAGTCCTGCTGCCCTGCGCTGCTGATAGCTTCCATCCTCCTCCTTCTCCTTCTCTCAGCTATGCATCTGACTGTCACTCCTCCAGTCTGGGCTACACCTGGCAGCTTTGACCTCTCTCTGAAACTCTTGGGAGCAAAAATTTATGTCAGGGACTCAGCATTCATTTCCCCAAGGTCTGAGCATATCCTGATCTCATCAGACCCTTCAGCCAGAAGCAGAAATTGGGGCTGATGGAGGCAAGGCAGAAGGCATCTGCCTCCATCCCTCAGTGACAGAGAAGTGACAAGGCTTTGGGGTTCACCGTGAACTCCTATAGAATAGAATCATAGAATCACTTAGGTTGGAAAAGACCTATAAGATCAAGTCCAACCCTCACCTAACACTACCAAGTCCACCACTAAACCATGTCCCTCATTGCCACATCCACACATCCCTTAAATGCTTCCAGGGATGGAGACTCTACCGCTTCCATGGGCAGCCTGTTCCAATGCCTAACCGCTCTTTCTGTGAAGAAATTCTTCCTGACATCTAATCTAAACCTCCCCCAGCGCAACTTGAGGCTGTTTCCTCATGTCCTATCACTCATCACCTCAGAAAAGAGACCAACACCCAGCCCACTGCAACCTACTTTCAGGTAGCTGTAGAGTGCCATGAGGTCTCCCCTCAGCCTCCTTTTCTCAAGACTAAACAATCCCAGTTACCTCAGCCACTCCTCGTATGTCTCGTTTCTTTACACATTCCCATGCAGGGCAAGACTCCGAAAACAGGCCTGGTGGACCAGGTCTGGGGGAAAAGGCAAATGATGTGAGTTTGTCCCCACCAGACCCTCAGGGTTTGTGATTTTGCCCAGCAGTTGCAGGCAGGTCTGACTCTGCCCAGGCAGGAGGCTGAGCCCAGCCAGGGAGGACAGGAGCCTGCAGGGCCAGCGGTGCTCCCATGCAGCCCAAGCATTAGCCCAGCTCCCTGCAGCAGCCAGGGCACAAGAAGTAGCGGTGGCAGGGTCACTTGGCCACACCCAGCCCACAGGCTGCTGCTGGCATTGTAGCTGCCTAGAGGTGGGTCTTCCAAAACCTTCTGACAAGGAGGCGCTGGGATTTTATGCTTTGGCTGGAAGCTTGGTGCAGCTCCAATTGCTTTCTTTCCTGGAGACATGCTGAATGGCAGCAACCATACAGATGTCTAAGGCATCTAGTCCTATGTGCCCCTCGCCCATCAAGTGTACTAGTCTAGAGACCCCAATGTGACATCTCTGATGTGAGGCACAAACAGCTCTTGCTCTGAATTTCAAGGCAATAAGGTGCCTTTTTGAGCTCCAGTGCCCAGCACCCTGCAGCCTGAATATGCTCTTGTCCACCGACTGGTTAACAGTGGTATACCCAGCTCCAGATGCCTCTGCTGGCATTATTCATTCCAGGCAGGCCCTTCTTTTTTGATTAGTAATAACTATACTGGACAAAAGCCTGACCTCACACTCAGAGGTGACTCCAAAACAACTCAGACCCGTGGGGCAGGGCAGAGGCTGGAGGCAGCTTGTTCAGGTGTTCCTGACCAGCTGGGCCATCTCTCCCAGCACTGCAGCAGAGCCAGTCGCTTTGCCAAACAGCGCCAGGAGCTGGCTCCCCCAGGCATGGAGCCCCTCTGAGCACCACTGCTGGGGTGAGTCACTTTGCCAGGGCGCTGGGGTCACCAGCCTGACACAGCGAGGAATGGCAAGGGCAGCTCAGATCCTGTAGCACCGGGCATCAGGAAAGCCTCGGAGGGCAGAGATGAAAGTGCTGCTTTTATGTCTCATCCAAAAACGAGCTAGTGCTGGCTCCCTGCTGTGGGACCAGCAAAGCCCTGGCCCAGGGACACACTTGGTGCAGCCAGGCTCCACCAGAGGCTGTGTTTACCCAGCACAGCCTGCAACAGCAGCTTAAATTCATTCACCAGCGGTCCATGCCTCTCCTGCAAAAGGTGTGTGAGGGCTATGGGTGGCAGGGAGGACCATTGCTCAGAAATGCTGCTTCTCTTCGTGGCTACCAAAGGCCTGAGCAGAGCTGACAGGTTCTTCTGAATGAAGCTGCAGTGCAGAAGCAGGTCTGCTCTCACTGCAGCCTTTCAGCCAGCACACCGTGTTCCTCTCAGCTCCTTGCCAGGTACCAGTGCCCCGGGGTGAGGCTCAAGTGTAACACAGAGGAGCCAAAGGCTCCCATACTGCCTTCCCAGCACACCCGCTGCATCCTATCAGTTGTGTCACCCAGGGTCTGGGATGGCAGCAGCAGCACTCTGTCCTCAGCCAGGCTGCACAGTGCACGTGGTTTCAGTCTGTAGATGCAGCTTGTTGCTTCGGCCATAGCCAAGAGCCCTGTGGTGGGCTGAAAGGAGGCTGTGTAACTCTTGGGAACACTTTTGGGAACATAGATGAAAAGGCTATGCCCCAGATGTGGTGATACCAGGCAGGCCCCAGAGCGGGCAGGAGGAGCAGGAGCCAGCATCTTGCCAGGGCTGTACCATGCTGCTGGAGACGTGTGTCACCCACTGAGACACCCAGACAGGTCCAGCTGGGCAGGTTAATCCTGGCACAAGCAGGACTGGCACTTATTTGCAGAGGCACAGGGCAGTGTCAGAGTAGCCTCCATGTATCTGCAGCAGGTGAAGGCACTGGAGAACACGCTGCCTGGCTCCGAGTCAGAGCCCTGTGCCAGCAGTGGGCAGGGGGAGCAGGAAGGGGAGCGCAGGCAGCCTGCAAGCCCAGCCCACTCCCACCCTGCTCCTTCTGACAGCACAGCTGGTGCTGAGCTCAGCACTGCTGCAAACCCAGGCAAATGCTGGGAAACAACAGCAGGCATAGCACAGGAAGGGGCTTTCAAAATGATTAGTTTCCACCTTGCAAGTGCCACCTCTCTGTGACGTGACCCAGCGGAGATTTGCTGATTTCCAGAACATCCTCCACCCCTTCGCATTGGCCACAGGGGCTTGGGGAGGGAAACAGATTTGATGGAGGGGGTGGGGGGCAGAGAGGAGCATCTGTGTTTGCATGTGTGCATGACGGGGAAGGCAGGAGGCATATCTGGACAGCAGTCACACCTTTAATCAGCCACCTGGTCTCAGTTCCTCCTGCAAATGTCCGTGTGCATCGCTGAGGCTGCAATTGGGTACTGTACTGCACAGCTGGTCTCCCAGGAAGCACACTGGTACCTCTCAGCATGTCAGCATCAAGCTAGACCAATAGAGAGCAGTGGGTGCACCACCGCTTGCAGGCCTAATCATCGCTCATGGCCTCTGCTCAACACTGGGCTCTGGGAAGAAAAAACTGAGAGTCCTCACCCCATTCGCCTCCCACGGACGCCCTCCTCACCACGCACTGTGCCCAGGGGAAATGCTCCCATCACATGCCCAGTCACCACGGGGAGGACTGGGTTTCTTGTCTGTATGGACACATCCTACAGAGGCACCAGCAGCAGTAATGCTGTGCCTGACACAGGTTTCTCGGTCTTTGAGGACTGTGTGGAGGTTGAATCATAAAGCTAAGCAGTATGGTGGGGGTTCAGCCCCCAGCTGAGGAGATGAGGACGTGCAGCGAGCTCCATTTCACGGAGGACTGCAAGCCTCAGGGTCTGTGGTTTGCGTGTGCACAGCGGGTGGGAGAGGCTTGACAGCTGTCACGCCTCTGACAGACCGCACTGGTCCACGCCTCCCACAAACCCCTGTGTCACTCGCATATTATGGGGCAATTAACTCCCATTTGACAGCCAGCAAGACAGATGATGAGCTGCCCTTGATCAGCCTTAAACAAAGCTTTGTGCCTTGGAAAGCAGGAGACTCAAAAGCCCCAGTGAAACCTATTCATCTAATTGCCAGGCGCTCTGCCGACAGCCACAGTGATTCCTGTGCATTACAAAGGGCTCCCCAGCCCCAGTTCCTTCTTATTAAAGGCATCACAGGGAATTGCTTGCATAATAGACTGGATGGTGATACAGAGCTGCACTCAGAGGGTCCTGAATATTTTTTATGTCTAGGGGAAAAGGGAATGCAGAGAGGTGAGCAAAGCACAGCAAAATAAGGTGAGACCCCAGCCCGGTCTCCAACCAATGCCCCGTGACAACAGAGAAAGCTCACACCAAGCCAGTTCTTATTTGAGTTCTTCTCCAGATGCCTTTTGATAACATGGGCCTTGCCCATGGCAGCACCCTGCCCTGGGATTCAGCAGCCTGTTCCCAAAAAGCCCAAGTGCCCTGCTCCTTATCCTGTGCCCAGATCTCTTCCAGAGAGGCCACGGGATCCAGCTCTGCCTCCTCCTCCAGGCCTGGGTTCTGTTGATGTGTTTTCGCTATGGATCCCTGAGACCAAATACATCCCTGAGAGTGTGAGCTCCAGACAGCAGCAACCCTCCAGTTCTCCCTCTCTGCTGGCCCTGTGATGACAGCTCTGGTGGAGCAGAGGCTGCAGGCCCTGAGCCCAGCCCAGCAAGGGAATCGCAGCACCCAGAGCAGAAGAAGCCCGAGAAAGTCCAGTCCTTCGCTCCAACCAGAGCCAGGCATGAGGCTTGTCCCTGCAGCAGCTGCCAGGGTTGCACACACTTTGTGCCCATCCATAGCCACAGCTTTGCCAAGCCCAAGCAGAGTATGAGAGCTCTACCTGGGATACACACTCCCCAAAGGCATGACAGAATAGCCATCCAGCCTCCAGCCAGTTTTCTGTCTTCTTTGTACCGTTTTTTTGTTTTGTTTTTTTTTCCATCACTGAGTTAGCAAGATGGTTCCCAAGACCACTGCTGTGCTGGGAACCCTGCCCTGCCCTGGGAGAAGGCAGATCCCAGCCCTGGCACTGACGGCCCCGCGCAGGGCTCTTGCAGGGAGGGGCATGGCAACACAAAGTGCCCACACACCTCCGTGCCGTGTCACAACACACAGCAGCATTGTGCAGCTGACCAGACCCCCAAAGACTGCTTTGCTGTGGAACGAGTTTGCATGGTTTCCAGAAAAGTGAGGTAGCAATGGCTTGTGATGAAAGGGTACCGACACCCTTCCTCCTCCTCTGCAGGTTTTGAGTAGGTAGACAAATTCTGCTCCTCTCTTCCCTTGGCTGGCCAGCCAGAGTGGCCACAGGCACACCTGGAGCTGGAGCACATGTTCTCTTGGTGGGGATAAGCCAGTGCTGTGAATGTAAAGGAGAACACAGAACAGGCCAGGCCACATTGCTCAGCCAGGGTGCGAGGGGCTACAGCTGAGCAGTAAAGTACCACAGTGGCCCCTTGCTAATCATACCAACCAGGGCTGACCCTGTATTGCCTTTGAAGAGAGAGACTGTTATCATTGCCTTCAGATATTCTCCTTCTTTTTGACCTAGATTTCATGTTCCAGAAATAGCTTTCTCTGACATACCAGCAGGAAACAGATTAGAGAGAGAGTTGTCTGTGTGTACGTGTATGTGTGTGTGTGTGTGCACCAGAGAAAGATTTATGGTGTGTTCTCCATGAGTGCTTGTAAGGGAAAAAAAGCGTGGATATGTATGTTCTATGATCTATTCATACGACTGTAGGACACAAAGAAATTTATGACAACTGTTTCTCTCCATACTTATCTGCTCATTTTTCATCTCCAACCTTTTCCTTGTTATTATGGAAACTCCACTACCAAGCCCTGTGCCCCAGACTGCTCCCTTTTCCCCAGGAAGTCCCTAATGCTGCTCCATGGCTATAACCCAGCCATTAAACTCCACCACCAAAAAATACCTCTGTCCTTCTGCAGCAGTGAGGCTGCACATGGTACTCTTTGCTCTGCTCCAGGCAGCACGCAGTACAGCAACCCTTCCTTTAGCTGCCTGCTGTATGTACGTCCTTTCCTGAGGATGTTTCCCCCAGTTCCTGGGGCGCCATCAGTTTGGGCCCCACAGAAATGCCACTGGCCCAGATGCTCAGGAAGGGTGGAGCTGCAGCCCATGCATGATGCTGTGCCCACATGAGCAGACGCAGAGGAGGCAGAAGTGGCGCCCTTAACCTCAATACTGGAAAGACAGCATGGTTCCAAGGTCCAGGCCACCTCTGCCTTCTCCCAGCAGGGGCCATCTACGAAGCAGTTAGAAAAAAAGGCAGCTGCCAGCATTTTCCTTCGGTAACATGGTCAGAAAGCCAAGTCCTTCTTGTTGCTTGCTTCTATCAGCCGTGCTGGCTGCAAAGACTCAGTAGTGTGAGAAAAGGAAAAACCAGAGCACCAAGGGGTGCCCCAGCTTGCTCAAAGGCACCTGGAGAGCAGCAGCAGAGAGCCATCATGTTGGTGCAATGCTCTGCACAGCAGACTTAAGATCTCTTCTTAGGACAAGGGGCCTCATAGCATCCAGCACGCTGACACCTCCACCACCCATTCAAACCCGGTGAGCACAGAGCTCAACAGATGTCCCTTTGTGACCCTCCTGTCAGCAGCAATTAGCACCTCTCTGCACCTCCCTCTGGGGACCAGCCTGCCCAGGGCTGTGCCATCCCTGGAGCAACCCAGCAGTGGCCAACAATGGCCTTAGCTGAGACACACATGAGGGGACCAGATGACATGCACTAAGGAGATGCACTCAGATCACTTGCAGGATTCCAGGCAGTGCAGGCAAATGAAGATTTCTTTCTGCATGTTTCTCTCATTCTGGGTTGCTCTTCCTCTTGCCCCTTCACGCTTGTCCGTTACTTTTTCCATCAACTGAGCCACTGTGTGACGATTCCTGAGGACTCAGGAAGAGATCAGCTCAGAGCTTTGCAAAGTCACAACCTGCGCGACAAGGGGCTCTCGGTCCGAGCTGATCCCCACTCCCCAGCCTGTGCCTGATTTCCAGGCTGAAAGCTTTCTTTCTTGCCTTGGTAGGCAGCAGAAACCCTGAGCTGTGGGTCCCCCATCACTATGGCTTCTGCCCTACGTGGGGCTCTGTGTTTGCGAGCAGCAGCAGCACATCCACAGCGACTTCACCGCTGAAAGCCGAGGCTGGCAGTGCCTCAGCCCTGCCTGCCCTCAGCTGGCAGCGCTGAGCTGGGCACGTCACTTCGCCCAGGCACTTTCCCTGCTTTCTCCTAGCTGCAGAAGCCAGACCAGCCCTTCTCCACTGAGCACAGGGAATCCAGTGAGTCATAAATGAACAAGAGCATCCAAGGACTGACTGTAACTCGAGTTCAGGCAGCACACCTGCTGCCTTCGTGAGCCACACAGCAGCGCCGCTGCCCATTAAGCCACGCGCTCTGCCTGAGGCCGAGCCTACTGCAGAGAACACTGCTGGGCAGCGCCTGTGCCACACTCAGCTCACTGCCATGCACCAGACCATGACGCAGATGTGGCAGTCCAGGCAAGCCTGATGCTCAGTTCGGGGCTTCCCAAGCGCAGGAACAGCCACAGAGCAGCCAGCATGTCTATCCCCAGGGCTGCGCATGTGGCCAGGCGCTGCCCCAGGGCTGCTCCCTGCAGCCAGCACAGGAGCCGCACCAGCCCCACTCCTCTCCTCACACCCATCCTCCCCCAGTCCTGCCTCAAGGCCCCAGCTCAGGAAGTTTAACAGGCACAAAACGCAGCCCTGGAGCACAGCAACAGCACCCAGCTAAGGCAGACTCAGTACTCTCCCCGTCCCTGCCACAGTAGAGCCTGGCCAGCAAATTTGTAACCGCAGGGAAACACCCACAGAGGGAAACATTGCTCTCTCACTGCTTTCTTTTCCTTTTTTTGTCCCCCCAGCTGGAGGAAGACTTTCCTCCCCACTAATCCTGTTCTCACACTGGAGCTATGCTGCTGCAAGTGCAACACAGCCACGCTGCCCTCCTGAACCCCCGGCCCACCCCGCAGCACCTCACACCCCACATCCCCAACAGGGAGCCCCAGCCCCACCGCAATCATGCTCGGTGCCAGGCAGCAGCGGAGGCCGGGGATGAGAGGACATCTCTTGACCGAACCAGCTCTGTGTCTGCATGCGAGATTCTCCGGCAGAGCCAGAGTTGTGCTGGGGAAATTGTCACCATGGCACTGCCAGCCATGTGGCTGAGCCCTGACAATAAGACAAAGCTCCGGAGCAAAGGTGGCAGAGGCACAGGCTTCACGCAGCAGCTTCGCTCCCCAGCTCTTGCAGGCAGCGGGCCGCCGCGCATGGAGTGTCACCAACGCGTGTCACCGGCGGCCGCGAGGGCCGTGAGCGCCAGCCCCAGGGCCACGGCCCAGCCGGGCTGCAGCATGCCCGAAGCCTCCTCTGGGCCCCATCTGCCGGGCGGTTTCTGTTTCTCTCCCCTGCCTGCCGGGCTTCCTCCTCCGTCCTCCCGCGCCGCGCTCGGGGCCGCCTCCGCCAGCGTGGCCGCGCCGCGGGCGAGGAGGGCG
>VXAL01000585.1:295475-388256 GCA_013399475.1 Chauna torquata | reverse complement strand
CACCAGCACAGAGTAGAGCGGGAATTCTTCTTTCTGAGCAAGTATTCTACTAGCAGGATGAACTTGGTTCTTAATCTATACCTTGTTTTGTCACTGAAAATAGGAGGACCCTGTATAAAGAACATACTCTCCTTGTTGCTTTTCTCTGCCCACTTAAAAATAGTTCAAGCTTTGGGGACCACAGCTTGAGAAATAATGCTATGTACATACACAACGTATTTTTCCCTTTCTGTTTTTAAAAATGTAGGTGTCTAACCACAGAAGGCTTACCCCTTAAGAACTTTCGTTAAGAAGACACCAACCAACTAATCTTGATCAGCAGCAGAATGAAATGACATACTTTCCTGAATGAATGACATAGTTTGCTGTAGTTTTTGTAGTTGTCATGTAGCTGTGAAATACTTAGATTTTTAAATCCCCATTTGCCAGTGCTTGTCACCAGACTCCAGGTCTTATTTTGGGGGATTGCAAATGTATAAAGCTGCACATCCTCTAATACTGTATTTTGCTGTGTTAACTGGCTATTTAGATGGGCTGGACTCTTAGAGCTGTCATCCTTTTCCTCTTGAATCTCTTACCCTTTTTCTTTTCCTCCTGTGAGTGCATTTAGTGTGAGTTTGCAGGGAAGGATGCATCCCAAAGAGGAGCACCTACCATGCAGGTGTGTTGTATCTGCATACAGCAGTGGAAGAGTGGAAGGAGGAAGCCTGAGTGAGCAAATCTGATGGTTGATGACTGTGATTTAGCGCACATGTTCCTTGGAAAATGCACTTTATATTCCCCTTAGATATCACTCCTGTGAAGCCTTAAGGGGTGGGTAGAAGCCTCACTGATTTTCGAGTGCAGAATCCGCATGAAATGATGTGTGTGAGTAAGGCTTTGCAGGCCTGGGTTTCACAGAACAGCTGCTTCTGTTCTATGGCTTGCGTGCAGAAAGGAGGTTTGATCTAGACTTGTAGATTTAAGTGATTTTTTTCACTTATGTTTCAACGTATTAGTGCTTTTATGGGAATCAGATGAACCTGCATACTTAAGGTGAGCTGATGTTGATGTTTTATCTTGATGTCTCAATTCTTGTTGGTTTGAGCTTTAAGACAAGTTCTGATATTCTGGCTGGTGCTAAATCTTACTGTTACTAAGCATTGCAGCGGACAGTCAAAATGCTGTATGATACATTTCAGATATGTACATTTGCTTTTGTAAAGAAATTTCCTGAAAATAGAGTAATCCAGTAAAATTAGTTGTTACATATCATGTAAAAATGATCTAGATGCAGCTTGATTGGAGAAGTCACTATGAAGATCAAGCTTTTTTTCTTCAAGCAAGTTCAGAGAAATGATGCAATGAACAAATAGCTGTTAGATAGCACCCAGGTCTTCAGGGGAAAATGGCCACATGCTTGCTATAACCGATGTTTCTGTGAGTGTGCTGTTTTGCCTGAAGACTTCTTTTTGCTAACCAGAAATGTCATTGAAAATGATGTAAATTGACAAGATGTGGCAGTATACACTGTAGTTTACTGAGATGATTAGGATAATGCATCTTCATGTTTCATTGTGAGCCATAATACAGTGAAATATTACTGTCTGGATTAATGGTGACTGCAGATGTGTATAAAACTCAGTCTTATGAAATGTCTAAACTCTTGTTTGGCTTTTTAGTGTCGCCAGAGAAGACCACGCTATCAGCTGACCTGGTTTGGAGAACTTCATAATGAGGATTCGTGGGCTTTGCTGTGGCTAGTTTTGTCTTATCCTTGCTGCTGAATTCCTGGTAGCTCCACAGAGAATGTAGAGGTTGTCATCCCAGCCGGATTTGCTTGTCCAAAGAGCAGCCAAGGTTAGTCAGAGGAAGGGCTTTGGAGTCATAGATAGTCACTGGTGATACAGCCTGGCTTTTAATGTGGATAAGGGCTCACGGCAGAACCCTAATTCAGTTGCTTTTCTGAGTTTGAATTCTCGTGTTCGTGCTCCAACTGCAGAGCAGTGTGTCTAATTTTAGGGCTGTTGCTCAACTTTTGGGCTGGATACCAGATTGGCACCTGGCAAAGTGATCAAGCAGTAAGCTGGTGCAGTCTTTTGCAAATCAGAAGGGTTTTGAATACTATGGTTACTGTCTTGTTGGAAAGGAATTTTCTGTTCCCTTTCTTAAGATTCTATTGTTGTAATTCTCAAACCAGTCATGAATATTACACCCTTACTCTCATATTCTGTCAATACCCCTGGATAAACAGTTCTTAGCTTGCAAACAAGTTCACCCTATGAGTATATCATCTTCCTTTCTTGAAATGGAAGAATTGGTCCTGTAGGAAGAGATTGGGGTTCTCCTGCTCCAAACTTTGTTGGAGGTTGAACTGTTAAAATGTTGTACCTAGTGCTGTGTGATACAGCATGAATTTCAGGTAGCAGTATGCAATGAAAAACATGAATGGCTTGAAATTCAGCCTGCGTTTGTTTTGGTTCTTTATCTTAGCATCAGCAGTAACTTTTTACTAATTTTTAAGGATTTGTTAGTGTGTGTTTAGTTGAGAAGCTTCTTTCATTTCTGTAAGTGGGGAGTGGACAGAAACCCCAGCAGATCAGTTCTAACTCAGATACCTAAGATGCTAACCATTTTCTTTTCTGTGCAGCGATGTGTGTGTGATAAAGATTAGTCTACTCAGTTTAAAAAAAAAAAAAAAAAGTATTGGAAGTACTGGGGGGAATAAGTTCTGTCAGAAGTAGACACTCAGGGAGAAGTGTTCTTCATGTTCTTTAAATAAATTCTGTAAATGTAACATGAAATTTTATGAACTGGAACTTAGGATATATAGCAATGTAAGTCAGTCCAATATATTTTTGCAAGCTCTGCCAAAAATAATATATATATGCTTAGGTTGTGTCTCATCAAGTAGCTTGATGAGAATACTTTCATCTTATTTGAAAAGTGAAAGATCTAAGGGTAATTTGGAAGCTGATAATATGCTGATTAGGAATAAGGAAGTAAAATATTGGGGGGGATGCATGCAGTTACATACTTGTTTGTAAATGTAAGGATTTTCCTGTGTGAACAATTTTTGCCCCCCTGTGGACAGAAAATGTATGTCATGGTTTTATTTTTTGTTTCTTCAAAACCAGTGGGAGAGGCTGAAATCAATGAAAATACAAGTTATTTACACAAATTCTGAACTATAGGCTCTGCGTTATTTAAAGCCATTTAAAATTGGAGTTGGCTGTTTTTATTTTACATTGTATTGGCAAAAGTCTGAGATCAATTTTTTGCTGTTTTCAGTAACCACTTCAAAGCAGCTCTTTTGTCAGTCTGGTACCAAGGGTAATTCCCTGCTGTGCTCTTTGCCAGCACGTGGTGGAACCATCCTTGGAGGTACAGATGAAATGGTTATAAATGCTCTCTCTTCTTCTCCTTTTCCTACCTCCCTTTCAAAACAAAACNCCCCACAAAAAAAACCCACAACCTATAAAATGAGGTCAAGATCATTGGTTGAGGTGTGTGTTTGTGTTTGTTTTTTTGCCATGTCTGGCTAACCGGGCTGACTGGGGACCAGATGTGAGCAGCCTGTATCTTTCTCTGCTGCTTATTAACCAGCTGTTTCAGTGAGCAGGGAAAACCATCAAGCTACCTGTTCAAAAAAAGCTGTAGCAAATACTCTTTATTGAAAAGTAGCCCAGTGATGAACTAACTGTGAACAATATTGTACAAGTGAGCGATAGTCTCAAGAATCAGTGCTGACCGTGGATGTGTGCAGCAGCTTTTGCTGTGTCCTTCCTGCCTGCAGCACGGAGCCTGGAAACCCGGCAGTCAGCTCCTAGGCTGCTAAAGCATACTGTTTTTTAAGGCTGGATTACAGTCCTTGTCTTGTGTGTGTGCATTTTTGGGGGTTTGCTTCTGTTGAATGGGCACAGACCTCACCCTAGCCACATACGAGTGCTCTTGTACTCTAGTTCATTTATTTTATAGCAATGATTTTTTTGTTCTTTCCCAGTTATGTGCAGGCCATTCGAATTGATATTTGCACATGAGAAGCAGACTTACTATGAGTCAATCTCATTTGTCTGTCTAGCTTTGTGGACATTATAAAAAATATGAAAGGGACGATTGGGTTTGAGGTTCAGAAATCATAAACAAGGCATTGCTTATCTTAAACACAGTTCCACATTGTGTTGGTACTCTTAGCCTCATTACTCATAGACGTCTCCCCATACTTGCCCCCAACCCCAGCTACAGCAACAACACAAAATTTCTATACTTGTGACACTATCTGTTTCAATACAGCTGTTGTATTGTCCTCTTTATAGAGTTGCTTCTCAAACTGACAAGGGAGCGTTGGTTGCGAGTCCTGTCTTGGCAGATGTCTGTTTTTCTTGTTAATCATCAGCAGACAAGATCTCGGTTTTGCATCTTGCCTGAAAGCAAGGGACCTTGGATAACAAAGGGAAGATGCATCCTGCTTTTGTTGGATTTTTTTTGTTGTTTGTGTTAAGGTGTGGAAGAAATTCTAAAAAAGGGAAAGAGGAGCAGTGGTTCTGGGGAAAATGCCATGTTCCTTATTCTGCCATAATTCCCATTTACTTATAAGTACGTTGAGAATTTTTAAGTTTGAAGGATGCCATACGAGGCACATTTTTTTTGACCCCAATCTGAATGATGAGAAAACAGTGCTTTCTATGATTGTTTTTGGATCATCACATTGACCCATTTAAACTACTGGACTCGATCAGCAGGCTTGAAGGGAAGAACACTGCTCGATTACCAATAGGGTACTTCCAGGTAAAGCTATAGCCAGCTTTTCTTAATTTATTAGATTTAATGTTTGCAAGTGTTGATTATATGCATTCTTGTAGTTTTTGGTGGATATTTGATATTTCTCCATAATTATTATGCATATTCTCTTAATAAATCAAAGATTGTTAAAGTTCTTTCCATGCACTGTTTAAATCTTGACCTCTAATATTGCTGTATCACAGCAACTGTATCAGTATGTCCTGAAATATAAGTGCTAATGGCCGTTGTTAGTGGCTTTTGCTTTTTGTTCCCTTCTCATGGCTGATTCATTCCCACAAAAACAGTATGGCAGAGTACTGAAACGTGCAGTGTGATCGATGCTGTTTGTCTTGACTTATGGCTAACAGGAAGACAAGGAAAAACTGTAGCCCTAGGCCAATCTACAGATAAAAAGTAAATGAAAATGAAGTTGAAAAATGTGTTGTGCCAGACTGCACCTCCAGTTCAACTCGTTTGCACATGTTTTTTAACACTTTATGTACAAAAAGGGGCTGGTGGAGAGAAGAAAATTTTTAGGAGTCTGTCCCAGCAAGAATTGTAATAATGAATTTGTAGTTATAAAAAGCAGCTTTGGTTGTAGTCATAGCTGGAACAAAAAATATTTTAAGACACATGCCCATTTTACAAAGGTTATTTAGATCAGCTGAGAGCACAGGATTTCTCTCCCAGAATCAATTAGGTAATTGGGAGGCTGAGGAGTGGGAATAAGAAATGCAGCAACAATTCGGAAACAAAAAGCACAGAAGACATTTCCCTTTGTGCTCTGGTGCCATGGGATCCTGGAGCTTAAGCCCTAGGCAGCCAGTCACAGCTGGCGGAGCTGCCTTGCAAGCAGCTAGAGGAAGGGTTAGCAACCTTAGAGTTAAAAACAAAAAATGAAAAATCAAAAACCAAACAAAACCATTTCAAAATGTGCCTAGCAGGCAGCACTCCAGGTAGAGTTAAGAAGTTTCCTCCCCATATGCAATCAGAGAAAAAGGAGAGAGAGGCACCAATGGGTGCGCGCCTCAAATATTTGTAATTGTTTAATTATACAGAACTCAAAGCATTCATTAGTATTCTCATGCAGTGTCTCACATAAAAGTACTGCATAAAGCAGTGAACACATAAGTTCAGAAGCAGAATGTTCTGGTAATATATGTACTACAGAATAGTATTATATGTATTACACCAAAGTAGATCTTAGCGTTCAAGCACCAGCTTTTGGCATTGTTGAATTTGACAGGTATCTGAAACCAAATGGATGTTATCCAGCCTACCTGAAGGCTAGCTACCAGCCTGCATACTGGTACGGTCTCTAAGTCCTTTGGGTTAAAACAGGCAGCTAATAAGCATGGATGCTGTTTTCCTTCCAGTGCCCCATCCCGTCATGACTGTCAGACTATTATTTCACTTGTCAGACTATTATTCAGGCAGTTATTTATTTACATTATGCTTTGTTCCTGTCCAGACATCAGCGAGTCCAGTGGTCATTTCAGACCCTGCAGCTACTCCTCTCTGGTGAGGATAAACAGAGATTTTGCAGCATGCAGCCTGATGATACCTGTGCTATGTGTAACAAATAGTCAAAATATAAAATAGAACAATATTTTTTAATACTAGAAAGGAAAAGGTCTGCGTGACTGTTACTACAGAAGTGAAAGAATATCAGCATGTAGAAAGCTGTTAGCAGTTGAAATATCTGACGTTGGCCGGAGGTGAAGAGTGACAGTATTGTTTTAAGAAAATATGTGCACAACAACTTTTGTTCCCTTGTGCAGTCTGTGTACGTGCTCTGGAGCAATGACTTTAGCTCTTATGCCTGGCTACCTCTAGCTGAAGTTAATAAATAGCACAGAAACAAAAACAAATGTTGCTAGTATAGAAATGATGAAATACTTGAAAATTATGGCAATCCAGATCTTTAGGCAATAGATGTTATTTTGCAATCAGTTGTTCTATTACAAGTATCAGAGGAGAGGATGGGATTTTTTTTTTTCTTGTCAAACTTCTCTCCGATGCTTTTTCTGGGGAAACAGATAATGGTGCAAGGATTTTTATTCTTCAAATGTACTGGCCCTTAGTGTCCAAAATGAAAGCTTTTGCATAATCGACATTCAGGCTTTACTTGTATACGATGACCTGTTAAATCCTAGTCCATAAAATAGTCATACAATGCTTTAGATAAAGAACATGCTTTTAAAAGTTCGGTTCCTTTTTTTCAGTGTTTGTGTCATGAATCCCAAGTAGAGCAAAGCAATAGGGTTAAAACGTGGTTATTTTCTTTTGAGCTACTTGCACAGAATGTGAGTCCAATTGTAGACTCATCTGTTTTCTATCTTTTGTTATTTTATTTCCACGGTTTCTCACCATTTTAATGCGATGAACTGTGACACAGCCTGCTTTGCAAACATAGATGGAGGATAGAAATCTGGATCTTCAATTTTAAATCCTAGAAGGAAAGTCAATGCACATGATTGCATTCCATCATCCATTTTGTAGCTTTTTCCTTTTCTCAGCTTAGCCTGTGACCTTTCTGCTTAGAAAGGAATGAACAAATTCAGCAGCATCTCACTGCTGTTTATTAGTTGCCCTTAGGTGCCATACGTACTCTTCCACTCACCCCCTTTTTGTTAGTAAGTTCAGAATAGATTTTTGTGTGAGCTCTGACTGTAGAGTTGTGGATACTTAGTTAGGAACTGCTGAAACATCTTGTTGCTGTTGTAAGCTTGTAATGTCTTTCTCAGGAGTCAGGGGAGTGAAATGACGATTTTGTTTTAAACCTGCTCAATATAAAATTGACCACATTTGTGGATATAAATATCAAGGGACAACATTTGTGCAAATTCCAGAAAATGAATGTGAAGATAGGTTATCAGCTTCTTTCTGTCATTTGCAGTTGGAGGTTCTGTAAATGTTCTGCCACTATTACCGTGCTTGTGGTTGTAGAAATGATTCCCGTCCTCCTGATTTGTGCAGCCTTTTCTTGTGTCCTTTCTCATGTTCTACAAGCTACCTTGTATTTAATGTTGAGGCTGATTTATTCATGTTTCCCTCTTGTTTTTGTGGGGTTCTCTACTTTCAACGTTTGATTGTGGTTGCAGGGGTTTACTTTGGGTAAAACAGATCAAATACTGTGGGCTTTTATGTTTTCAAACAAATGTTTTGTTTTATGTGAGAGGGGACACATATTACAAAACAAAGATAGAACTTTAGGAAGGTTAAATTTTTTTGTCTCTTGGTTATACCTGTGGCTTAGATCCTTGTTTATCAGGGGTGCTGCTTGGATGGCAGATGAATTGACACTGCTCTTGAATGAAGCTAGTATTAACTCCTCTTTCTGCCTGCCCCCTCAAACATTCAGCTCCAATGTTATAGCAGAGCCCAGGAGGCCTGGACCCTTATGGTTGTCCTCTGAAGGAGGAAACCATAAACCATGTCACCAACATCTTGTGAACCTGAAAACTGAGCTCAGTTTTCCTCCCTGATGCTTTAATAATAATAGTAAGGCTTTACTTTCTGCATAGCTAGCCTTTAAAAAGGAAATAAAGCAGTAGAAACTGACTTTCAGCATTTTTTTTTGTGGATGAACACGAGTCATTTCTGTCTTGTTTCTTAACAAGTCTTGACAACATTTATATATAATAATGTTTTCCATTTTTCAGTCTACTCAGTTTCTTGTTTTCTCACTTTTAGCTGTGCTCAGTCAAATACTAATTATTCCTTATTGGTTCTTTATCTGGAATCTTGATCAGTAGCTTTCTTCTTTACTGCTTTGCAGTGAGAAATGCTAAATGAAGTTGAACACTATAAAAAATAATCATCTATGCCAATTTCTAGAACTGGCTTCCAGATTTTTCTCAGTTCATTTCACTTGCTGTCTTTCCCATCTTGTATTTAAAAGGTGTTTTATAACTTTTAATTTTCTAGTAAGCTTTCCAGACATTATAACAGTTGACAGCTGTTTTTGTAACTGCCCCTTCAATGTTTCTGAAAAACTTCAGCTGTGATTTGCAGGCCTACTTAACTGTATACATATAACATTCAAACATTCATATCCAGGACAATTTTTTTTAAATAATTGAAGCAATTAATTGGGTTTGTATTTTTACATTGCCAGATGCTTTTCTCAATAGCCATTTCATCAAAAGACATCTTTATGAAAAAACACCCTCACCTATTGGTTACACCTTAATAACAGGCGTTTACAGGTTAGTGAAGCTTGTCATATCATCTCAGTGGATTGCCAGTTTCCTCAGTTATTAATGACTTCTTGTATGAAGGATTCTATAGAAAAAGTTAGCTATTAAATGATGCTGGAAAGAGTTTGCTAAAACTGACAACTGTAATAATTCTAAATATGAATAATTCACACAGCTCTAAAAACGTTCCCACTTGCCAGATATTACCACTTAATTGTTCTGTGTGTTCTGGATAGTTATATATATATATGTGTGTTTGTGTGAAAATGAAAACAAAGTAGCAGGGTTTTTTTCTCCGTTTTTTCCCCTCTCCAAGCGTCAGTTGCTTTTCTAGCTAACTCTAATTCCATATAGAGTTAACAGTGAAAATTCCTTTTTTATGTAATTCAGACACACCGAATCTTGCTGTTCGTTGTAGCTACCCTCAGGATCCTCTTAACAGGCTTTCATGCCTTCAGATAGGGCTCGGTACACTGTAAGTGCATTTCAAAACAATTTACTGAATAAGGGGTGGAAAATAGCATGATTGCAGCATTTTGGCAATCTCACAAGGTGAACTGTTAAACGTTAACCAGGTTAATGAGCAAACGAAAAACTTACTGGTATTTTATTTGTCATCCTAACAATGAGTTGGGTCTTCTCCTGTCAGAAAGAAACCCACACCCATATTCAGCTTTTAGATTTGGGGGATCTACTTTTAATTTAAATGATAGCTTATTTGTTTTTTTCTTCTACTGCTGCACCGTCTGCACTTAGCACAGGAGGGAAATGAGACTCAGAGGCCAAACTCTAATTCTGATTCTAAATCTGGTCTTGTTCAGGCACTAGCCCCATGGCAGTGCTCAGGATTTATCTTGAGGATGTTGACGGGTGAGCCCTATGGTCTTCCTCAGGTGCGTGTGTGTGTGTTACGGTGTTGGCACATGCACCCAAGCGGTGGTTAGCGTAAGTGGAAAATAATTTGGATGTTACCAAGCTGACCTGATGGACGTGGACCAAACTGTCATAGTGGAATATCTGCCCTTGGTTTCTGTTAATCTGCAGACATAAGGAAAAATACCTATCTGTCAAATGGATGAGTTTAGTTGTAGATTTAAATGTTGTAAGAGCCCCCTGAACATTTTGTAGATGGGTGTTGGGAATAGTTTCTCAGTTTCCAGGGAAGTAGTGTGAATGTATTTTGAAAGAGATAATTTTGACTTGACTCTTGTGAAAAGAATTGAGAGATTTTCCCCCCAAAATAATAAAGAAATAGCTAAATAGAAAAATATCCATTGCATTCCTCTGATAGATTTTGTTGCAGATAAGAATCTAGACCTTCCAAATACAGATTTGCAGTAGAAAAAAGTGGAATTTGTTTTATAAAGTATTATGGCCAGTTTTACAGATGCTGATTTGGCAGCATTTCTCTGGGAGAAGAGTAATTTTAAAATAGGGGATCTAAGATGTTCACTGTGCATCTCTAAAGTGGCACTATCATCTGCATGGTGGCTGACTGGGCGTACAGAAGGCAAGATGATGGCATGGTGGGTATACCAAAACTAGAAGCCCGGGTCCTTCCCTTGGAGGAGTGGATACCTGCTGCGGTGAGGGGCTTCAGGGTCTGGTTCTTGCTGAGCAGCATGGGTTAAGTGTTAAATTTGGCATGATCCGTGATGTAACCTGAGTGATATTTTTTAATTGCAGTGAACACTCTTGCTCTTGTGGTATTTGGCCAATACTAACTCCACTGAAGACTGATGAAAACAGTTTTTATGACCACTTTAACCTTTTCCTTACCTTCAGATAGGATACATCTCTGCCTACCCTCTGTGTAACCTGATAGAGAGGACTGTGTGAGCTCACCTATTTAGTTTTCCAGGCAGAGAAATGAGAAGGTAAAGTGTTGAGATCTGTCTTTCACTCCATGCAATTGTCCATATTTACTGCCTGCTCTGATGTTCACTTGAATGGAGGTACTTTTCAGATCAGGGGCCAAAGCGAGTCTATTGTTAAAGCATCATGTCCTTTTAAAGAGAAAACAACAGAAATGATGAATACAAGGACAAAGTCACATAGCCCCTGTAAAAACGAGCGTGCAAACAGCAATAAGATTGAGCATGGTTAATTTGGAAAGTCCTGTATTGGGACTCTTGCTTTGTCAGTTACTTACCTGTCACTCTATATAAAGGAAGGAGTATTAAAATGAGCTTGACTCTTAACTAAGATAGTCTCCCTTGCTGTAGAAAATGGGATGACTCCCAGTTTAGTTATTTGGAGAGCTTGAATGAAAATAATTCTTCTGAATGTGAATTAAATATGCAGTACATACGTAGCTTAACAAAATCATTGAAAGAGCTTAGTCATGTAGTAGAATTTCATTGTTTGTAAATAACTTTGGTTTAAGAAACAGAACAACTGCACCCTCTAGTGACAGATTGCACATGTGCAAGAGGATCAAGGCAGATTTTGAACTGCAATGTGGTATGAGAGAAATAGAGATTTCATGTTAGAGAACAGCTTTGGAAATAAATCATTAGTTATTTTTAAAGATATATTGATGAAATTCTTAGAGCATTGCCTTTGCTGTTACAGATTTCCTAGCCTGTCGCTGAGTGTCAGACAGTGAATCGCAATTTATGTTGAGCACATTTGATTAGAAAGGAGCTGTCACATTGCTTGTCAGTGTGTCATGTCATGCTTTTGGTTATTGCTAGGAAGAACTTCTTGTTAGGAATATCGTTAATAAAACACTGTATGTTTGAATGGTGTAATGTGACAGCGTGTCAAGTGTGCTATAAGCAACATCAACTTTTTCTGTAGGGAAATGAGCCATGTTTGAGTTATTTGCATGCATTAGAAATGCACAGATTCTGCGCTGAACTTATGCTATCTGCAGGCTTACTGCTAAAATAATACTGAAGTGATATTTTCACTGAAATACTCTCAAGAAGTCAGTAATGAATTAAATTGCTGTCAGGACTTGAAGGTGAAGGTTGAAAATGCATCTGTTGATGCATTAAGAATATCTTTAAAAGGCAGTTAAACCAGAAGTAAGTAAAAACTGGTTTTGGTGTCTCTATTCAAGGAGTTTTGATACAGCCAGTATTTTGTTTTGTAGGCTGCTTAGTTAAAACCTAAGTCTTAGTTGGACTCTATCATTGTTCCATAACAGATCCTGATCTTTTTTGGAAACACTGCCTTTCTTAGAGCATGCTGACAGTGCGTTGGTATTGCTTTGCTTGTCACCTGCTGATTCACCAGTATTGCTTCCTGCCATCCCTTCTCATCTTTGCTGGTTTTCCTCTGGCGACATTTCCTCTCTTGTAGCATATGATAGCTGATATTCCTTCAAATGGAAAGATAGTTTCATTAGTGAGCTAGGCTGTGTGTTGGGTTGGCTAGAATAATTTTCAGGTGTGTGAATGTACTTGTATGTACTTCCTGTGGAGATTTTCCTAATTTTTACATGTTCTGAAATAGATGTTAATTGGTGATGGTACCTCTTGTGTTCTTTAACAGTGAGATGATACCTCAAGAAAATAGTTTTAAAATGCATTGGAACTTTCACATGAAAGTTATTTCCTTTGTTGGTTTTTGGTGGCTACTAACAAACCATGGATGATGTGTGAATATTTGTGCTTTAAAATTTTCATTACTGTAAACATCGTTATTGGATAATGCTTACTGTGGTCTCTGGGGCAGAAGACCTCGTTCCCAATTTCATTTGTGTTTATTTAAAATATAATGAATTTTGCAAAAATCTCTTTTAAAAGATATTTAAAGATCATACTTAAACTGAACTCATCAGTTAACATATTTTGAAAAAGAAAGCTGCAGATGGCAAAATTCAGCAAAGAGTAGCAATGAGAGAAATCACTTTTCACTTAAAACTAGATTTTAATAAGACCAATTTTTTATTCTCTGAAACATCTTACTGTTAAGAAAATTCCAAGACTGCCTGCATTATGTGCCCTATTACACTAGCTATGTCAGTAAAGAAGGGATTAGAATAACTATTGAGATTAATCTATTATACTTCAGTTAATTGTTTCTGTTCAAGGACATTTCCGTTGACAGAGCTCAGCAGCACAGTACAGCATGAAAATTGAAATCAAATCAAGAGCCTGGTTCAAATCCCGAGCTAAAATTTATATGAAATTTTCTTGTTAGATATAAATTTGAATTCCAGCGGCATTCACCAACGTCTTTATGGCTAACTGAAATTAAGTGATTGCATGTACAAGTGACTGCAGAATTCTGAAAAGATAAAGGTCTGCTCACACATACTAGGGCTTTGTCACATTTGGATCCGGGACAAGGTTTCTTACAGGACACGTCCTCACATTTATTACAGTAGATCTTGCATAATGGATCTCTTCGGGTGTCCCAGACCAGCCTTCAATTTTACGATTTCAGAAACTGTTTTAGCAAAGCAGATGTCATTAACTCTGAATTAACCACTGAAAAACTACTTTTGAAGGAGGATATCTTTTAGCCGCCAACATACGTGATAGAAAGAAACCCCCCATGAAGCTATGTTTTTATGAAGTGTCGTGAAGTATTTCCAATTGGTAGTGCTGCGAACCATGGGCAAGCAAAGCAGTGCTCTGAAATCGGCTTGTACTGCTGTGCTGATTCACAGAACAGGCCCAGGCTGTGCCATAACAGTGAAAGCTCCCATGGGAGCCAAGTGTTTCTCTTCTGCTGCCAACACCCAGCTGCATCTTCCACTTTGGATCAGGTATAAATCTGCCAATCAGAACTGTAATTTTGTCTCAGAGTGGATGAAAACTAGACTGACTGGATCGGTAGTTTTTTTTTTTCATCATCTTCGTGTCTGTGAGTGCTGTAGATGCTTGTTCATTAAGAAGAGGATTTGAGATTTCGTTTTAGTTCAATCATGTTAGTGAGCTGTCAGTAGATGTTGATTACTATTGTTTTTTCTGGCTTGGGTGAAGTTTAGGAGTCAGGCTGTATTTTTCCCTTATCAGTATCCCATATCTCAAGTTTTCTTAAAAGATTCCTCTTCCAAAGAAAATGAAATTAAATACCGTTTTTCAGAACCATTCAGAACCGTTTTCTGACTTGCATCAGAAATGGTACTTACAGGGATTATATATTTTGAGTTGTTACTGTATTTTCCTGCATATAAAGTGAAAATTTATAAGGTGATACTAAGTTTTGTATCTGATTTCAGTCTGATCTTTAACACTTCTAAGTGTTCAGCATGTCATTGAAAGTAGAAAGTCACATTTGTGTATCAGCATTCATAGCAGTACCTTAACGACAAGCGGTGACCCCTATAAATGTTTGATAGGTTATACGACTTGTCAGATGGCTCATTACACATGATAATCCTAGAAGAATTTTTGCATGCTGTAGAAGGGCTGCCAGGTATGTTTTTAATTCCTGCATTGACATTGAGAAATATTTCTATAACACTACCTAAATGTCATTTCAGGAACAATTGCATTTCACTCTGAAATAACCTTTTAGTTGTGTTATTTTTGGTAATATGTGGAAGTTAACAATGTTATGTTGGTGCAATATCATGCTACTTTATGAAGGTTATAATCTTTTCAGGCATCCATCTTGTAGGTACAGGAAAAGTGTGGTGCTACTGGATCAGGTGATGTGATTTTGAAAAAGAATGCTTTTTTTTTTAAAGTGCACTGAGTGTACACCAATTTGCGATGTAGATTAAGCTATGATGCTCACCAGCTTTATAGAATTTGAAAGAAAACATCTGTAGTATTTTATTCATTAATACAAATTACATAGGTGGACAACTTGAAGGCTTTGCTCACTCTCAAGCTCACTATCCCCCCTTCCCCTGAAATGGGGCTTGAGGGAAATCGTCATGAAGGGATGAAGTGTTAGGATTGGGATATCACCTTGATGGTGGGGAAAGAAATATGCCTGTGTTGTAGTCCCAAATGTAAGACTGGTAGTTAAGGCTTCTGAGTGTGTAACAGGAGGTTGATAGTGGCTGTGGCTGGTTTACATGGGATGCATGGCCATGTGAAGGAGTGAGGCAGCTGTGCAGGTTTGTGGTCTGCCCTTGCAGGAGGAGACTGATCACAGATTTACTCAGTCAGAAAGAGCCAACTGTGGGCATTCACCAAAATTCATCTAGTCCTGCAGTAACTTGTTTGTGTCTTTATGTGAGATACCAGGATTGAACCTGGATGATGACATCATGAGTGGTACTGGATGGTTGGAGACAAATCGCAGGAAAACATAATTTAACCTTCAGCAGAAAGGGACTTGAGCAGTTACTAAGAAAACTGTGAAAGTGTTCAGCCTTTGTTCTGTCTGTATTGATTAATCTGCCTCAGCCCTTGCTTTGTTAAGGGTTAGACTCGGTGAAATTGGCACCAAAAAGGTAAGCTGTGCCTTCCATTAGCAGTGAGGTCCTTGTAGCAAGAAGATACTCAGCCTTTGAGAAAAGGCAGAGTATGGACATTACTTGCCTCCCAGAGAAGGGACCATGGCTGTCCTGGGACCTGGGCAGAAAAAGCCAAAGAGGAGCATACTGAGTCACTGCCCAGCTAAAGAACTTTGGAAGGACCCTCTTCTCAGTTAGCATTGCTGCTGTGAAATGTTTGGATTTTCTTGGTTATTAGTCTTTCATATCTAGAGAGTGGAAATACCTTGTTTACTTCACAGTACTTTTCAAGTGCTACCAAATACTTGTACATAGAAGTGGAATGAAAGTAGTACAAATAATTGCATTCTTGCACTGCTGTATTTTTAACAATAGTACTGTTGTTACAGAAATACAAATGGACTTTGGCATGCTAATGTTTTTCAGATATTTTATCTATGCAGATCGTGTCAATGATTAGGTGTTGAACATTCTTAACATTCATTGAAAACACATCATTTAGAATCATAGGATCATTTAGGTTGGAAAAGACCTTTAAGATCATCAAGTCCAACCATCTACCTAACACTACAAGTCCACTTCTAAATGATGTCCCATAAGTGCCACATCCACACATCTCTTAAATACCCCCAGGGATGGGGACTCCAGCCCCTCCCTGGGCAGCCTGTTGCAGGGCCTAACCACCCTTTCCATGAAGAGATTCTTCCTGATATCCTATGGAAACCAGGCTGGATGGGGCTTTGGGCAACCAGGTCTAGTGGAAGGTGTCCCTGCCCATGGCAGGGGAGTTGGAACTAGATGATCTTTAAGGTCCCTTCCAACCCAAACCATTCTATGGTGATAAATCTTCCCTATTGCAACTTGAGGCTGTTACTTCGCATCCTGTCACTGAGAAAAGAGACTGACACCCACCTCAGAGCAACCTCCTCTCAGGTAGTTAGAGTAATAAGGTCTTCCCTCAGTCTCCTTTTCTCCAGACTAAGCAACCCCAGTTCCCTCAGCTGCTCCTCGTGTCTTTTTTTTTTTTTTAACAGTTCCTTCACCAGCTTTGTTGCTCTTCTCTGCACATGCTTGAGCAACTCAATGCCCTTGTAGTGAGGGGCCCAAAACTGAACACAGGACTCAAGGTGCGGTCTCAGCAGTGCCATGCACAGGGGGACGGTTGCTTCCCTAGTCCTGCTGGCCACACCACTTCTGATGCAGGCCAGGATGCCATCGGCCTTCTTGGCCACCTGAGCACACTGCTGGCTCATGTTCAGCCGGTTGTCAACCAGCACCCCCAGGTCCTTTTCTGCCGGGCAACTTTCCAGCCACTCTTCCCTGAGCCTGTCCTGCTGCATGGGGTTGTTATGACCCAAATGCAGCACCAGCATTTAGCCTTGTTGAATGCCATACAAATGGGTGCAGCCCATCGATCCAGCCTATCCAGATCCCTCTGCAGAGCCTTCCTACCCTCAAGCATATCAGCAGTCCTGCCCAACTTGCTGTTATCTGCAAACTTAATGAGGGTGCACTCGATCCCCTCATCAATATAATTGATAAAGATATTAAAATTGGCCCCAGTACTGATCCCTGGGAATGCCAGTTGTGACTGGCCGCCAACCAGATTTAACTCCATTCACCATGACCCTTTGCGCCCAGCCATCCAGCCAGTGATTTGATTCACTATTAACAGGAAAACTTCAGTATAACCAGGCAGTGATCTGAACTGATATATCAAGAACTTTGTTCTCTACTTATTTGTTTCATTACGCTGAGTTAAATTCGAAGATCATGTTTTTCTCCATGGTTTGAAATTTGTTAGCTCATTTCTGGATACTCACAAGAAATATCTTGGAGAGATGCAGAAGAATGAGTCATCATGGAGGTTTAACTGTGCTGCAGAGGCATCAGTAACACCCACAATAGCGAATTGCAGAAGCAATAGAGGAACACTCCATAATATTTCACAGTGGAAAGCTCCAACTGGTTAGTTAAATGTTTCATTAGTAAAAACTTTGAAGAGTGAGACACAGGTTGTAGGGAAGATGAGAAGGTGAGGGAAATGCTTTTCCCAGTTTAATTCTGCCTTCATCATTGTAGCACGTGAGTTATTTGTGTAGGACATAACTGACCTGTTGGGCTATGTGTTGTGCTCTGTCCTTGAACAAGTTGCAGTATATGCACGAGGAGAGAAAACTGTGTTCATTCCTGTTGCCTGTGGACTCCGTTATCCCCTTGGCGCAGCTTTTCTTGTTCTACTCTGATTTACTTTCATGCTACCCAGGTGATTTATAGCCCTGCCCTCCCTTGAAAAATCACCAATAAAATGTGAAACTGCCCCTCCTATCATAATAATAATGGAGAATTTCTGAGTGGAGTTTACCATTATATATTTGCACTTTGGCATAAGTGATTAGACCATCAAGGATAATTAATGTGTCAGTATATGCATGTCTTTAAAAAAAATGTTTGTTTTACACACATGTAAACGATGTCTTAGAAGGCATTTTTGCATATATTACATATATATACACTTGTGTGTGTATGTGTGTGTATATATATACACACGTGTGTGTGTGTGAAAATGCATTGTAAAACATTGCTAACTTAACCGGCCTAAGCAAATCTCAAACACTGGCATTAAATACCAGGCTATGGCTTTATCCTTCAGGCCACAAGGTGCAGCTGTGCCTACAGGAGAAATTCCGATGTGTACAGGTAAAAGCCATGGAGTTGTGCAGCAGTGTCATCTGAGCCAGCAGTGTGTTTGATAGATCTGCAGCTGCTCTGTATAATCTCAGAGTTTTGGTGAAACCTTTCTCCCTGGAAAGACTGATGATGTCATGCATTGTTGCTCAATTGTCAAACAAAAGTTTTGATAAAATCTGCAAAACCATAAGAAACCAATGAACCGTTCCTAGTGGTGTGTAATACTTACCCAACTCAATTTTAGGGCTGTTTTCACAGATCAGTATATTCTCTGAATGTGAGTTGGTTCATAAATACCAACTGGTGAATTAGTAGATAAAACTCCATTTCTTGCTTTTCCTAGATAGTCCACAAGATGGTGGTGCACCAAAACCATGTCTGTCTGTACACTAAACTATTAATTTTTTTTTTTAAACCTCATTTCAGTTTGTTGGTGATACAACAAACAAAAGATTGTGGGTTTAGCTAAGTTAAATAATATGTTTTGAAAGGTGATGTGCTGGAATTTATCTGGGTAACACCTATTAATGCTTGTCATACAGTTAAATACCCTACATCGTTTCAAAGGGCTCTGTACATCTTTGCGATGGATTTCTATTTTCTGCCTTTAGAAGGAAAGCTTGCAATTGATTCTTAATTTTCTGGCACCAGATGGGACTTTGTATATTTACTGGCTAGTTTCGCTTCTCCCTTTATTACACAGTGTGTGTCAGAACTTTATTGATTAAATATTTATGTTGACACTAATTTTTACTAGATTATTTTTGTTAATGTGCATCAAAGATGTTAGCTTTCAAAATATTCCTGAAATTCCCTGCAGTCAAGTTGGGTGTGAAAGATGTCATAGGGAATTGCTTTGGTAATGTCTGCCAACTGTAGCTTCCACTTGTCAGGGAAAAGCGATTGATCATTCCGTGCATGTACAGTTTAATTTCCCAGAAACTATTGTTCTGGGATGGATGGATGGATGGATGGATGGATGGATGGATGGATGGATGTAAACCCCTCTGCTTTCTCCCATATTTCTAAACTTCCAGTCTTGTGCCGCCTTCAGTCAATTTTGGCTTTTTCATTCCTGCTGGTTCCGGTAAAGTCAATCAGCAATTTCTTATTGGGGTTTTGGTTGCACCCCATCCATGTTTTTAGCTGCTGTGAGCAATTGTACTGAACTAGTTTACTGATGTTCAGTGAGGCTCTCCTGCCAGGTCGGTGTGTGTATCACTGGCTGATAGTTGTGCTGTAGATCATTGTTAGAGGGAATGAGCCAAATCTTTCCCTTCACAGTCCACACCTCTTGGTGATCTTAAGCACTACAAGGACAGATCCTTGTGCCTGTTTACAGGTGGACAGGGAGTCCTGGGATACCTGGGATGATCCCTGTTGATGTGGAGAAGAATTCCTGAAGAATGCACCCAGAAGAGGCACAACTTACAGATGTTCCCAAACTTGTAAGCACTTCTGTCCCTTTCTGGGCCTCCATTGGGCCTAAGTGAAATTGTCTTGTGTCTAACCTGGAGATGAGGGAAAGGAATCCTATCTTACCTTATGAATGGAGTTGCCTTCTCCAGCTGTATTTGTGCGAGAAGCATGGGAGTGGGCACTGTTGGTATGAATTGTCCCTGCCCTCAGCTCCCTGGCTGACAGCTTCATTGCTCAACTGAAATTAAGTTGTCCTAAAGCATTGAGTCTCGCTCAGATGTGGATCTGTGAGCCATTCCCCTCTAGGATGCTGCACAGGCATTACCTCCCTCTTAGAAAATTGCTGTTTATCTCAGTTCCTCCAAGCGGCTGGACTGCAGTTGACCCCTGCAACAAGGGAATTCTGATGGGTTGGACAGGGCTACGTATACCTATAGGGAAGGCTTTTCCACACCCTTCCGCAGCTACATGGAAGCAGTGGGAGGCTGTGTTCCATAGGTAGTGCAGTGATCACAGATTGGCACAAGTTTTTAAGCCTTTAAACAGGTTTGGGCTGGAGTTGTTGCAGACACGGAGAGTTATTTTAGTGCTCAAAAGCCTGTGGATGTGGTGTTCAAAGGGTGGAATTATTATTCTTACCGTGAACAAGAATGCTGATTTCTAGACCTGCAAGGACAGGTTTCTTGTTTTAAAGGAAAAGAGCAGATTGATTGTTGATAATGTACAAAGTCAAACAGTAAGACTGGTTAATAAAACACAGAGAAAGTGAAGAAACTCACTCTGGAAAGGTAATGGCTGGATTAAATGTAAACTTTGTGCATTGGTTCAGTATTGGATATTGTGAGCTTTTTTCTGTTTTTTTTTCCTGTTTTTGGTTTGTAAGATGTTTCTCATTTTGACAAATCTATTAGCCCACATGTTTGGCTATGGCATTTGCCTGCCAAGTCTGGTTTTAAAGCAAAATAGGTTTTTGAGCAACTGAGGCATAAAATAGTCTTTAATGACAATAGCAGCAGACACTTAACTCTGTCTATTCCAGACGGATGTCATAATAATGTGAACCATCAAAGTGAAAAATCACTTTTGATCAAAGGTATCTTGAAATCTATATTGACAGAAGGTAGTTGATATAATATGCAATTTTATCTTATTCTTACCATGTCCTTTTGAATCTTGTAACATAAAAATGGTTCTTTTTTTTATCAGATTCTCTCATAAATTATGCTGAATTCCTTATTTTTTGGTTAATCTACAATACCATCTGGAGATATTTTATTAATGTAGCTCTTCAGAGAGAATACCCTTAGGGCACAATCTGACGTGTTTGACTCCCTTCACTGCCTACTCTCCTTTCTTAAATGGCCTTGACTTTTGCCTGTGGTTTTATCTGTGCCAGGTATGACACAACCCCTTTGTGGTTGCCAATATGAACAGCATGTCCTAAAAGCAGAGAGATCCAAAATGAGAAGAAATTGTCTGCTTAGGGCCAGCTCTTGAGCATCTATGTTGAAACCTAATCCCTGCACTTAAAAATGGTTTTGCATAGGCATTTGATTTATCACTGTAAATTGAAGACTTGTCCTTTGGGGGAATTTCATCACTGTTTTTTTTGTATTTTAGGTCCTCAGTGTTCACTTTCTGTGACCTCAAGAACAGTAGTTTTGTCACCATGACAACAGGTGACCTGAAAAGTCAAATATTCCAGAGGATGGGGTCAAGTCAGCTTTTTTCATTATCATATGCATATAAGATAGTGGTAGTCACTATGCTGTCTGCATTTATTAAAGAAGTCTGTTGCTGCCTGGACTTTCACTTGTGCTATAACTCTGTTCCCTGTCAAAGAGAGGACAACCAGGCCCTACTATATTCAGAACTTCCATGAGAAAGACTTAAAATATCAGTGAAACGCACCACCACCCCTCTTGCTAGTTTGTTTTGATAGTAGTAATAAAAAAAAAGTAACAACCCAAAATATTGCCTTGAAATTTGAGAAGAGAATTGCTTTTATGTACTTCTTATTACAGTGCTCTTTTATGAAGGGAGTTTGAAGTCCCATTGATGACACTAACATTTTCTTCTCCAAGTGCTACAAACTTGCTTTGACGAAGTGAAGAAATTCTGAGTTGGATTTTTTATTTTAAATGTGGAGCTGAAGTTTGCTCTGATTGTGATCTGTGCTGGCTGCAGTTAGGCTTGTGGAGGTGTTCATACTGGAGAAGGCAGAAGGGAGGTACCAAAGTTCAGACAGATTGAAGTGTAGTTGCAAGGAATGACTTCTCTTTTGTACCTGAGAGAGTCCCTAAGGTGTGTGCTGAAGAGTCATCAAGTAGAGACATAAGAGCAGTCAAATCAGGAGGACTGACTGCATGGAGCTGCAACAGCAAAATAGTTATTGTTATAAAGGCTAAAGATAGCCAAAACAGTAGTTATTTTGGGTTTGCCTGTTATGCTGGTAAAGATTTAGATGAATTTAAGCAAGACAGGCCATACCAAGTTATACTGTAACATGCTTTTCCAGTAATTAGTTTCAGCCCTCCTCTGTTTTCCCCCTTTGTTAATGATATTTGCATCAATTAGCTTTGTTTTTTTCCAGTTATGAAAAGGCAGATCTGAAGTTTTAAGACAATAGCTGGTCAAGATGCAGGATGTCATTAACATAAAACTGCAGCAACTTACCATAAGTCTCTGGGAGCAACTCAGAATGGTTTTGTGCTGAGTCGTTCAGAAGTCAGGTAGTTACAAAGCCAGTGGATCGTTTGTAGAGTGGGGTTGGTTTATCACTTACCTGTTGAAATGCTTAATCCCCATTCTTTGGATGTGTTGCATCCAGCTGCCTGTTCCAGCAGATCATTGGGAAAAGAAGCCTTTTAAACTATAAGGTGGCTTTCCAGCTGGGCTGTGTTGTTGGGAACTGATGGTTTTAACGATATAAGCAAGTCCCAGCTCTTTATTGGGGATGCTGCCAAACCCCTGGATCGGTGAATATCTTGTTGCTCGTGCCTCTGCCAAGATGTCACTAGGTTCTGTTACTTCATTTCCAGAAACTGCAGCTCAGTCTTGTCCTGAAATAAATGAGCATTCATTTGTCTGCTGCTCAGCCTTTCTTCTGTAATCCAGTTTCCAGATGACTTCTTTCCGGACTTGGTAGTGTTTTTGAGAACATCCGTTTAGGCTTGCTTTGCCTTGCTTAGTATCAGTTTCTTAGATACTGCTTCGTTGGCCTCAGTAGAATGACTCCTGCTTTGGACACCAATATAGTGAGATCAGAATCGTATCCTTTGTGCATAAAAGTATATAAGGATCCCCAGTAATTCCATATCCTCTGTGGAGTCTGAGTACTTCTGGAAATTACGCTGCAGTTTTTGGGGAAAAAATGAGATTCATTTAAATCACATCTGTATAAAGCAGATAAAATGTAAAAATAGAATTCCGTACTGGGGGAGCTGGGCAAGATTAATGGATATATTCCTTCATCTTGTAAGTTTTAATATCTGAGCAAGGCCTTGGTGTTTTGGATTTTTTTACTTGTTTGTTTAGTACCAACAACTTGGAACATGCAGGTACCTCCTTAACACGTCTGTTTATTGTCCAATTGTATGATAAAAAAGACAACATTAGGAATAAATAGGAACAGAACAGAAAACAAAATTGTATTCCTTTATGAATTTGCAACGTGCTTGTGTTGAGAAGAGCTTCTGTTTTTCTGTCACCCCACATCTCCTCACCCTAAGGTTATAAAGTTAAATTAAGTGAAAACAGATGAAGAAGAGGGCAGAAGTATCACTTCTTATATGGGGGAGATGAAATAAGTCTCTATAGCGTGAAGAAGAATTGAGTCAAGGGGAATATGACAAAGGTGAAGAAAATCATGTTTGCTTCATAAAAACATCTGTTGTGAGTGAGCGTATCATTTTGCCACATGTTGTTTCTCTGTGATGTTGATACTGCTAATTGTCCACATTTCTAAATAGTTCTCCAAAACTGTAATTCTTCTACTCACCAGATTTATACATAGGATTATCAAAAACAATCAAGAGGTGCCTGCTTTGAGATCTTTCTGGTAAAAAAAATTTTTAAATGATGGCAAATATGAAAGAAGGAAAAGTGTTTTACCATTTTGGAAATGAAAATTCCAGAGAATTCCTGGTCCGTCCCTGGATCACATTGCTGGAATAATATGCTGTGTCCTCATCCTGCATTTTATAGACAGCTACATTCAATAATCTTATCAATATACTTGGGTTTGCTGCTTACCAAATCTGGATCCATCAGTTCAATGTGTTGCTTAGCAGGCTTGATAACACTTGATAAAAAATGGTGAAGAGCATCTTTGATTTGTGCTTGGAGCTTTTTAAATAAAAATGAAAAAAAAAAAGCCTACTACTTAGTAAATATCCCAATGTGCAGCTGTAAAGAATCTTTGAGTACTCCTACAGGACACTTTTGCACTATATGGGGTCTATTCTATATGTTTTGGTTTTGTTTTGGTACAAGTTGTAATTGGAATTTTTGAAATGGTTTTGAGATGCGAAAACATTGGGTAGAGAAGCACTGAGTTAAAAAGGAAAGTTGTTATTTCTATTTTTTTCACAAAATATCTATGGTTTTCCATGATGTGTTTCTTTGCTTTTCAGTTTGTGTATTTTGCTTAAGTCTGGTTTCCCAAGGAAATGAAGTTTTATGCAATTGTAAAAGGCATTATGAAAGCTGTAGGGAATGCAGAAGACAACTGGGTGCTATGGTGGCTTTGGGATGTTGGAAAAAGCGGAGGCACAGGGAAGGTGGGCGAACTGGGAAAGGGCTGCAAAGGGACTGGCAGGGGAGCTGTGGCAGTAGCCGGAAAGAAATGGTGGGGACCTAAAGTGATTGCTTGAGGAGCAGGGCGAGACATTATCCAAACTCGGGATGGAAAATCAGGTCTAAGGAGCTTTGCTTCTCAAGGAGCAACTTAAATTTGAAAAACGACATGGGGTTTTGGACAGTGTACCTGTAATACACATGGAATGAATTAAACGCACATCCAACTTGAATATGTAATTCATGTAGTAATTTTTTTTTTTAAGGGTGAAAGTGTATCATTGTGAGTGACTTCTGTTTGTATCTGTCAAGTACCGACAGGCCTGTCTACACTCCAGACAGCGCTGCAACAAACAGCCAGAGAGCTTTGCTTTTTTCTGTAGAAAGCCAGCAGTAGCCAGCCTTTGTCGGGGAGGTCAGGCTGCCCCGGTGCTGGCTCCAGCAGCCTTCCAGGAACTGGCAGCTATTCCCTTCTGCAGTAAGACAGTGCTTTCTGAGGTCTCACGTACTGGATATGCACACTTCTGCGAAGTGCCTAGTTTGGAGGGAGATGCAGAGTATCCAGTGCTTAAAGCAAGTGGGAATGAGGCTTTAAAGTGCTTCCCTGTCCCTTGGTCTTTGTCCTTATGTGTGAACTGAGTCACTTACACCACTAGATACATGAATATCTTGCTAAGGCAAAAAAAAAAAAAAATCAGTTATGCGGGTATACTGTTTGTAATACACATTCATCATGGAGACAGTAGTGTCCGCCCCATTTTTGAAGAGACAAAGAAAGACCATGTGTCAGTACATACTGTGAATACTCTGCAGCGTGTGTTCTTCCTGCCTATCGATCAGAAATTTAAAAAAAAATCTCATGTTTCTTTCTTTTTTTGGTTTATTTACCATAGATTTTGCCTTGGATGGTGTTGATAGAACACTAGTGAACAGTCGCTCGCTTTTGTTCTGAGCTTACACACTTAACACTATGGTTAGTGTTAATTTTCACTGCTTTATTGAACTAGAACACACAATATAGCTATGTTTTAAAATAGATGACTCCCAGGCATATCCAGTAAGATAGGCTGGAGAGGGAAGTGGTGGCAGAAGGTGTTTATGCCCTGGGTCCCAGTGCAGAAGCCCTGTAAGCTGTTCTGTTTGTGAAGTAAAAAAGTAGGGGAAAAAATAAGCTATAGAAAATAAAATTCCATCTTAATTTTTGAGGTGCACATTACTATTTTTTATTACTGCTGCTGTCTCTGTTACCAGTTTTGAATTAATGACATAGTGGGAGATATCATTGCAACCAGCAACAGTATATGCTCTTCTGTCTACTGAGAAAATCTATATTTATGGTTTAAATGCAAAGGCATGAAAAATAACAATAAGATTACACCCTGCCTGCGTTAACAGCCAAGGGTTGAAGCTGCAGAGTAGGATTTTCATCAAATGCAAAGATTGAGTATGTGTTACATCCACAAGCAGCATTTTGGATCTTGAGTGCAATGGCGAGAGATCATGATTGTCATAAAGAGTGTTATCATGATGAGACAATTATTCAGCCTACGTGCTGGAAGTCAGTGCAAACTTGGTGATTTTGATCAGTGCTTCTTTGTTACTGAATAATATGTAAGTTGTTCAGTTACTGTTTGCAAATATACAGTTCTCGTGATAGAGTCCAAAACTTGTTTTTCATTATCATGGTACCTGTAGTCTCTGCCTAGCTACACAGCTACTCAAACTGCGTTTGCACTGGAGCATGGCCTCTGTAACTGGCATGTTGGTTAGCCACTATTTACGCATCCTGAGAATACCCCTCCCAGGTATATATATGCTATATATATACACCTGTATATATAGATACACCTGTACTCTATACTGTAGCTATAGAATGGAGTTTCAAGGCAGTAAAAGAAACTTAAAACCTTCTCTGCTGTTATAAATCATGTAATGTTTGTTTAGAAGAGATGTTATTAACAAGTAGTTACAATATGTTTAAACAGGTGTAATTTTATGCATGGCTTTTGCAATTCAACACAAACAGCGTTGCAGTCCGTAAGTATATATAAAATTACTGTTTTGTGCATGCAGTAGTACTGAAGAATGTCTTGCTGTGTAAAGAGGAAAAATGGTGCCTAGGACTTGTACTCACAGAAGTAATCAAAATGTGATGATGGGATAAGAGATAGAAAAGGCCAGTTAGATCATATTATCCATTACCCTGACAATGCAGAATTGTTCTTTACAATTCTTTGCTGTATTTTCTAGTTCAGTTTTAAACACACAAATAATGGGCTCTCAGCGGTTTCTTCAGAGTGAGATTCTGTAATTTATGCCAAGAATTCTGCTGTATTGTGTGTTTCTATGTAGTTTATTGTGTTTAATTCCTCTTCATTTTTTTTAATCTGTGAACTAATTGTAGGCTTTATTTTTATGTCATTTTAGATACACTGTCAAATACATTCAGACCTTAAAACTCTCCAGAATAATGCAGACACATCACTGTTCTCTTTTGATTTGGATCTTCATTTGGAGCTCTGGTATCTGCAGCAAATGCTTCTGATAAGTTGAAGCATGCTAAAGGTCCCAGATCTTACATTAGGAACTGAAAATGTATTTCTAGCTGTCCTACCTTATTAAAACTTACTACACTGCAATCAATAAAACAGTTTTGTGCAGTCACAGTAAGGTTAAGTACAGAGTTTTGGAAGCTGGGAAGTCTGTGGTGGTTTTGGTAGAGTGGTCATGTGATGCTTGTGAATGTCACCCACTTAAATATTTTCAAATGGATCCAAATACGTATTTTAGAAGGGAACAGTTGTAAAGTTTCTATTCTGGTGATAATTAGAGTTTTAAATTCCAAACATTGTGTTTGTAAATGGCCAGATAACTAGCCTTCTAAATTGTAGTTCCTCCGGATTTCTTGTCTAGAAAGAGAGGAGAGACACAGGAGTTCTCAGTTTCTTCTAACATTTGTACATTTGATAATGTATTTGGTGCTTTTATGTGTTAGACAATTACTTCTAATCTTCTAATGCTCGCTTATGTATTAAGTTGCATGGAGTCACACGTTTATCTAGGACAAGAATGTCTTGATTGAGAGAGAGCACTTCAAGGGGTTATCTGACTTACAAGACAGATTTAGGGCTGCTGCTTTTTGTTTTTGTTTTTTCTTCATCAAACCACTCCATGGTATGCTACTTTTTCTCTTGCTGTTATTCAAAGAGTTTTTAAGTACAGACCTTATTATTGATTTCCCAACTTTGGATATATTAGACGAACTGTTTTCATAAAGTGTTCAGCACTTGGCTTCTGCAAATGAGCTCTGCACAGGTGTATTCTTGCTTTTGCAAGGCCCTGCTGACTTTCATGGACTTCTGTAGTAGTATGGATCCTGGGTGCTTTTGTCAAAGCTTTTCCTGGAAGTCAGTGATGAAGTTGCCAAGTTCCTCCTGCATTCTGTTGCGGAACTTCATTATTGTTAACATTTTTCATAATGTTTTACCTAAATCTACCTTGCTGCAATTTGAACTTTTTACTACTGTTGCTATCCATCCTTACTGTGGAGAACAGACTGTTTTCTTCTGCATGTTCGCAGCTGTTGATAAAGTTGAGGTCTGTTGCCCTGTTCCATTACTCATCTTTTCCTTAGGCTAAATGAGGTTGTGTTTTACAGACATCTGATTGTTCTTGTTTTCCAAACATTCATATCTTTCTGGAAGTCGAGTAGCAGAAGTCAGTCACAGTATAGCTGATGCTTTGCAAACGCTAAGTAGAAGAGAAAGGTTGTTTTATTTTTCAGGCTGTATTTCTACGCTCTACTGTGCTGTTTGTCTTTTGTCCCATGTTCAACTTGCAATGTTTTATACCCTCCAGACCTCGAAGAACAGTCTAATGACTTCTCTAACCTCTGTGCTGGTGTTTTTGTTTTTTTTTTACCCCTGTCATTCCTGCTGAAGTTTGTTTATCTTTTTTGTTATTGTTTCCCTCAAACCATTCTTCTGGTCTGTCTTACGTTTTATTTTATTTGACACAGTTTCCTGTTGACAAATACATATTGGTTGCAGTTCATATCGTTACCTTCTGGGTGATAACAAGCTATTTCATATGGGAGTTTTCTAGGACTGGAAGTTAACTGGTGTATTGGGTTTATGTGGCAAGGTTTTGGTAGGGGGGAGACTGCAGGGGTGAGAAGAGCCCAGCAGCTGCCCCATGTCAGAGAAGGGCCAGCTCCAGCTGGCTCCAAAAGGGACCCCCCACTGCCCAGAGCTGAGCCCCGGAGCAGCGCTGGTTGCACCTCGGGGAGAGCACACTGAAGAAAGGGAAAGAACTGCTGCAGTTGTCATGAACTGCTACTGTCTGTCTACAGCCCCGTATTGGAGCAGTTCTTGAAGAGCTGCCAGCCGGTGGGAAGCCCACGCAGGAGCCGTTCAGGAAGGATGGTATCCCGTGGGAGGGACCACATACTGGGGCAGGGGAAGAGAGTGACCATGAAGGAGCAGTGGAGATGAAATGATACAGGCTGACCTGCAGCCCCCGTTCGCCTGTGCTGCTCAGAGGGAGGAGTTAGAAGGTGGATGGCGTGAAGGTGGTTCTGGTTTGCTTTTAGTTTCTCACTGCTCTAGTCTGTTAGTAATAGGCTACAAATTATATTAATCTCCATATGCTGAGTCTGTTTTGCCCATGATGGTAATTGGTGAGTGATCTCCCTGTCCTTATCTCAACCCTTGAGCCCTTTTTCATTGTATTTTCTCCCCGTCTGCTTTTGTGGAGGGGGAGGGAGTGAGCAGTGTGGTGTTTAACTAGCCATCAGTGTGAAACAATCACAACTGGACTGGTGTACAATTTTATCTCTTCTTTAAAGGCTTTTTTTCCCGCCCACCCTATTCTCTCAAGCTTTGTAACATGGTTGCCCTTCAACAGACTTTTGGTATCTTGCCAGTTTTCCAAGAGGTCTCTAAAAGGCTAGAGTGGTTGAAATTTTAGCTGAAGCCTGTGTCATTCAGGTGTCCTGGCTTGGACTGCATGGAGTCCACCTGGCTGATGTGCATATTTTAGTCCTCTTTAAGTTGTTCCACTTGGTTCCACGGTGACATTTCGTGTGTGTTTTCCTATGTTCTACTTTGTGGACTATTGATTCTCCAAAACTTTAGGTTCATCAAATATTTTACATAAAATTTGTGCTATCTTTAGAAGAAGAAGAATGCATTTATCTCTGCACAGAAGTGCAATGCAACCTTCCTCCTTGCCAGTCCTTCCACAAACCAATTTAAAACAGAAGAAAAAAGAAAAGAAACTTTAGTTCTTAGACAGGTTTGAATGAAATCATTCTGGTTTGTCTGTTCTTCTTGTTTTCTTTTTGTTTACTTTTTAAGGGGTGGGATGAGGGTACAAATGAGCAAGATGGCAGTGCTGACTGGTATTTTTCCTTGGAGGGGGGGTGTGTGTGTGTGTCCGTCCAAAGCTATTCATTGCTAACCAGCAAATTAAGAGAAGCGTTCAGCATTGTTTTGTGAAGAAGAGTGATTTCAGAGTTAAAGCAGTTCTTCCCATCTCCAGCTGACAACTTTTTCCTAGAAGTTTAGTGCCTGAAATAGGACACAGTGTTCCAGCTGAGACTCGAGCAAAGCTGTGTAGGAGAGATTTCTTTCGTGTATCTTCAAGGCTGTTACTTCTGTTTGTACATCCCTAGTATGATACTTGCCTTCTGTTAACTTAGTTCAGCTTGTCATACAAGACAAGACAAAACAATTCCCGCCCCCCCTCCCCCCCCATCATCATCATCATCTCCAATTTGCAGTTACACCTCTCTAAAGCAGGAGTAATACAGTTCTCCTCATTCCCTATATACTATGTGTTTAGTTTACCGATAGATCAGGGCAGGAATTGCCTCTGTGGTGTTCTGAATAGGGCACTAATATTACCTGGATTTTCAGGCATCACATCAATGCACCTATTCTGTGATAACTGCAGTTATTATATAGATAGGTTTATATATATGTGTGTATGTATGTATGTATATTATCTTGCTCTTTGTAGGCCAAGAAAGAAGTGGGTATCCTGTGGATGTGAATAGCTTTGTGAAATTTATGCATAAACGACATTTCTGAATTCTTGTACTGGCAGTGATTTTAGTTTTTGTTTTTGATCAGTCTGTGGTAGTTATCTTTCTTGCTCCAAGGGTTTGTTCCAACAGGTTTTCAGTGCTGAAATTCCAATAGCTGGACTTCCACTTTTTTTTTGCCAAATAAAATGTAAACCTCTGTTTCTAAAATGGCCCCAAATGATCTTTGGTATTGGTTTTTACTTCCAGAAACCTGAGAATTTTCGCATGCCATTGCTTTAAGTATGAACTTGTAGATTTTATGACTGGTGTGTGAATTTACTCTTTGGAAAATGAGAAAAATGTAATCTGTAAAGTAGGCGTTTGATAACCTTCTGCCTCTTGTTATTGATTGTTAATGATTCTGCTTTTTACATTTTTGACATAAAAGTCAAGTCATTGCTGCATGGAGTGTGCAGAACACTTACAGTGCTGAAATCTTACTTGGGGCAGCATGTTGAGATTTTAATGATTCCCTGACTTAATTATGGTGAGGACCCTTTGGGAATGAGACAAAGATGGTCATTTGAACACAGGAAAAGGAATAATGAATAATTAAGGAGTCTAATTAAATGAGTTTTTTATGCTTGAGAGGATTGGGGATTTTTTTTTTTTGTATTTTCATATTACATGTATATTTCTTCAAAAAAAAATTAAGGAATTGTGCGTATTTTGGCCTTCACTGAAAGTTCTGCACTTAACTTTGCTAAAATGGGAAGTCTGCAATTAGAGTGAGAGTTAGTAAATATGTCGTTTGCATTTGTCGAGAGAGCCCAGAGTGCAAGTGTAGTAGTGGAAAGGGAACGAATTGAAACTGTACTTCTCCTTATTGGCTCATACGTACCTATCTTTGTTGTCTTCAGAATATTGGTTGTTACTAGTATTTTTTTTGACACCTAAAACTGCTCCAGGGAAATCAAGACTGAAAGATACCTAGCACACACAAAAAAAATCAGTAAGCCATTTTTTCCTACTTTCTTGTGATTTTTTTTTTTTTGTCTTTTTGCAGCGCAGAAATTCAACAAAAAATTAAGCGGTTGAAAATCTCAGGGCAATTGAGAAATGGTGAAAACTTGAAAGAACGCCTTTATTGTGACCTTTGCAGATGGCTCCTTTGTTACATTTACTCAGCAGCTTTTTATTGCAAAATAAAACAAGTAAGCCACTCTGTGTGCAGAGCTTAGCAACAGGGAAACATGGGGACACTGGGTCATGTAGTGCAGCCGCCTACTGTCCAAGGCAGATGAGTAAAATAACTCACTTCAGACAGCCATCAAGCTTTGCCTTTGCCCGGAGTTACAAATGTTTTTCCTTTTGTGGCAGTGTTACAGTAGGGAAAGTAAAAATACTTGTTCATGGTCACAGGATCTTCCTAAGGTAAAGGGGCTACTAGCCCTTGATACACGTTATACAATGATTTGTGTGGAGGCTCATTTAGTCAAAATTTCATTTAACCTGAAGTGTGGATTTTTGACTGCAACCTAACAAAAATCAAAGCTGACTGGAAAATGATCCGTTAATTACAGATGGTGTTGCATCTATTTGTGACTGATGGCCCATCCCACTCTTTGTTTGGCAGCTACGTTTGTTAAGCACGTTTGCTTTTTATGCTGTTGCAGGTGTCACAGTTCTGCAGTGGGATTGCTTTTTATGTTGCTTTTGTTATTGAGACTGCTGCTGGTCCAGAAAAGGGACAGCAGGCATGGACTTGATGCCGAGTAACTTGAAATACCGCAAAGACATTTCCTGCTGCTGTTTCGTGTTATTTTTAAACCACTCCGAGATGAAGTGTTTTCCATCTGAGACTAGCAGGGAATAACTCCTCTTGCATCAGTTGAGGAACTGGCAGAAGTGCTTCTGGAAGCCACACAAGGCCCTCCTTGATCTCTGCTTTTGTTATTTTGAAGGAAACTCCTCCATGGGCTCAGAGTGTGGACCTGATACAAAGCCCACTTTTGCACTTAATGCCATGTGCTGGGATAACTTTTCCTGGCTGTGCTGGTATAATTCACACAGGCATCTATCAGTTCCTAGATCAGAACTCTTGGTTTGGTGCCACGCAGCACCATCCTGCTGACCTCCTCTTCCTCCAGCTGTTCTGGGCCTTGCATTAGCAGAACTAGGAGAGCACGGCCGGCTACGCAGAGAATAACTCTGAAGTTAGGGATCTGGGGAATGTAAACATACTGAATTTCTGATTTCAGAACAGTATTTAGAAGTTCCAAATAGGTTGAAAAATGTTGCTGATCGTGAACAATTGTCAATCTCGGATATAACTTTCAGCCATTAACATGTTTGAAGCCAATTTAGTACTGTTTCATAGAGCAAGTGATCTTTGTCAGCATCCCTAGGACACCAGTACTCATTGTCTATTTCAGTCCTGGTTGTAGTCTGTTATTTGACTAGTAGGGAAAAAGGCGCAAAAAAACTTTTAGAAAAGTGCATGTTCATGTAATTTCAGTGGTTCCCAGTAAATGCAGGTTTTTACCAATATTCCTTTTGGGGAAGGCAGAAAAGGAAGAAAGTTTTTTCATGTACTTGCTCAGTAATAATTTAGAGACTAGGTATCTTACTCTATGCTCCTTGAATCAGATACACTTCCTGGGTTCCTCCTCAGTTCCGTCTACAAACCCACTCAAAAGTGTGTCTTCCAATTTATGTGCCTCTATAAATAAGATACACCAGTATTTTTTTCTTAGTTTGCTGTGAGTCAGAGATGAAACTTTCTTTATACCATCTTTGCAGTACAGTTAATATTAATTTGTCACTTTTGGCTCTTTGAGGCCAACACAGGGAAACAAAATTATCATCTTGTGAAAGTCTTCTATATTCAGACTTTCTCCTCTGTTTGTGCATGAGTACATTGTTTCCCTCTCCCTGTTTGTTTGCAGGCAGGTTTACTGTGCCTGTATGGTGGCCTGGGACAGCTAAAGATTTACTACCCCGTTTTCTCTGCCCCTGAGGCCAGGGGTTTGAGTCTCAAGTGAGCTTTTGAATTGTCCCAGTTTACAGTGCAAGTCTTAAAGGCAAACCAGAATTGGTAGTTGTTTTGTTTAAACGCTGTGCCTCAAACTGGAAGTTAGTGATGAGTTAACAGACAGCTCAGCCATCCTTGTTTTGGGAGTATGCTGGACTGCAGGAGTACAATTTCATCAGTTAAGCCAAACTGTCATCCCTGCGTAGAGGACTAGTAATTTTGCACTTAATTCTGTGAGCTTGAAAGTTATTACTTGAGCTTGTTTGAGCTCAAAAGGCAGCTGATGTGTCCGGAAGTGCCGAGTGAAAAGTGTATTCCATGACTGCTTTGTGTGTGTCATTGGGTTTTTGTTTTTATGTTGTGTTTTTTTTGTTTTTTGTCTTTTTATGTTGACAATTGTTACTGTTACTAATAAAATTTTCAGTGAGGGCAACAGTGTCATTTAAGTAGTGGTAAGCCACTTGGTAGGACTGTACAAGTATCCTCTGGCTATTAGCACTACGTCCCTGAATTTGTGTGATTTTCCAAAGCTTTTTTAAACTGTTGTGGCATAAAGAAGTCAAATAAGAAACAAATTGTAATTCCATTATATTTCAAATTTTGTACTCTAAGCTCAAAGAAGTTAAGGGGTGAGCACTGCAAAAGCGATCTGTAAAATGCAGTTGAGAGTTTTCCCTCCTCTCCGTGTACTGCATGCATCCCTTTCTGACTCTCATGTTTCATCGTACAGTTTCTCTGGGATTGTTACTGCCCAAGCAGAATGCTGATAGAAGAAGCAGGTGGTCAGGGAAACAACTTGCTCTGCAACCAAACAGGAGGGCAGAACAAGCCCTTAACTTTTCTCGTTTTCTATACATTTGTTACTCGGTGACCTCAGTGCTTTTCTGCGCATTTGGAGGCTGGTCCATCCTGCCCTGACACCCAATGTGTGAAAAGGAGATAAAAGTAAAAACAAATGCTAAATAAGCTTTTAATCTCACTTGTTTGGTTTTGTTTTTCTTGTTTGTGAGACGCAAGGCCTGGTAGTCTCACAGGTGAGCACTGCCTTGTCTTACGAGTCTCCTCGGAAGAGCTCTTCTTTTATGAGGTAACCAACTTTCATGCAGTTTTGTTTTTTTTTTTTTTTAGCTAGAACTCTTTTTTCTTCTTTTTCTGTGCTACCTGTAAATCTTGTTTTAATGTTTGGGAAAATGTATGCATACCTTGTTTACCAGTAAGTTCTCAGAGTGACCTTCTAGCGCTGTACATGATTATAAGTCTTCATTGATCTGTAGTGATCTAAGCAGTGTAAGTATTGAATGTTTTTGTGGTGGTCCGTCTACTCTAAAAGAGCTTGCATTTTCATAGATCTGTTTTTTGGCAGATTCTTGGTAAACCAGTGTTTTCATGATTGTCTGCTCTATTTTTTTTTTGTGCTGCATATTTAACATAAATGTGATGATACCATCTTTGCTCCATAAGCTGCTGAGTAATCAATAAACTAACTCCATTAATTAGACCACAGGTTTTTCTATGTTGTGTGTTAATGCTGTTTTGCAGTCTTCTGAATGTAGTTTTAACAGTGTGACTAGGTTAAACTAATCCTAGTGAAACACTTCACTTTAAAGTTGATGAAATCAGTTCCCAGCCGCTATTACAACTTTGTGAGCAGATGAAGCTAAGTAAATGTTATTCTTGTGCTAACAGAAACTTTAAATTTCCCATTGTTCAAGTAAGATGCAGTTTATGATTCTCCATAACTTTATCAGGACCCTGTGGATTGTAGTCAGTCAATGGCATTTCATTAACTTTGTAACTTAGGGTGAAATAGTTTTAATTATTTTACTGAAGTTTGAAAAGAAGCACTTAACCAAGTTTTCTAGTACCTAATTCCCTTGAAGTGAGTTATGACATCTGGCATGAAAACCTTCACACTTCATCCAACTATCAGTCTGGCAGTGCCCTGTTACCTTCCAGTAAATGATGCTAGTTCACCGTTTCCCCAAAAGCAGACATTCTACAGTCTCTTTTCCACAAGGGTCTGAAACTTTTATTCAACCCTTTTTCATAGCCTCTTTCCTATTTCAGATTGTTCCAGCCTGTAAGCTACAAAGAATCTCCCTAGTATTACTCCAAACTATAAAGGATCTTTTTTTGACTGTTGCTTTAATAGCTAAGATGTAATTTCTTGAAATCCTAGCTTGAAAAGGAATTTTTTTTTCTTCCCGAAATCTAATTCAGGAGTTTGGAATCTACAGTTCAAGCTGGAGTTGTAATCCGTGTAATAAAAACATCTGCATGTTTGGTCCAGTTGGTTAATTAGCTGAAAGATGCTTGGGATGAAGCAGGCTTGCCTGACGGATAAAATCCTTGCACTTACACATGTCTCAAGGGATTGGGCAAGTTCACTTATTATCCTCGTTTGTTACAATAATTCTTGTTAATAAAAGCTTGGGCTGCTTTCTCTATGCGTGGAAATACGACCTGCGCATAAGGTGGCATTAAGGCTTTTAACCTGCCTATGCACCAATTATTCTCTGCCAACGTTTCAAAAAGTATGTCTCAAGTATTTTAAGCATACAACACTTTCTAATGCATTATTTGTGTTTTCATTTAATGAGGTTATTTAGGCATAAATTATAGGCTAATATAGTTAAAAGGTTTATGGAACTTCACAGGATTAGCCTGCAAGTGGTGAATGACAGCAGTATTCGCTTCATTTGTGGCTCGAATAAGAAGTTGGTTTTGTTAAGGTAAAGGCTCATGAGTCTTCCAAATCCAGATGGAAATGGGCTGGGACCCAACTCTACTGAGTTTTGTTGAATCTGTTTTCAGTTCTGGTCCTTCTGTGTTTCCTGAGCACTTCCCTGCTAGTAACTGCATTCTGTCAGAGAGGGGAACTCATGTCAACTTTGTTTTACAGAGGAAGAACTGAACTTCAGAGAGAATTACTTCCAAGGTCATGTAGGCAGCTAGTGAGCTAGAAAGCAAAGCCTTAGGTGTAATTTTTACTTTATTTTAAGTACAAGGCAATCTTCTGTTCCCTGCAAAATCCTGACCGTTTCTCCACCAGCCTCCTTGAGACAGCCCCTTAAACCAGCAATTTTGCCCAGTTCCTCTCAGCAGTAGGGCTCCTGTGATACAGTGGAGTCTTCTCACTGCTGCCCTGTGCTTCGCTGAAGAGCTGGGCCAAAATCCAGATAAATGTCCGAACATGCCCTTTGACTGCTTGCAGTTATGCTTCTTGCATTACAGTTGAAAACATGCTCTGAGTATCATTTTGTCACTCTTTGCATCTTTATAAGCAGAAATACATTTATTCCAGCTTCTAGCACATGGAGAAGTGGGAATTTGCTGCTTCTGGTACAACACCAGGTGTTACCAAAATGCAGCATTCCTACTTCCGAAACTTTCAAAAGGCAGTATATGAGTCTTCCAAAGTGTTTCAGAGAGGAGGAGTAGGGAGGGGCACGTGGTGGCATGTAGGTACAGTGAGCTTTAGATACAGACAGAAACCTGCGATTTTACTGTATCAGGAAGAAAGGTCCCTAAGGTCACGCAGCTGTGGTTGGTCTCCATCCTCAAGCATTTCTTAAAAGTCATCCCAAAATAAACAACTTTTAAAACCTGGTTTATTAGCCTGTGAACAGTAGACAAACAGTGCATTGTGTGCTGCCTTTTGGATAACATACAGAGTGTTCAAAGTAGTTTCTGTTTTGCAGATTTAAAAGGTTATTTTGCTCTTAGCCGTGTCATGTGAAAACTAGAGCAGTGGATGCCTGTCATTTACTGGACCTCACAGCCTGGGTTCAGAAAAAGTCTCTCAAATTCCGGGGAGGAACATTGACAACCTTGTGAGACCGCTCTGAATTTTATGCTAAATTCTGATGATTCAATATGATTTTGCTTGTTGCACTTCAAATTTAAATTTCACTTCGTTTTTTTACAGTAAATTTTGCGTTGTTCCCCAACCCCCTCCAGAAAGAAATGCTAATATTGGCTAAAATATGCTGGTTCCACTTACAGGGACTTTGGGTTCTTATCTGAAAGAAATCAGACCGCCTTAAAATGCTGATCTTCATTTCTACGAAGTATACTACTAGGGATGGTGGGAAAGGTTAAAAACGGCAATTTCTAGGCAAGCTGCTGGTTGTTCATATTTGTGTAGAAAAAAATATGGTTCCTTATTTACTAGATGCTTGCTCTGTGTTCATACTAGTAAAAGATCCTCCTGCAGGCCTGTAATACAATACTGCTGCTATTTTACCTCCTATAATGAATATTCAAAAGCTGCAGTCACTGAGGACTCAGGTGGCAAAAATAGTAAGATGATTGAAGTGAGCCTTGACATAAAAGCCTAAAAGTACATTCTAACTACATGGGAGTAGTGCTGATTCCCCTTTCTGACCGCGTAAAAGGATGGTGCCAGGAAATCTCCCATGAATTAAATGCCTGTTTCACATACTAGCATGATCGCATCTTTCTTTCTGTATGATGTGTTGTAATAAGTATGTTTAAAAAAAAAAAAGACAACAGGGCTTTCTGTAATCCTCTCTCACAAAATGTATTGGAATTGAAAAATGGGTATAAAGGACACACTGTTAAGATATGGCAATGCATGCATTGTTTTCTACATAATGCAGTCAGGGTCTCCATGGTAAAAAGAAATTTTTATTTTATTTTTTTTGTCACCATCAGCAGTTAACCTAAAGTAGGAGCTGCTCCATTTCATTGTAGGTTAAATGACTTACAGTGCAAAACTGGCTAAGAAATGTAAATCATTAATGCTATTTTTTTTAATAGGTTTTAAAAATATGTTTCAGGATTAGTGAAGAAAATGCAATATAGCATATGCTATTGTTCTGGAATTTTTTTTAATAGAAAGCCCTGCTTTTCAGCATTCCCCCTTCAGTGGAGTCACTTAGACACTTCCAGCTGGTGGCAGGGGATACAGCCATAATACAGCTTTCTCTGTCCCAGCTGTCTTTTTCATTACGTTAAATGCATTACGATGGCTGCACTGTTTTATAAAGGTTCAGGTACAGAAAGGTATAGAAAGAAATCTGCAACTATGTATTTTTGTAGTGACTGCAGGCTTCTGTGAGATCTCTGAATCCTGAATGTGTTCCTGGCTCTGGTCACAGATTTCCTTCCAGTCATTGGAACATTTGCTGTAAGGGCTGGTTAAAGGTGCCCGAGGAAATCACCTTTAACAAGGGAGCGTTGTTGTAAAGGATTTCTAATGCATTATGGCTCACGCAGCATCACAGTTAAAGAAAAACAGGGATTTAGAAATTAATGCTGATGAAGAAACAACTGAGAAAAAAAGAAAACACAGGAAAAGATCCCGGGATCGGAAGAAAAAGGTATCTAGATCTGTGCCAAATTCTGACAGGGATTCTTTTGTTTCATTTTTCTTACCTTACAATTGAACTATCAAAGCTCATTCTTGCATGTAACGTGGTAGCTGTCGGAGTAATTTGTTAACATTATAAAATGGCATTGATAACTACAGCTGTGGGGTTTGCGAAGCAATTGAATATTTAATTGGATATTAGTTGATTGCAGTGATGATGCAGAAGGTGTGCATTCATTTCACAGATAAATCACTGGTGTTCCCATGATATGCAAACTGTCTGTGAGTTGAAAATAGTTTGTAACCGTGATGGGAGGTTAAATGCTGAGCTTTCTCATGGGTTTGACAGAATAGTAGTATAGTCTTACATACATGTACTTAAGGGGAATGTGTGTGGAGGCAGATTTTTTTTCTTTGTGTTGGGACTGTGTCACATGTTTGGCTTCTGAAACATCCATTTTTGGGATAAAGTTACAGAAATAAGGTGTTCCATTGTTTCTGTTTTTTTTCTAAGGGTGAACTGTGTTACAGAATTCAGCCACAGCAATATGTTATTAGCAACTTTCTTTTGTTAGTGACTGAGATCTCAGAACCTGTTTTTTTCTCTGCTGTGGATTTGTCTTAGATGCAGAAAATCCTCCAGCGTACTAGGACCTGAAAAATTCAGTAGGCACTAGGCACTGCATTGCTCGTTGTTCAGTTAAGGAGCCTCTGTGTGATTCAAGTCTGACTATATTTCTCCAAGGTATCAGGCAAAATAGTTGCAGTTTGTGGTATAATGACAGATAAGGAGGACAGCCACTTTGGCTGCTCTGTGGATATGTCCTTAAAAATGACATTATTACCCTGCTCCACAGAAATAAGGCCCTGCCATGATTTCTGGTCTTTGGTTGTATTCTGTGGCAATTTTTCAAGAACATGCCAAGAAGCTGGTTGTCTTAACAGAAACCTGGGCATGTAGTATGTCTGTGTGCCTTTGTGAAATCCGCCTAAGGGGGATTGGGTAATCTTCATATGCTCAGAGAAGCAGTGCATGCGCTTCCAGAATGACATGTAGATTTCCTCTAACATATGTGCATCTTTTGGTTGGGTGAGAGTCAGCATTTCCCTGCCCTTTTCTCTTATTTCTCTGTGATAGCAGTGCTATAGATAATGAAAAGCACTAAGAAACCCGCTGCCTTCTGTTCTAGTGAACGCATTAGGAGACCGTTTAGATGGCTGCAGTGAATGTACTGCAGCATGTGAGCTGTACATATTTTTTCTGGGTAAATGTATATGTAAAGATCTTCTGAATCATCTTCCAATATAAATGGAAGTGTGAAAATAAGATTCTGTCTTTGAGGCCCTACTGTTCGAAACTGGCCTAAATTAGTAATTTTTTTCTTGTTTGCTGTTTTGATTCTGTGCAGGTCTGTGATGTAGCTATCAGGGTGGGTTCCCCCCTGCCCCCAGCTGAAAACAACCACAGCAGTTAAGCATTTTAAGAGCTGGCTGTCAACCCATGTTTACCTATGAGTTGTGAGTTAAAATGTATAGTCTCTAAGTAAACTCTGCTTGTGATGTAGGAAGCCCACGTTGTACTTAATGTGCTTAAGTTTAACAATAGCATGCCTGACTGTATACATATACTGTCTTTGTGTGAGCGTGCTTTCTCACAGTTTGTAATTACAGCGATATAGAAGGGATGTGGCAGTGAGAGGCTCTTGATTCAGTGAGGTGAGACAATTGCTTTGTGGACAAAAATGCTTTATTGTTTATACAACACAGTGCTGTAGAAGGGAAATCTCTTAGCAACGAGAGTGGCACATGGATAAATATCAACCTATTAATCTCAAATGCCTGGATTTTTTTCAGTGTTTTATTTCTGCATCTTAAGAGTGGGTTAAATAGTTTTCACTCTTTCAAAGGCTTTTTTTTTTTTTTCCTCCCCTCCTTCATGTCACACTGGAATTTGGTAGCTTGTTCCAATTTCGCTCTGAATTTCCTTAGGACTTTGCAGATTCAAGGCAGGTAGGAGAATGGAGCAAAAACCAGCAACTGTTTAACTTAACATTTATATATTTGGGCGTCAGTGTACTCATGGCAAGAATATGGTTTTGCCACCCGGTAGGTGGGGCATAGGAAGTCCAATAATTGGGTTTGTCATTTTGTACTTTCCTGAGTATTTAAAACATTTTCCCCCCAATTTTTCCACTATGAGTTGTGAGTCACTTGTTCCTCTGCACCACCCACAAGCAAGCAGTACTGGGGTTTTTTTTTGCTGATCACATGATACTGCACAAAGCTTACCCTTTGCTTAAGCAGCATGCAGAACTATCCTTTAGGGTCATGCAGTCGCATTGGAACAGCAGTGAGTGCTAACATTTCTGGGTAATTTATACAGTAAGGGGACCAAGGCAACCAGTGGTTAGAAAGTAAGGCTGGTAGGAGCACCCAGTGTCCTAGGCTTGATGATACCTGCAACAGTCATGCTGATTTGTGTCACTGTGTAGTTTTAGCATTGCAGTCTGAGGTTAATATTTCACAGCTTTTGACTGGTTAAACAATTTACAGTATAATAATGTTTCTGTTACGGCTTCCTTCAATACTTGTTTGAGAGCAATGACCTTTTTAAAAATACACACAAAACCCTGTATTATATGCAATCCCATTTGATTTCAAGCTGAGGTTTTTCAAATTGCTGCACTTCCTCTGTAGAGACACTGTGCTTCTGTATGCTATGGGCCCACCACGGTGTTTCTGTTTGCTTGAGTTCAAGACATTTCTGAAGATTCAGAGCTCAAATAGTTTAGCTCACTCAAGAGGAAGAGATGAGACTAGGAAATGAAGCAAGTACAGTGAAGCATCTGCATTATACAGGCTTCCCATTTATTCTGTTCAATTTTATTTTACAGCTTCAAGCAATTCTGCCTCTGGATGGTTAGATGGTTGTGCAGTGTCCTACACTGCAAGTATCTTGAGTACACCCAAGGGCAGACTGCCTTAAATGGTAAATCAGAACAAACCAAGGCACCTTTGATGATAAGTGATTGATACGATGGTTTGCCTCATTCCTTATAGTGCAGCTGTGTCATGCATAGTTTGGTTTGTGACAAGTAGAAATTGTTTATCCTATAATAACATCTGGAAGGGAGTGAGTTACTTAGTGCTATTCCTAAAGTAAAGGGTTTTTTTGTTTTTCTGCTTCAGTACGTAGTAGAAGAGAAGGGTAGGTCTTGGCACATACTCAATGATTTATGTTTTATGCAATATTCAGTAAGACTGAAGTGGTTTCCATTTGTGTGTAGTGTTCAGGAGCTAGCGTGTTCTTTGGGACACAGAATAGCAAGATCATGATGCAAAGCCTGGCTGCTGCTGTCTCTGAGATTGTTAAAGGCTGCTGCTGTCACATCCTCTGCTGCTGCGAACATGTGGGTAGCAAGGGAAGTAATAGATGGTAATGTCACAAATCCTGATCATTTCATCTCGAGACTCATGGTGTTTGAAGGTGTTACTTAAAACTTTCAGGTGTGCTGGAAGAATTGCCCTGGAATATCTTACTGGTTAAATTTAAATGCTGTGTCAGCAATGATCGACCAGTAGCTGTGCGGCTGTTGGTGCAGCCCTGAGGAGCTTACCCACCTCCTGGGCTGGGCTGCTCCCAGCTGCAAGGGCCTGCGGGAGGCAGCTTGGGCTGGGACCACCTCCCAGGGGCGGTGGGACCCTGGGTGGGCATCAGCATGTCCTAGCTGGGAAACTCCTGCTGTGTCCTTTCCCTTCAGCTCTCTGAGGGCTGTCATATGTATTTTACAGACCTCAACCATGTCAGGGTTTCAGTATGAGTCTTGTGAGGTTGAAAAATTCACCACCTGCACCCCGTACAACCTGAGCAAAGGTTTGTGTGCAGACTAGCTTGAGTGCAAGTGGTTTCTTCAGTTTAGATTACGGTCATAATGAAACAGATTTAAGAAAAACAGGGATAATTCTTTCTCTGGCTGGCACGTGTTCCTGCAGTGGATTGGTCTGGGGTTTTAAAAAGCAGTTCAGGGTAGAATTGGTGCAGTTTTCACGTGCAACAAAGCCTAATAGTTATCAGGTAAAGTTTGAAATGTGATCTTCAAAGCTTTGAACTCAGAAAGCAAGTGCAAATCACCATGTACTTTTAAATTTTTTAATCTCATGATTTTCAAACAAACCTCAGGAATAGTGAGATTTATTTCATGGTTTCTGAACAGTTGAACTTGACAATAGTAGAATCTAAACATGTCATGCACAAACGCCTGTGCCATATCTCCTTTGTGTTAATGCACAAACCAGGAACATGTTGCTCAAACGTATCTGGGAACGTTACCTATGGCAAATGAAAAGATGATGTAGATTAGGACATGAAGGAAAAACTGTTGAAGTTGGTGAATCTTGCCTAGGTGCTAGGAAAACTTAGATCACGTCCTTGATTTTGGACATGATGCTCTGTCGGAGGCAAATATCATTAAGAAATTGCAGGACATTTTGATATTTAGGGACACTGTTGGATACGGTATCTACTAGCAGTGTTGAGTTCTCACCAGCTGGAGTTCTGGTGGTGAAAGTGTTTCTCTTCAGCTGACAAAAAACAATTCCTTCTTTGAAGATGACCCCAAAAGTAATGAAAAGAATGCATTGTATTGTGTGCGTAACACTACAGCATCATTTGAAGTGGGCACTGCTCAGTGTTACTTTCTGGTTTATAAACACAGAAAATGTTTTGTGCTGTTAGAAACTTTTATTTAGGCAGGTTTAGAATGTTCCCACCTTTTCCTCTGCCTTCTTGATGCCTCAGGATTGGGCGATCACAATGGATGGCTGTTAGTTATTATGGAAATGTCCGTTTGGGTTTTAAACCACATTATACTTAATTAATGTTATCAGCTCATGGTGAGAGGAGGGAAGACTAACAATAGGCGATCTCTCCATTATAGCAAGGTTGTTAAATGACTAGATTTAGAGGTGGACTCTGAGTGTAAATCAATACTGTTTCAGCTACCTGGATGGTATTAAATGGAGTCTTTTATCCTTCTGTCTTTTCCACCCCGGTTGGGCTTTGTTTTTTGGGGGGACAGCTGACTGGAGGAGAGGCAGGGGGAAGTCTCTCTTCTAGGGAAAGTGGATGCTTCTGAAGCAAAAGAAAGTTCAAAGGTGTTATTTGGTGAATNAAAAAAAAAAAAATCACATTAATGCGATTTTTTGTTATCACTATTCAGCACTGTGCCAAAAGTCAAAACACTGCTAAACGTCGTGCTCTTTAAGTTGCCTGAGTTGATGTCTTTGGAATGAGTTGCAGGTACTTTGATAAAATTCCCCTTACCCATTCAATAAATATTTCTTGCTGTGAGTGAAAATATATGTGACTAGTGTGATTGACTGAGCACCTTCTAAAACTGAGTGTTAGACCCTATCAGCCCAAGGTTGACTTGAACAGGGGCTAAGATCCGGTTTGTTGTTATGTGGTGTGGTGGAGGAAAGAAATAGAGAAGAAAAAAGTTTGAGTTGAGTTGTATTTAACACTCCCCCCAACTGAATTGATACGCAAAACCTGATGTTTTCCCATATTGATTTGAGTGGGGCCTAGAACAATAATGGGCTGGATTTGCTGCTATTCAGTCACTCGCACAGCTGTTGAAACCACTGGTAGACTGGTAATGGGGACAGCAGCAGTAGTGCTGGCACAGAATGGCTCAGCTAAGGGGGCAGAGAACCAGGCCCTAAGATTCTGATTGGGCCAAGAGTGCCTGTGGAGTTGGAATTCTTAGCAATTCTTAGCAATTCTACAAAATAATGCCCCCCAGCTAGGCTGGGACATGTGGGGGCCCTTTTAGGTAATGAGCTCAGTTTGGACAATGCAGCTGCTCCACGTTGTTCCTGACTTCAGTTATCTAACTTAGGCTACAGTCCTATATATTTAATGGAAAAAGATAGGTGCCTTCAGAGGATAATTCAGTGCATGTAAGTGAGACAATTTACAGCAATGTCCTCATTTTCAAAGGTATCAAGTATCCTTCAGGCATGCTGCAAATCAGGCCCTGGCATCTGTGGTGCATGTTTGGGGTCATATAACACTCTTAAAAGCTGTTCTAACTTGTCTGCTGCCTGAGTGTGGTATTTGTGTGGAGCTCTGCTTTGTTGGCCAGCGTGGTGGCTAGTTACAGCTAACCCACAAGAGGTTAGCTTTTGGTTTTGTTTTTGGAGAGACTGAAATCACTGTATGGTGTCTTGAAATCCAACAGAATGCTTCTTTAGTATTTATTCAAGTAAGACTAATGTGGACAGGAGAACTAGATTGAAATAAGAGACTTGTTTTGCTAATTGAAAAGAAAATTACTCTGAGATGTGTTTTTTTTTTTAAAAAAAAAAATCAGAAAATTTAGCAGTAAGGTGAAGTTTCCTATTATTTAGAAAGCTATGACTGTTTAGTAGTGAGTTCATCCCAAATGAGGTTTAGTGCTCTGGGGTGTGCACAAATACTTCAGTGCCTTAGTTTACGTACCAGACATAAAACTTTATATTGCCTTTGTGGTTGCAGAAGGATACGGGACACACTGTACTGCATAGTCTCCTTCATGTCAGCATAATCTTTTAAAATTTTCTGTGGTTTTATTTGAATGAATTAAATGATGTATTTTACCTAACTGGTTGTTCAGCTATTATATTCTGTTAATAACTGTTTTATTAACAGTTTTGGATTTTAGTTTATTGGGCAGCTGAAGGATCTAATGTGTTACATGTTGTGCCATCACAGTTTGTGTATCAATATTAAATCTCAGTTTGTTGTTCATTTTAGTATCTTCCTACTCTTTCATTGGAAATCATTTATAATTAAAGAGAAAAGGACAAGGTACAAGGGATTCACTTATGTTGTTTTTTTTAAGTTTGTTTCTTGTGCAAATGCTGATATCCCATTTTATACAGAATATCACCTACTCCCTATTTATCCAATTAGAATTAATAGGAATTCATAGAATTTGTTACTTCTTGATAAAATTAGTAGTATCCAGAATCTCTGTTAACACACTGATCGTGTTCATGAGCACAAGAGGGAAATGAAGCTCTGCACCTTAACAGGTACCCATTACCCCATCATGGCAAGTTATACAGACACAATGTCTGCATGTATTTCATGAGTGTGATGTGTTATCATAGTGCCTAGTGGATGCTACCTCAGCAAAATCGCTGTCGGTAGTGTTAAACTTGGTGTCTCTGGTGACCTCATCTCTGCCCGGAGACAGGAAGGCTCCCGGGGTGCCTGATGCTTCGCCCGTGGAGGCAGCTGCTTGTACAATACCACAAAGACTGTGGCCTTGCTTCTTGCCTCCCCTCTGAGGGAAGGGACATGTATGTCACTTTGATACTTGATCCAATGTCAGTAGAAATCAAGGAGAAAGCATCTGATTTTTCACCTTTCTGCAAAACATTCAGTGATGGCTTGTAGAAAATTGTGGTTTGTAGACTCTGAGTAGGTTCCTGAACAGCTGTCAGTTTTGGTGCATGTTGAAGGAGAAATCACTGGTCACTACATAATTACATTCATGTATTCCACATCCATTTGTAATACCCCTTTAAACGTATATGCATAGACAGGATGAGGCTATAATATGTCATTGCTTGTATTTTTGAAAGCAGGAAAGTGTATCCGTTTTTTTCTCCTGTGAAATGTTGTCAGTTCAGCTCAGAGCTACAGTCCTGTCCTTAACCCTGTGGCCTCTGTGTTTTGAAATGTGATTTTAAGTATCCCGGCTCTGCTGGAATAAAAGCTGGGAGGGAGGCTGCTGGATTCTGAGAGCAGCAAAAGGATTTCCAGTAACTCTTGAAGTAGCTGTTGCATCATTGTATTTAAAAGTAAGGATGATGATTATGCAAATCCTTGAACTCTGATAGACTACAGCAACTGGTAGCCAACGTACATTCAAGTACTTGCATAGTTCACTAGTACTGAGGAGTAACCATAGGATATAACGAATACTTTTCTCCTCTAATGATGTAGCGATCTGCCAAGCTGAGGATGGTGCTCTTGTAAACAGCTGTTTGCGTGACATCTTTGTGCTCTGATTGCAGAAGAGTTCTGAGTACAGATATTCACACCCTCTACAATTAATGGACTTAACATAAAGCAAAACACGTATGTAATGCAACCACTGTGTGAATTTACATTTACACAGGGTAAGAGCAGGAGGGGCGGTGGCAGTCAGGGATTTGGTTGTGACTCCCCATCTGTGTGCTTTGCACCAGTGCATCCGTAGCCCTCGGGCATCTCCAAATTTTCCCTGTTGTCTACAGTGAGTCTCCCATCTGTGTTAAGCAGCATTTATGCTGGGAGAGGTTGTATGGTGCTGCAGGTGGTTTGACTTTAGAAGCTTGTTCCTTTTGCTCCTGTGCAGCAGCTCCCAGGAAGCCAAGCTCAGCCAGAGCTGTTGGTCAGGCTGGGTCCTGAGGGAGAACCTGTCCACAAAGTTGTGAGCAGGGTTTTCAAAAATGTGCAATATGGAGGTATATATAAATCATTTGTTTCTTCATTAATGTAACTTATAGTGAGATTCCGTTTCACTTGTTACTGATTCCTAAAGGAGTTAAAAATACTTTTTAGAAATGAAAATACAGTTTCAAAAACCAAATTATTAGATAGATCAAGAAGCTAAACAATCTTTTTCAACTTCTGCCACTCTTCTGAAATTTTTCGAGTTAGAGCATCACCAGAAATTTCTACATTACACCTTGAGTTCACAACTGCAACTCTTGATACCTGCCTTCTGGTTAGAGCACAATGATTTGCGTGTTCTAAAGATCTTTTCTTAAGGGCAGTATTAAAATGAGCAACCACAGTTATGCTGTCCCATCTGTACCCTATAATAAGCTGTATTTTTAGTTACCCTTTTTAGTGTTGGTAGGAGATACAGTAGTGGAATTCACTTTCTGTTTAGCACATTGGTTCGTTTTCTGGGGGATTACTTTTAAGTGTCAAGACATAGAGTAACTATCATCGACTTCCTGCAGTTAAGTGAGCCCATCACATCTAGCTGGGCAGCTGTCCTTCCCAGTGACGTGTCCCATATATTATACCCAAGCGTACCCATCTGGAGATGGTTTCCAGTGTGTTCTTGCAACCTGTAGAAAAGCAAAGCCGTGCAATGTTTACTGAATATACATTCCCAACATGAGTTTATGGGGTGTTAGAGCAACAAAAGGCAAAGGAGAAACTAAGCCACTGACTGTGGCTTGTGGTATGTATAACTTTAAGTCATTTTTCCAGGGTTGTAATCAGATTGTCTTATAAATGTAAGCGTTCACAGCTTTAGGTGAGATTCTTTCATAGGTTGAATAATTTTATTTTCTACCACGCAACTTTTCCTTTTTTCTGTAACTGCATCACCACTCTTGGACAGTACCATGATATCTGTGAAACGGCAATCATTTCCCGTTCATTAGTCACTATCTTAATGTTTAGCATTTGCAACCATCTCGTCAGCTGATTTTACCATTGGCCTGTGAGCAGATATCAACATCTGGGTGATCTGAGTCTGTAACCCCTTCTCCTGTCCACTTGGGATTTGTATGAATCTAGCAATCATCTCTGGTGCTGAATCGCATGTTTTCATGCCCAGACTGCAGGATAATTAATGCAGATGTTGCTGAGATATAGACTGCTGACTGGATAGTGAAGCACAGGCAAATAAGCCTAGAGTGCTCTTCATGCCTGAGGGTAGAGAGAAGAGATGCATGTACCAAGCACCTCATGATGCAGCAAGTGAAAAAAGAGCCTCAGTCTGTGTAAGTGCAGCATTTTCCTGTACTGCTGAGGAAGCTTCTCAAAAGAGGCTTTTTTGGCAGGCAGTAGCACACTGCATGTTCTGGAGGGTAGCTGTGGACAGTTTCGTTTTTCTTACACAAGATTCTGAAAAGTTAAAACATCCCATTGTGAAATATTGCTGAGAAGCGGGTGGGAAAGGTTTCTTTTATTGCAGTTTTACCATCTAAGCAAAGAAAACATCTTCAAGGAGAATCAGTGAATGCACTGGGTATCTGCAGTCCTAGTTTTTCATACCACTTGATTTAATTTGAAACCACCAACACTTTGAAGCTGTTAAACATCAAAATTCTGATAACTAAAGACTGCTGTTTTGCTACCAGTCTAAAAAGATTAAAAAGAAGTTGAGAAGAAAACATCTCTTATGGCAGTGGGTGCGCAATCAAAGTTTCTAAGTAGGGCAGTCGGAGGAACAGCCAATGCTTTTTAACTTTTATGGGAAATTGTATTTTGTTTGATGTTCATATCTGATGTTTTCCTGTCTACCTTTTTTTGTAATATCAGAACGTCTGGTTACGCTTAAGAAAAGACTTAATAAATGTTTTGCACACTCAGCACACACTCCCCACGTAAAGATAAAAGTATGCAAACTTCCAAGTTGTTCAAGCAACAAAAAAAGGGCAAGGGATTCTCCCACTGACTCTACAACTGGTTTGATCTTAAGTAATTTATTTAATTTTTGGTTTTCTTCTCTGTAAAATATTTCCATATTTTCCTGCATGCGTGTTTTAAGGATCTGTTTTCAAATAACAAACACCAACTATTTTTCTTTTCCCGTTGCACAGTACATTTTGCATACCTCATGTAAGGATGGTTGCTACTAAATCAGGCCAATGCACAGTTTAATGACCTAAAAGCTGTTCGGCGTTCCCCTGGTGTGTGACCTCTTGGCTGTGTTGACAGCACCCAGGGACGTTTTTTACTGGTGTCTTGACATAATTCTGGAAGAGAAATGTTGTTTTCAAAGAAGTATATGCTTTTTAAAAAGCTTTTGGTGGAGAGGAAGCATGCATGGTATCCATTATAATTACGGCCATTGGTATTCAGAATAGTTATCCAATTTACTCAGATTCATTTTCTTTTATACAGCATACCAAGCCATTGGCTAAATGCTGCTTTAGTACAACTGATAGTACGGCTTAAGGTGCAGATAGAAACACGTTATTTGCAGAGATTTTGTGAAGCTTTTTCAGAGTTGTTTCCATTTACCCCACCTGATAAACAGAATAATCATAAAAATTCTGGTATTAGAGTGCATGAGTTTAACCTAAAATGGCTACGTGTGCTGTAGTTTATAATGTATCCATCTTCTTGTTGACCTATGTGCCTGTTGTGCTTGGAGCTAAACTCGTTGAATTGTGGTCAAGTCGTAGGTCCGATTAGTAGAACCACTGAACATATGCAATAAATTCAGCTTGAAAGGCCACATGCACAATCTGCCTTGGGTTGGAAAGCCAAGAGATGCTGTGACCAAACGAGATCCGCAGGGAAGCTGTTCAAAACTGTGGCCCTTTGTTCCCAAAAGCAAAGCTGCACATTTCTCCTTGTTTACTACCAAATGCAAATGGACAAAGCTGGTGACACTTCTAAATCAATTTGAAGGAAGATGAGAATAAAGGAATGAAAGCATTAGAAAGAGCCTTGATGGTGAAATGGGGAAAGGGAAGTTACTTGCAGGAGTGGCTGGGGCAGCTGAACCAGAAGTTTATTTTTGTAGAATTGTATGGAACTGCTGGGATCTGAACCCCTCCTTATGAGGAGCTCCTTATTAACTTGCGATGTTTTGCGCAGGTGGAGTTGGTAAATAAAACCCAGGCTGTGACAAAACCTGCATCTATTCTGTCTCTGCTGGGGTCTGGGCTCCAAACCCTGAGTTCAGGGGGACCTGCAGTTCCTTTCAGGACGGTGCAGATAAGCTCTATGAGCAATAAAGGCGATTCATGGCCAGTGAGGTGGCGAAGGGGATTTCTTTTCTCCCTGAGAGCACCGGTGGTACTACAAGCAAACACAGTGCTGCCCGCCGGACTGCTGCGCCCTGATTTCACTGCTGCTGTGGGATTACAGTTGTCCTTGTGAACCCCTCTTCTCTAGACAGAGATGGTGGCTTGTTAGGAACAGAAATTCAGGCATGGAAGTAGACAAAATGATAAAAATCCTCTAGCTTTATATGGCAGGGTGAGAAATTTAATTGGCTGAAGGACATCCAGGAGATTGCATATGATTAAATCCTTGAAAATACGGGATCTTTTATCCATTTCCTGGTTGTGTGAATTTACACCACGGATATACAGCCTATTGCTTTGTCAAGGTCCACTTACAGAGAGGTAAATCACAAATTAATCAGGGCTTGTCAGTTTTAAGATACTTCTGATATGAAGTTGAGGGATTCAGTTACACCTACAAAATGGCCATTGTTCCCTAAAATAGCAGACTCCTAACTGAAATATTTTTTAACCCTTAAAGTTTAGGGGAGAAAATGAATTTTAGCTTCATTCTGCTCTCCTTTGCAGTAAAATTTTCTCACATTTTCTTGACAAGTTGGAATCTCTGTCCTAGTTTTAACAAGACACCCTACTCTCTGTGACTGCCTGTTTGCTAGAAAATAGTCGTCTGAAAAAGGAGCAAAGGTGATATCCTAGAAGGAAAATCACATCATAGGTTAGATTCATATTCAAGCTAGACAATATCTTAAGGAAATATTGAGGAAATACAGAAATAGAAAAAATAAAATTGGGGGAAAAAAGATACAACTTGCAAAGCTAACCAGCAGTAAAAAACCTAAGCTTTTGCAGGCTTTTGACTGGGACTTTGAAATATATTGTGTCTTCCAGTGGGATCATACTTGTCTCTTATTTATTCCAGATAGTGTTTTTTTGTTTGTTTTTTTTTGTTTTTTTTTTTTAGAAACATGTATGTTAACTAGTGGCAGTTGATTTTGTTAATGTCGGTTATTTTTTGCATTTCTTGTTCAGATGAATATTCAGTTCTTTGCCTCTTGGATAGTTTTGTTCATGCAAATATAAATTGAATACATGAAGTCTTATTAATATGAGGACTGCCTGGAATCAGTTTTATTTCATGGGCAGCCAGTTATTGTGATTCACTAAATGTGATTTGTCTATAGTTCTTACATTTGGCAGTTGCAGATTTCATCTGCATAGCTTCAGGGAGGATTTTCTAGCAGTACTAGTTAGTTTTAATATGTAACAACCTTATTCTGAATACATCCTGCTGTTTGATGAAGAAGCATTTATGGATGCTCAGGGGGAAGAGTGGTGGCAGGAGAGGACAAGGTCAGAGGTAACTCAGGGACTGCATGAACAAGCCTCAGAATGACAACGGGCATTTTTTGCACATGGCAGAACTGTAACGTTTAATACCAGAGCAGAGAGAATGCTGGATTTCAGTTTTCCTTCTGTAATGAGGAAAGTGCAGTTACATTCTGTGGGAGACTCAGTTGATGGCTGCACTGCCATTGTGTAGTAGCGCAGTCCGGGGAAGTCAGTGGAGGAGAGCTGTTGTCCTTCAGCCGTACCATTGTTAGCATACTACCTGTACGTTTAGAGAACGCTTTTCTTCCATGCTGATGTATTGCAGACATTCAGATTTAGCTTGAGAAGAAACTGCGTGTCTTTTAAGTCCAGTTACAGCGTACTTGGAATGACTTCTAGAAACGTGTGATCCATGGGCATGCTGCGTTTCCTGAATGATGCTGCCAAATGCAAGGGAGTGCGTGTGGGAGTGAGTCGAACACCTCATAGTATGGGCCGCAAAATGAGGGGAACCCAGCTATCTTATCAGAAAGAGGGAATTAAATATCTTTCCCTCCAAAGAGCTAAGTTTCTTTGCCTTAGATAAAGGAAAGCTTCTTTTTGCTTTGATTTTGAAAACCTCTAGCTGTAAAATATGTATTAGCTATTGCAACTGAAATGCGTAGGGAAAAATGATGCTGTATGCTGGCCACAGACTTTAGTTTTCAGAAAGCAAAATATTTTGCAACTTGATAGGCTAATCAGCTTTATGTATTGAGCTGACAGGAAAACAAAACTTTGTGCAGCTTCTGGTTTTGAAATCTTTGTTTAATTTATACTTCTGCTTTCAGCCAGATAATGAAAAGATGCACCACTGTTTCTTAAAGCTCACAAATGACTAAGCAGACAGCATGATATCTTTAGTTCTGTTTTCATAGGTTTGGTTAGTCCAAAGTGCTAAATATTCTGGCACTAGTCCAGCAAAGTACTTAAGCATGCACTTAAACTTAAGCCTTTTTGTAATTCCATTGAGTACATAGGGAGCACTGTGTACTTAAAACTGAGTCCCCGTCTTAAGTGATATGGTGAATTGGGACCATAGTGTTTATGCAATCAAAAAATGGTGAGTTTTTAGAGAGAAGGTCCATACTGAAATGCTGTCACTTCTCCCAGCTCTGTGCAAAACTGCCTGGGTGTGAGCAGCTGCAGGCTGGAGATGACATAATTTACCTTTGAATAGTGAATTAAAATATTGGGGAGTCAGATCAAATCTAAAAGTTGTTATTTTAAAGACATTATTTTCTTCGTAGGTGGTTTTTTAAACCAATATTACAATATTTGTACATCAGTAAACAATAGTCAAGAGTTGACAGTGAGTAAACCTTGAAGATGAGAATGATAAATCCATGAGTTAAGGAAGGAAAACCACCTAGCACTAAGTTACAGCTGAGAATTGCACTCACGTTATTGATTTAATCACACTTATTAAGCAGCTAATTAACTCATTGCATGGCTGATGTTACGGAGGTATTATTCCAATATATAATGTATAAGTATATTAATTCTCCTTTGGGCGGTTATTTGTATGCCACAAACCAATGCAAATTTGGAACATGCTGCCCAAAAGTGTAGCAAGTAATTCAGGCCAAATTTTTCAGATACAGGTTTCTTAATTTGAAAAGTACAAAGTATAATATGCTTAAACTCACAGATTTTGTTTGAGCGCAGCAAATTATTTAAGGCAATAGCAAGATGAACACATTCTGGAGAAAAAAATGAAAAGCTAATTTTAAATTTGAAAATGAAAAAATTCAGTCCTTTGAGAGCTTTGTTTTGGCATCTTAAATCGAAAAATTTTGTTTCAAATTGTTTTGAAATTCTTTTGCAAGTGTTTTAGAAACCTGAAAATTCTGATTACAGTGATTATTATTAGATATTATAAGAATACTTATATTCAGCCAGGGATTTGTAAAATAATTTCTATGTAATCTGGTGTTCTATCCAGATATTTTTTTTTTGGTTGCTGTGAGCAAAGTGAGCCATTTCATTACGAACACTGCTCTCTTTGTGACAGCCCTCCAAATACGTCATGACTATATAGCCACATTCAGTCTTGTGAAAACTATTAAGGATCAGCTTACCCTAAGACAGCAAGTGAAATGAAATACAACCCATGGTGATGGTAGTTAAGTATGTACTGTCCTTCTGGACATATCCGTGATTCTGAAGACTCAAATAAGCACTAAAATTCTTAAGTACCAGTGTTATTAAGATGAGCATGTTCTTTGTGACATTGTACAAGTGTGTCTATTCTTGTAACGTGGCGTAAGTTAAGTGTTTTCCTAAATCCAGGAGTGAAACATGAACATCTCCTTTACCAATAAAAGAGGCATTTCATGCTGTGTGCTCTTTTAGTGACTGTTGCATTCAGTGTTTTCAATGGTATTAACACTAATTGCAAGTAACTGCAGCCTAGGATTCCTATTAAACTGGAGCTGAATTCTAGGCCTGGAAGTTTGAGGCCGTCCACCTTCCATCCCCTTCAGGGGAAGGCTCCGTAGAGAGATGGCCATCAGGATGAGACCCAGTGGTCACAGAGAAGCACGTAGATTCTGTAGGTATGTTGGTTCATATGCGAGCATTCTCTTTTTCAAGAGAACAGACAATTTTTTGATGTTTTGAAACCTTTTAAAAACTATTTTAGGTCAATAGATTCAAACCTAAGATTGATAACGAGACTACTTAAAATCACAGCTGTTATCTATTTTAATTTCCTCTGCTGGAAAGTACCCCAAAACATTCATTATGTGGAGGGTATAATCTCTGAACAAATGACATGATGGAATTAATGAACAATTAACTATGATCATACGTTATAAACAGCTGATTAGAATCCACGCATGCCTGGATTTTGGAAAGACATGCTTTTGACGCGGCTTTGTATTGCAGAGGTAGGACCATGCCGCTCTCATTTCTTATTCATTGTGTAAATATAACACCATTTCCTCTGAGGTAAGGCTACATCTCTTAGTTTTCATGGCAACCAGGCAAAGAATTCACCTGTTCTTCAATTCCTATGTGTGGGGAGGGTAGGGGTAAGGAAAAGAATTTTTCCTGCGAATTTTCCTCTTACCCGTTTAGCTAGTGTACTTGGGTTACAGACTTTCTCCCATATCCTGGAAACTCTTCTCCATTATGCCATGCAGCGATTAAATCGCAGAGAATATTGTAAAGCTAGAAGAAAGAGATTATCTGTCCCCAGTAGATGCGGCTGCACGGTGGTGTATGTAGCGTGGAATGCAGTTACTGTGCTGTGCAATTTACTGTCTTCATTAAATCAGACAAGCGTCAGGTGAACCGTACAAATTCCATCTGCGGCCACAGTGGGCTCCATGCATATTATTTACACTTCTTTTCCCCTCTCACTTTACTTAACTTCCACACGTATGTGTTTAGTGAATGAATACCATTATAAATTATAATGATTCTTTCAAAGCAATAATGTTACATTACTATGATCAAGAATATTTTCAACCTTAAAGGGAAAATGCTTCTGTCATTTTAAGATGGAAGCAGACCCTGAGTTCTCCTAATGTCATTGGGGACACGCAAGGATTTGTTTCAGAAGCTGCAGTGCAGCACCAGGCAATGACTGGACATACAGCTTGATGACTTTGCATCACATAAAAGCACTAGCTTCCCTCTTATCGCCTTAATGCTCTGATCATCCTGAAAGTGAGACAAAGGAAATGTTCCACTCTATATTGGCCTTCAGTGTAAGAGCAGAAACCTGTCGTCGTTTTATTGCATTACTCAATACCCTCTAGGGCAATGCATTTGAAACTAGGAAATTTCATTTAAAGAAGGAAAGCATGCAAAATTTCCATTGCATAAGGAGTGGGGAGTTTTACACATGTACTCTGTGTGTGTATTTCACAGATGCTTAAGCAGTAATTTATAGGACAGTTCTTTAGTCAGAGACCACTATGTCTGAATAATTTGTTTTGAAATGATAAAAAGTTATTCCTGAGGTAGGAACAACTCAGATACCTCTGTGTAGTTTCTCCGCTCACAGTTTTGTATGTCTGAATGGTACTTCCAGTATTCCTAGCACACTTGTCAAGCGTTCTCTCCCAGCAGCATTCTACTTCCTTAGGGACTGTGCGCCCAACTGTTGAAAAATAAAGAATTGGTTTGGAGGTTTTGTTAGCAAAGTGTTCAGAATACCAAGGTTATTCATGTGCATGACATTACATGTTTGTGTAATTGCTTTCATTTGTAGGATCGTTATCTGATTCTTGTGCATTCTTATCTTGCATTACTGACTGCTTTGAGTAGTGTCCATGTACAAATGGGTAGTGATAAAAGTTAGGCAGGTAAATCCCCTTATTCTGGTGTGACTTGTTCAGTTTTCAAGTGTCTTTTGCTCTTAGTGCTTTCTGTTTTAAATCATGATTTATCCCATTATCTGTGCTCTAACAGTGATAGCCTGAGATACAGACTATGCAAACTATGCCTGTCTTTATCTAAAGTGTTTTTAATTAAGAATCTGAAGTGATTTTTTAAATTACTAAGTACTAAGGGCTTTGGCCTCTCTTCTGTTGTCAAGGTAAATGTGAAGTCTGTGAAATCTGCACATTGCAGAGGCATTCAGCACTTACAACGCTGCAGATGCAGTGGCTTTGACCCAAAGGGGAGCAGTGAATATAAGCAGGCCAAAGCAGCCCTGGGGCTGTGTTCCCTGTTGGAAGGTTACAGAGTGCAGTCCCCGGCTGGAGGTCGCTAAGCAAAGACCTCAGGAGTGTGGCTGGAGGTCATGATGCTTCAGCTGCGGAGAGCCAGGGGATGGTAGAAAATGTTTTGGGTGAAGGCACAGGGGGAGTACGAGAGTATATATACGAAGGTAGCCAACTTTGTCCTTCTTTGTGCCTTCAGCTTTCCATGGACTGAGCACCAAGGAGGAGAACCTGGGTCTCGAATATCCCCTCCCACCTGTTCAGTTTCAGAGCCAAGTGGCTTTCTGCAGAGCTGCAGCTTTTTACAGCTGTTGTGGATGTGACAACTTGGTATTAGAAAGGATTTGGTATCTTTGGCATGAGAGAGGATGAGGTTTTCTTTTCTCACAGTATCACAGAGTTGGAAAGCAGTAAGATTTGAAAATTTATTGTTAAAGAAGGGAAGGTTTGTTATAGCTGGTGACGGGAGTCTGTGTCAAAGGCTGAAGGGTCCAGCTCTGCAGGAACTTGAGAGTTGCTGCTTCAATGGGATTAAAATGGAAATTATCATAGTGGGTGACTTCTCTCTTAGAGATGACTGTGTTGCACTAGGCAGAGACCCTCCTGATGGCTCCTCACAAGGTAGTTCCAGAAACAGCACAGTTCTCAGACCATTGCTCCGTGTGAGCTAGTTACAGCAGCTTTCCCATAGCACTGTATTGCTATAATTAGGACACTGCTGCCCTAATGCACATGTTCTGCTTCCAGGATCTAAACAACCCTATCTTCAGGGCTTCTTGTTATTCGCCGTGGACTCACTAGACTGTTCAAAGCTGATGTGGCCATCCTTGATGCAGTTCTGCGTGAAGTTGGGAATACGCTCAGTGGTTTCTAGCAGCCAAAGTAACATGCAAGGTTTTAGAGCTGAACTTAGTCTCCTCAGTCAGCTGAGGAATATCCTCCTTCACATGCAAATTTTTGGTCCTAAGGGATAAACAGCATAGTCAGTATGTGTCCTCTGCAAGCAGTTTAGTTCACTAATATTCCTTCCAGAGTAAAATTAATAAAAATCATGGCTTGATGTGTTTTGCTTTTCTGCTTTCTGTCTTTCTGGACAGAGAGTGGATGTCTGGAGACCAAAGCAAGAAAGCATTGATCAATACAGCCAAAAGAAACCTGCAACCTTAGCTCCTCAGCCAGTAATGCAGTCTGCTTAATAACTGGTGACATTGATTACTGAGGAACTGAATAATGTGTGCTAAAAAAAAACGAGAATATGGATTAATTTACAACAGAGTGGCTCATCTCTCTTACGTCTTTCAGAGAATATCTGTAACCATACTGTGAGCTACGACATGTTGATGTCCCTGGAGAAGCAGCAGGGCATTAAGATGGATAAAAAGAAGACAGAGACCTAGTCTTTGTGTCATCTTAGAACATGGTCTGGTGTTTCTTGGACTACAGTGGGTTTAGACTCATTGAGCTAAAAGCAACTTGCCACTGAAAGCTGCAAGGTTTAATTCCTCTTTCTCCTCCCTCTCACCACCTGCAGTGTTTCCATGTTAGTATTGCAGATGTTCAGCTCACCTTTGGAGGGTTACCGGTGGTTTGGGGTAACAGCAATGCTGGCCTGATAGGAAGGACAGAGAAGAGTGCACTAGTACCCTTTTTTTTGGCTCACAGTTATGTCAGCTGAACTTTGCAATCAAACTGCACCCTCAGGATTTTTATGGGTCAATTCTTTCCTTTGAATTGAAACGGAAGGATCTTCCAGCCCCAAACACTTAGCTGGATCACAGATGTCTGAGAGAGGTCTGGTTTGTGCTGTACTCTGTGCTGTAGCCCTTTGCATTTCTGGCTATAAAAGTGTAAGGTAAAAGAATACATTTTCAAAACACTTTATCATTGTCTCATTCTCTTGTTTAGCCTATAGATATTGTTTGGTTGTTTTTTTTTTTTGTTCTTGTTTTAATTTTTTTCTACTTAGTAAGTTGTCATCTCTACAACATCTATATTTTCTCAAGAACCTCACCTGCTAACAGGACAGTATTTGGCAATTAAGAAGTATTACCTGGCACGCACTCTGTTGTTTTATTGATGGCAACAGATAAAATCCTGGAAGAAATAGCCATCTTATTCTCCAGTTGCAATTGTGTATCTGTGTGAGTAATCATTGTGGCATCAGTTTGACTATACAGGATGAGTGAAACTTCTGTGGGCTTAATTCAGGCTTTCTTAACTTGTTCTCTGCATTGCCATCAGAAACTGAAATTGCTACCTATTTTGGTAGGAAATACCCAACAGCAAAAGCTTCTTTTGTCACAGCCTGTCACCTTGATTATTCTTTCCTGCAATTAAAAGGAGAGAGAAGGAAAACAGTGCTGAGCCCAATTCCCAGAACTTCATGGTTTGGCAATGATTTGCTTTTGGCTTTAGGGTTCTCTGCTGTTCTCTTGTTTATGTGCTATGGTGGATTATGCAGGTGTCAGAACTTTAAAACCCAGTTATCTTTGTTTCCACAAACTTGATTGCAGTTTTGGTCCCAGACATGACTGCGAATTAAAGCAAAATGGTTTGGGTTTTGAAAACCTGACCCTAAAAGGTATGGTGCTGTTAAATCTCTGAGCTTTAACATGAAAATATTTTAATTTTCTGTTAAGAAGAAACTGAAAAAAGCTGGTTGGTAAAGACTTGACAATTGTATGCTTTTGCTACATACAAAGCATGAGTCAAGCGTCAGTAACATCAAAGCCTTTGCTAAGATACAGGTGATATGCAGCTTACAGGTGGGATATGCATGTTGACTCACTATATGGCGAATCCTTGCTAATCAGGATGTTTAAGCTCCAGAGAAAGCTACAGACTGTATTGATGTAACTGTTCTCCCAGCATTACAGCCAGATGTAGTACAGCTGAAGGCAAAAATGTAGAGTCTTTGGACTTGATCCTTCATTGAAAACAGAGTGAATGACACTGTAGACTGACTTCTGCCAATACTTTCCGCTTTCCTCCTCCTTTCTTCCATCACTCCAAACATATGTTGAATTTACTTTCTGTGTAACATTTGGCCATATGTTGAACAAGTCCTCTAGGAATGACTTGCCAAGTGCCAGAAAATGCTCTGCTGTGGCAAATTGACAGGTAGACTAATGCTTTTCTGTTACAGTGATATTTTAATATACTCAAAGATTTTTGTGTGTGTGTGTTTGAAAATATATTGAGAAGGGAGGGGTTGAGGATTCTTCACTGTGATACACGAGAAGAAACAGTGGTTTAAAAATGCTCCCTTACTCTGGGTGATTTTTATCAAAAGAGAGGAGAACTTTAATTTCTTTTTACAGAGCGCTTTATGTAGTTATTTAACTGTGTTTGAAAGGAGTATTAACAGACTCTGCTCTGTTAATGGTTAGCTTCTCACCTATTTTAATTCAGATGCAAATAGTCCCACTATGTACAAAACCCCAAAGAAACAGACCCTAGCACACAGGTTTATCACACTTAATATTTAAAAGAGAAAGTTAAGAGCTTTCCGCTTAAGCCTACCAGCAAGCATGCGCAGCCTTCATTGGCTAGGAAGAATCAGAATAGCCAGACACAAAGGTTTCCTCTGATTGTTTACAATCAATGGTAGTGTGTGATTTACTTGCAACCATACAACTTTATTTTGCTTATGTGAAGAGTATATTAGCTTGCACAGTCTGATCTCTGTATTAGAAAGAATCAATAGATTTCATTTCAGTTGCATCATCTTTTGAGACTGAACATTAACATTTTTCCAAAGGAAGAAGTGATTCCTGATTTCCCCAAGGAATATAATTGTGTAGGCTGGATTTTCTTGCAGTGTCATAAGGAAGCAACCTTCAAATCGAAATAGGAGTATATATAGTGAAGCCATAAAATCAAACGCATTTTTGTGGGTGAGCAAATATAAACTCCTACAGTGTTCAGCAACTAAAAATGAAAGTGACAGAAATCAGTCTGGAAGCCTTGTGCTCTGCTCCTGATCTGTGCTAGGATCATCTCAATAATCATGTGAGAGCATAATTTGTCGGTTTGCTTTGGTTTGTTTGTTAATTTATTTGTTTTAGAAAGAAAGTGGAAGGTTGAAAATTTTTGAATGTTTACTGAAGTCCTTAGGTGGATGTGTTATTTGTTGCTTGTGGCTTCTCAGGAGACTGAGCAGAAGGCAGGTGTAAGCAGCAGATCTTTGGAGACAATTTTGGCTGCAGAGCTGTGGTGGAATTCAGCACATCACCAGTATGATGTTGTTGTTGTTGTTGTTTTTACAGGATTGAGTTTCACCTTTAATGTTACTGTAGTATATGGAATATACCTGCAATATTCAGTTCTCAATGTTTCAGTAAGCACAGAATATCTGAGCCAAATTCCAACATTTTTGCTTACTTTGAGGGTTGGCATTAGTCAGTTTTTTTAAGAGAAAATTGCACAACGTAACTCACGCAAATTTTAATTTTACGTGTATGCTTGTGTACACACACTTAAGTTATTGGGTATACTGTGTATTTATCAGAAAGTACCAATGAAAAGATACAGCCAAAATGACATAAACAGTATTAAATGTTTTTCAACATTTGATTACGTTTCCTAGCATTTTGTCTGCAGTGCTTTCTGCGCTGATAAAATGAATAGCTCATCAACACCTTAGTAAACACAAACTGCAGCTTGCAGCTTTATTTTTCCATCATGGAACAATTCACAATGTGTTCAGTATCCCAGCCCAGCTGATCATGAGATAAAGTGTGACTAAAAAGTAGATCATCTGCTGGATGCTCCAGTGTTTGATGTGACACAAAGAGCTCCTTTCTCCTCTCCAGCGTGCTTGTGCTGCTGCAGTCAGAGGGAGCTGTGCGTGCCCATTTGAGGCACGCTGCTGCATCTGAAGCACTCGCTCCATTTCATCATTGAAATTAGCACAGCAATAGACACATCGAAGCCAAGGACAGCCTTCTCTTATTTGTATATTCAGCTAGTTGCAGTGTTAGGTTTAGTGGCTGAGCTTATCGTTTATGCTTTTGTCCCCCTCTTTCAGCTCTTGGCATGGGATGTCCATGCAGCATTCACATATTTCATAGTGGAAGATGACTGAGGGTGGTATTAGACATACCCGTTAACTCTGCTTAGAGTCTTCCTCGCAGAAAGATTTTTTTTTCTTTTTTTATGATATGACCCTTTTTAATAAAAATTGCTTTTCTGTGGACAAACACCTTGCAAGTAAGATTCGCAACTGCTGAAGGTGCAGCTTTGATAACTTGCACCAGGCCTGTCTTGGAAGGGCCATCCCTGGGGGAACAGCAAGAAGGTGCTGCAGTTGCTTGCCGTGTCCAGGAGGTGCTGAAGCCACGAGATGCGATACACAGGCAGGGAGCTTCGTACTATCTCTGGATGCACGTGGGCATATGAGAACGGAACCGAGACCACCAGATCTCATCCGTGCCGCTTTCAGATACAGAACTGCAGAGCTGAGATGAATCTGGACTAATGTCAGGGAGCTGAGAGGTTTCCTTTGGAAGACTCCTGCTGCCAAATGTTACATTGCTTTTCCGTGGCTGCAGTTGCTTTATAACAATTTGAATTATTCAAGCTTTGTGTATTTTTTAAATGTGGCTTTTGACACTGTTGCGACACAGGCCTTGGAGATGGAAGTGGCATGTTACTGCATTCCTCTTTGCCTCAGTGCTAAGGCAGGGCTGACCCCTGTTGGCCTCTTGCAGTGTAAATGCTTTTCTGTATCTTTGGGCCTTGGAAGCTTATCATATTTGCTTTTACTTAGTACCTGACAAGGGACCAGAAACCTGTGGCTCACAGGCCGGATACAGCTGGAAGCTCTTATGCATGTCATGTTGTGGGTGCCTGGGCTGCCAAAGACATTTGGAAATACTCAACCCTCTGCAAACAGACAGCTCCTCGTGTGTGCGCAGGAATTTGTTGCAGCTCCTTTTTAGCCGTCCGTTTAGTAAATAAATAAATAAGTATATATGAACTGCTATGCTGAGATTGCCTGTATGCCCAGAACTTGAAAGTATTGACACGCAGCCTTTACTCCGGCTTCCTGGCTGCTGTGTAGACTATGAATATGCCTGCTTGGCTTTTTGTGTATGCAGACTCTTGTGTTCCCTAGTCTGCTGGAGTTAATGTGGAGAGCCATGCTAGGAGCACGGCGACATCTCAAGAGGTGAGATGGCCTTCCCAACAGAGTTTACTCGGGTCCATCCAGTTAGAATGAAAGGTGAAGATAGGGCAGGTCTGTCTGCAGGATACTGCCCACCCTGCAAATGCCCAGTGTATTGCAAGTATTGATATGAACTCAGTTTGGAAATGGAAGTCAGAGACAGAATACTTGAACAGGTATGAAACATTTCGATGGTATTTTCCTAGCTGTCGTTCTGTTTCATATTTACCTTCAGTATATATGTGTATATTTTACCCCTCTGGGCTGAATTTATTTGTTCGATGTTATTTTTCCAGTGCTTTATAGAAGTTGATCATAACTGGGAGAATTTTTCTTAAATGCCCAAGCTGCATACAAACAGCTGTACCTTTACTGTACCTGTGCATTCCTCGGTCAGCTCAGTTATGATCCAGTTCCAGTCCCCATGGAAATGAGTGGGTTTTTTTTGCAGTAACGTCAGTGGTTCTCAATATTTGGTAGTTGTGGGCTACTGTAAACTTAGCGTTCTGTCTTGTGCCATAAAGGTAGTGTGTGCTACTTGACATGTACAGCCTAGAAACTGTGCCTTTCTTTATAGCACAAGGACATAAAAATTATTGACAAAATGGAGTTAGGATTTTCGTGAGTTGAAGGACTGGAGCGTGCACATGCAAGCACACATACAAGGGGGTGCTGATGGCAATAGGTGATGTGTTTGGCTTAGAAAGCTTCAGTTGTCACTCAGTTTGAGCAAAAATTGAAAATGGTCTTTTTCCACAAAAGCTAACCTTTTGCACGCATACATGAATTCTAAATCAAAGTGATTGATCTGTCTCATAAGTGTGATTCTGGTATGTTCTGTTTTCTTATAAAACAGCCTCTGGTAGCACTGAAGTGAATAATTCTGTATTTGGCAATTATTTATGAACTGCAGATCTCATAAACACAGCAGATGCATTTCCTGGATGTCAGCCATTAGTGCATCTGGGGACTTATTTACTAGTTATTGAAAATATTGGACTGGAAGAGAAAAAGAAAAGATGCTACCACCTCTTTCTAATTTTCACCTCATTTCTGAGGTGCTCCACGGCATTCTTTCCCCTAGATTTGTCACGGTATAAACGTCCTTTGACATCTCTTGAACATTTAGTTGTCTTAATAAACTGTGCTTCAATCTTCAGACTCAGTGCTTCCAAAATAATAGTCTTCTGGGATGCATTGCACACCCCAGTCCTTGGAGATTTCTATCCAAACCTATTTAGGATATCACCCACTTAATTTTTTTGAAGAAAAAGAAGTCATTGCAAAATGTTCTCCAAGGCTTTTCCTATTGTGCCACGTGTAACTAAACACTAGAATGAATTTTCAGAGTAGATGAAAAGTAAAATCAAATATTTTCAATCCCCAGAGATTTGCTATGATGTACAAGAAATGTATAAACCTAGGACAACAGAGCATGTCTTTTTCCCCGTGTGCAGAGGCCACTGAAAGGAGCAGAGCAGCAGGCTGGTTCCGAGTCTCTGCTGTTTCAGGCTTGGCTGCCTCTGTCGAGGCTGATGGTAGTGGTGCCACATGCGATGCTTCCCTGCATGCCACTAATACACCTGTTCACCTGAGGCAGGCTCAGGAGCTCCAAGGCATTTTATAGGCACCAAAAAAATTACAGCCACAGGTGAAATTTTGAAGAAGAAAACAATTGACCTGGGATATAATGAAACCCTTGCTGCTTTTTGATATTTTGCAAATCCAAGTGTGCAAGTATTCCTGCTTTCAAAACTAAGTAGTAAAGTAATTGGGAGAAACACCTGTTTTGTGCTAATCCTGAGGATTTCCTAGCCAATATCTCAAAGACAAGGTAGGGTGCATGTTACAGTTTGTCTATTTTTCTCTGTGTCATTTTTGTCCAAAACTTGCCTCAGTGGTCTGGACTTGGCAGTGTTTTTTCCATCTTTCATATTCTTATTCTTCCTGTCCTTTATTCTTTCATTTTTCTTTCTCTAATGCATTTCTTTTGAGAAGGGGAGTTTCAGTTTTAATAAGGATAGATCAAAAGGATGGCATTTGGTTTAGGCATTTGTTTTGTTTTCTTTTCTTTTTTCCTCCATGGTTGAGGCAAGAGGAGGGATGACTTCAGGCCCTTAAACATGCAGCAAAGCTTGCGTATCTTTGGGCTTAGTATTTTCTCTCACTGAAATTTAGAGCTTCAATTTTGGTGTGGTCTTAGTCTGGGGAAGAGCATGTTCTTTATGATGAAGAGCATTTTGTTCAATGTGCGTTAGTATTTCAAGTGTAAGTCTTTAGGGCATTAGGATTGAATCCCGCTGACTTCCCCAGGAGGCAATGCCACAGTGACAGGGTTTACAATATCCACTCCTGCTCGTGGAAGACATTTTTCTTTAATGGAAGAACAAATATCATGGGTTTTTAGCAGCACAGGATCTTATTCCCTCTACACACTAGCTGTATGTTGTATTTTATACATAAAGTAAAACACTCTAAAACACATAGTGAAAGATATGCCAAGTCAAATGCTGATAGAAAAAAAAAATCTGATAGGCTTATGAGAACATACCTATCTTGAGTGGTAGGTTTTCATGCCTGGTATGTCATTGGCATTTTCCATATTGAGGTGAAACCAAAAGAAAAGTAGTGCAGCAAGAATGACTGAAAATATAGAAGCATATTTTAAAAAAAAAAGAATTTCACTTGCATGCGCTGATTGCTTACTGTCTTTGTGGTAGTTGGGTGCTTTAGTGTCATCAGTACTTGAATATTTTTGAAGACATTTTTGGCTTCATTTTGTTTTTACAACAATGTTTTTAAAATTTGTGTAATTGCCTTGTAAACAGCTTAATTATAAATATTTATTCCACTAGTCGTAACACAGTTTGTCATTTGGAATATGAATTCATTTCCAGTCTTCAAAAATGTCTTGGGGCATTTTAATCTTACAGTATCGATGTGAATGTCATTTTTGATGATTTTCCTCTGCTGTATCCTTCCAAGAAATATCTTAAAATTACTAAATGGCCATTAGGATTTGATGCAAGATAGCAGGCATTGCAGTAGCTCATAGCTCTTTGTTAAATAATTATCTTTTTTTCTTTTGCGCAAGAAAACAGTGTTGAGATGCAACCTTTTAAAGTGTCCTGTGTTTCTAAAAATAGCTTAATTGTTTTTCATAAAAAATGGGTGGAAGTGGGTAAGAAAAGGGGATTCTTTTTCTGCTGGTGGGTTTTTAGCATTTCTGGTAACACTGCTTATGTTCTGGTTTCCAGATGAGCCCTTAAGCTTGAGGATACTGCAGAATACATTACTAGACATTTTAAGTAGCATACTGTATATAGCATGTGCACCTTTAGGGCATTTTGTAACGTAGCAATTTGCTGTTAAGACGTATCCTTGTGTGCTGCCTGTGCATCTGTCAAAGCTGAGCTTTTTTTTCTTGTGTGAACTCTAGCCTGTCATTTTGTTACAATCTCAAAAGTTGAAGTTTCAAGTCCAAGTCTGCAAATACTGTGTAGTGTACTGAAACTTCTACTGATGTCTTCCTGTCATTGTCCGGAATTCATACTGAGTTTGTAGGTCAATGGTTCTCAGTTATTCATGTATGAACCATTAAAGGTCCACACAGTATTTGCTCCTGAGGGGATCTTTCCCTCTTGTTGCTGCTTTAAATGAGAATAAGTGGAAAATACCTGATTTCTGTAATAACCATAGAATATGTTGGGTCACCCATAGAGAGCTAAGGAGTTATCTGTGCAAGAAGAAGGAGATAAGTCAATGAGATGGTCAGATGATGGCAATCTCTCATTTCCAATCATGTCTACACTAGATTTGGAGACTGTGAGCTTGAAGGGGACAGATTGTGCAACCTGAGTGCACTTGTTGTGCGAGCCCTTTACACACCTTGTCCCCTGTGCGAGAAGCAGACTTGAGTGAAAAGCACGCTCAGCGCCAGCTGCCTCCGTGGTCAGGATCCTACTGAAACATATGGGCTCTGGAAATGCTGAGCTGGTGGCACAAGTGGTTTCCTTGCACAGCCTGGGGAAGGCAGGTTCCCAACATACTGCAAGGGCTTCATGCAGCAGACGGTATTGATCTTTTGCACCTGTGCTCAGGAGAGCAGGAGCCACAGGAGCGCATGTTGGTCAGCACATTTACTGAAATCTCTTGCTCCAGAACAGGTCTGCTGAAGTCGCTTGACTCCGCTGATGCTGGGCTTGAGCGGTCTCCCTCAGGTCAGTAGGTCCTGCCTCCAAACGTGGGTCACTTGGCAGCTGTTCTTACCACCAGTGTCACTAAGGGTAATGCCACGTCAGTAACGTGGCTGTCATCAGCTGGACGCCTGCACTGCCACTTGTAATTGCACTCTGTGGCCCAAATCATCCCTTCCAGACTCAGACAGTGAAAGGGGGGCTTCTCATGTTTTCCCCTCCCTGTGCTGAACAGAGTATCAGACACCAGAAAGACACTGCTTCGTCTCCTGATTTGACAAAAGGTTTTCCTTTGGTTTGCAGCATACATGAGCAGGGATAGCCTTGAGTCTGGAGAGGATCGATTTAGGGAAGGTAAGGCCCTCTCAGGCCCCAACAGGATGAGCCTTGGACCTGACAGTTTTCATTGTGAATCAGAGAAATTCAGGGACTTCGGAGTGGGTCACTTTCCATCTGAAGGAGAAGTGACTCAGCTGGTCAGCGAGTGTTCACCTCACCTAGTGATGCTTTTGTTGGTGGTTTCTGCTTGATGCCACGGCCATTGGATGAAAATGTCAGGAGAAATGGGAGAGTTGTGCACTAGTGCTTGAGCAAACACAGCAGCCACCTCAAATAACAGCGTCGTACCCATTTCCAGGGACAAAGAAAGGGCAGCTGCCTTGTGCCAGCTGGGCTTGGTTTTAAGTTAGGATTTTTGATGTTTGTGTTTATTATTATTGTTGTTATTATAGTTTAGACTCCAGTATAGACCACCTGGCCTTTAAAATGCTCTGACTGGCTGAACTGTGTTTTCAGAGGCTCTTGAGTTGCGGTCAGAGCTTTAAGTCACGAGAAAATGAAGTGCCTCTCACTTTTCTGTATGCAAAAGATCCTCTCGGATGCTTTGTGCCCTATTCAGACAGGCTGTGTCCCACCTAAATCTCTGATGTTGATGTGGGCTGCTGGCTGTGTGCCTTCAGCCTGAGGCCAGCCAGAGACATGCATGAGGCCTAGGGAGTTACTGGTTCTTTCATATGCACTCGCTTGCCTTTTCTGTGCTCACCAAGAGGTGATCTCATCAGCCTGAAGCCATACTGCTTTAGTGATACCGCACACACAGAGCACAGCAGAGCAAAAACTGGGCATTTCCTCTGCTCTTGCCCAGTTGCTTACCAGTGGAAATGGACCTCATCAGCCAGCCCGAGCTAACGCTGCCTGTGCCAGGGGTGAGCGCCCCTGGGAAGCTCCCTCACAGAAGCAGGCTGCTGTGTCCTGGCGGCTCGCTGGCGGCTCTGGCCGCTGCTGTGCTGCTCTTCAGAAAAGGATCTCTAAATCCCAACCTCCAGAGAGATTTTGTGTCAAAACCTGATACCCTACGTCAGTTAAATTTTGAACAGTGCGCTCTTCACCTTAAGCAGTGAGAAGAAAAGTACTTGCTGAAAAAGTGTGCCGTAATTGCATGTGGGTTTAAGGCTATTGATCGTGTTACATTGGTTTACTGAAAGATCTCTGCTGATGCATTCCTACAAAAGTAGAGAAGCAAATAGCTTACTGAAAAAAAATGTGAAGTACAGATAATCCAATTAGGCTGCTGCACATAGCTGGGATTTTTAATACTAATGTTGTCCTAAAATTGGCTGTCTTGTAATGCAGTAAAAGCTGCAACGGAGAAGATGTATTTAGCTGTAGTCACTTTGTGATCTTACTGTTCAGTATGTTTTTTTAAAGTACACAAAAGAGATTTTTAAAGAGACTTGTTTTGCTTTACAGAGCACAAATGTAAAAGAATAGGTTTATAAATTAAACATTAAGGAAATAAATAGAAGGGCTTGCCTGAAACATGTATGCACCTGTCTGTTGTTAAGCTTCAGGGAGATGGCTCCTGTCTTTAGAGCTAAGCTCATGCGTGGCGTTATTTGTAAAACTGAGGCCAAAACCTAAATCTGTCCTATTGCAATTTCCCCAAGGAGAGTCCCCTTACACTTCTTAGCTTGCTGAGGGTAAGTATCTTTCCACTGTGGCTCTTAAACCAACAAACAAATAAATAAATTAAAAACCAGCAAAACCCCAAAGTAATTGGGCCAGCCAGGTGGCCGCAGCTCCTGTATGCAAGCTCTGTCAGTGAGGGCTGCAGCCCTGGCCACTCTGTGGGATGGCTGCACAAGTCTCTCAGGCAGCCTGATCCAAAGCTAGCTAGGGCTTTAGTTTTTAGAATTAATGCTTTCAAACTCAGCAAACAGGCAACAGTTGTGGCACTGTGATGCCACTGTATTAGGAGAAGATAAGGAATAACTAGAGTGCTCTTCACTAATCCAATTTAGAGGCAATATTAAAGCCATAGATCACAGTAGCAGAACTTGTATCCAAGAGCAAAGGGACATAACTTCCTCTGTAGACAGATTAAAGAAGAGGTATTGATTACTGTCACTGTTATCAAGCATCTGGGACACTAATCAGCATCTCTGTTGTGCATTTTAGTAATGGAGAGCCAGGATTCAGCAGTTGGGAGGCAGCAGGATTGAGTGGGAAGGGAAGGGAATCATTACTGCATTTATCTAGCTGCTGTCCGAAGCTGAACATTAAAACTGGTCATGATTGATTTTTGTTTTGTAAGGGGACTATCTAAAATATTACTCCAACAGAATATCCTATTTTTTTAAACATAACCTGGACAAGCTTACTATTTCCCATATGTTTTTGTTGAAAACAGCTTGCAAAGTCTCACGTACGCTCTGAGTAAAGGCTTTGTGCCAAAGAGGGAATTAACCCATTAGCCATTTAACAGTTAAAAGTGACTATTAAGTGAAATCTGTAAATCCCTATATTTCAGTTCAGCACTCAGTGTTTGCTGCTGTTACGATGCCAGTACAACATGAGAAACCTGGGTACATTCTCAGGTCAGATGTCCATCTAACATGCACACAAAAATGAGGAAAAGGAATTTTGGGCATATTTGATGTTGAAAGTGAGGAAGCGAACTTAGCTTTCACTAGGATTGGATTCATGGCACCTGAATTAGGACCAATGTGTCCCTCAGTAACCAGTGGTGAGTGTCACATCCAGAAGTTGTCTTGGGCACCTTCTTGGAGTAGGTCAGTGGCTGTCCCTACCGGTGGGCTGTTACTGACCTTCACGGGGGACCTCGATTCAATGCGTGAAGCTACCCAGGATGAACAAGGGTCTGTCTGCCTCTGCCAGGCTTTTTTATGTGTATTGGTATTCGGCTTCCCCAAGTCCAAGCTGTAACAGCTCTTACCCATGCGATCAGATTGTATCCTCCCAGCGGGTACCTCATAGCTGTGCCGGCCTGAGGGGGAGCTTATCAAAATATTGTGATTTATGCCAATGAGTTTGTTATTCAGCGTAACGGAAGTAAACACCTGTGCTGGAGTTCCATAAAGTACCATTTGGCAATGATGCAGCACAGTCAGCTGACTGCATTAAAAAGAAAAAAAATATATATATATATTTATAAGCTGGAAATTCCAGTTTGCAGTTTATGCACAGTATGTGTGAGGAACTTGAATCTTTTGCACGAAGTTGTATTTTGTTCTACAGTTCTTGAAACCTCATTAATAAAACTGTACCAAAAGCAGAAGGAGTGCTATTTTTGCATTTAATCCTCACGGGTTTCCCATATTATCCCTTGACTTCTATTTGTTACATAGCTTTAAAGGTGTCTTTCAAAAAATATCAAGAACATCCTTCCCTGTTGCTAGAAATCTAAACTAGTTAGGGTTAGTATCTAGCTTATTGGCTAAACGTTGTAACTGCAATTACACAGACACAATTTCTGATCATACTGGATCTATTCAAGGTAGACTGAGTTCTTTAAATTGGAATTTAAAAGCAGTGGAGAATGTCACTTGAACATGTGGGGCTATTTGCATGAATTTTGCAGGCAGATGCAAGGTTATGACACAACAGGCACTGACCTGTTGCCATTATTTACATCTTTTCATTGTGATTTCTATCATTATGCATTATTTCACTGTATTTTTAATGAAAAAAACATTTAATTAATTGAGGGGCTTTGCTAACTGAACGATATAATTCACAGCATGTTGCATACATCCAATTATTTTTATGCAGATAAAAAGTAAAAGAAAAAGAGTAAGGTAGGAAACCTCCAATGTTGGCACTGAAAATGCCAAATGTCTAGGAGCAAATGTAGCCAATAGTTGATGTCAGTGGATAAAGAAGAATACTTAATATAGGTAATTGCTACTGCTTTGGGAACTGGCTTAGGGAGAGTTTAATTTGCTGAGCTGGAGTTTGGCCATGGCATCCATTTACCTTTAAGTTTGCAAAAGGCAGGCTGGAATCTTTGAAGACTGTGCTGAGGGGTTTTGTGCTCGATCCAAGCTCTTACTGGTAATAAGTGAAATATAACAGCAAAAAAATGCAAGGAAGCTTTTAAATGCAAGTTCACACATTTGTATGGATATGTTTGCATATATAGTGAGACGCATGTGCTGTATTAATGTCCAGTGAATTTTTAAGTGATAATTGCATTTGCACAGTCTTTTTGCAAATTTAGCACCCAAATTTACCTCCCAATTTAAATCAATTTAACTCCCAAATTTTGATAACATTTGAAGGCAGTATGTATCATCCTAGTACGCTCATCCTCTTTATATTTTTATCATTCCTCTACCATCCAGTGATTTTTCTGATACCACAGTTAATACTTTTATATGCTATGGATTTATATGATAGGCTAAATAAGGCAGAAGGACAACAGCAGAAGCAGCACATCCATCAGCAGTATTGTCACAAGAAGCAAAGCTGCTGCCCACCTGTTCTGCTTCTTACTTTGTAGGCTTTTAAGTAGTGGGTTTTTGACCTTGTAAGCACAGGGTAAGATTAGATCCAAGTGCTGAAGTGGTTGATAATAAAAGTATAGAATGCTGGTTATTTAAGTTCCACTTGTATCTCTACTAAAAATCCTAATAATGAAGACAATAATGATTTTTAATTTGGGTCATACATACTGATTTGCTGTTAGAAACATGGGTGGTGCTTTTTTAAAAGAACGCTTTCTTACAACTAATTTTAGGAAATATGATTCATGTCAGTAATGACATGGTTTTCCATCCTGGAGCGGTCTGTCAGATCTCCCATGAGGGTTCATTTTAGTTTAATATTCATAGATGAACTACCCCTTGTAGAAGAGCTTTTCTCTTTTTTCTATTTACATTTTAAATAGTTCCATGGAATTGAGTAGGAGCAAGAGAATTGTCTGCTGAATGCTGATGGATACAATAATATTAGTAACAATGTCATTAGCTGTGCTTAGGAAGAAAAAATAGATCACACAGTTTGCATGTGACTTTTTTCTGTATAATTCTGTAGCCATATATTTTTCCTTAATTTACACCATGTATATTGCTGTTTTAATCTGAAATGGAAATGCCTTCTCATCCAGTCTGCAGAATGGTATCTGCCATAACCCGAACACAACATACCCCATGGTAAAGGTTAGCGTTACACATCTAGTGCAAGTTCATTTTGCCAGACTAATGTTTTACTAAGCGCTTGAGCTGAGCTTTTGTGAGAAGTACCCTCTGCTAGGGAGACAGACATTCGCTCTGTAAATCAGAAATGACAGTTTATAATAGTGCTGTGTGATAGAGAGGGAAGAGGAGCGGGGGGAAATGGAGCTGAACTCTACATTATGGAGGAACTGTAGTTTCTCATTACAGCCTCAGGAATCCTGATCTACAATTCTTTGCCAATGAATACATCAGCTGTGCTGCCCACAGAGCTTTGTATGCAGGTAGGCAGGGACAAGATTTCCTTAATGCTTTGGGTAGGAGAAAAGCTTCTTTTCATTTTTATGTGGGTCTGGAGTAGGAGAGAGAAATAAATAGCTTTACTCATGTTTGTTCTTTGTTTTATGTCCAGGTGACGTTCCCTGTCAGCTATTAAGAGGAGCTTCTAAACCTCTCTTATTCTAATCTGCAGGCTTTATAGTTCACAAGATGGTGCTTGCAACTCAAATCAAAATGGAAGTCATTTTCCTCCTCTTACATTCTCTGCTGTTAAATCTCAAATGAGACCCAGTGTTATTGTGGATAGCGCTTGCATGCTGAAAACTGTATGATATTTGTTAGCATGAAAAATCCAGTTGAACTTAAAGCACAGTTGCTAAAGTACATTAGTACAGTTTCTGATGCATTCATTTTCCCTTTTGATTGTGTTCATTGCTTTAATTTATACAGTGAAATAATTTATAATGCCTGTTCTCATAATTAATGAGATTCCTTAATAAGTTACGTGGAAGTCTGCATCAGATTTTGTATTCAGATTCATAGTTGTGTTTCCTTAAGTTTGAGCCAGAGTGGCACATGCGCAAATCTAAGCAGTCTTTACTAATGGTGGAAAAAGATATCTTCTGTTTAGTGGTTATTTTGTGTCTCAAGAGTGTGGTACTTCTGTAGCCAGTAAAATCCAGTTGATGAGGTCCATGACTTCCTTTTGTTTAAATTCAGAATCAACACTGTTCTCTGCAGTTTTCAGACCAGTAGCCTAGCTGTCTGCATGTTGAAATACATTGGACTGGGGAGTATTTTTATAGATACTTAATAAACATGAACTCTATGTGTATGCAGAGAATTGTTTGTCTAAACATGGAAATGTCTTTGAAAAGATCTGTAATGTTTCCTACCATTGCAAAAAACATAGGTAAGTTATTGGAGAGCTGACTTCATCTGAAGAAAAGTTGGATTGGTGTTATATTTATAATGTATTTTAGATGTCTTTTAAAAACCCATTAAAGCCTTGGCTCTTCTGAGACAGCATCAGAATGATCAGAGCTCGTTAGCTACTGCCCTGGAGAAGAACTGGGAAATGCAGAAAAATGTTTGATTCTGGGACTATTCGTAGAATTTAGAGATAGAGGTTTGATGGCTTGTCCTGGAAGTTCACAGGATATGGTTTCATTTTTAGTGAGTAAAATCCAGCATGCTATTCGGATGGGATAATCATTTTGGGGAAAGCACTGGGCTGCAATAAAAACTATTGCATACTAAAATTAAGTTAAATACTAAAAATTATGTTATTGTGTTTTCTCTTGGGGCGGGGGGGAAGGAGGGGAGGGGAGAGGAAGAGTTAAGAAGTGCCATCTCTATGAGTTCATGGAATTTTAACTATTCATGTCTTGCTCAGAAAATGTTTTATTATAAATAAATGTTTATAAATGAATAGGAAAATTATAGGATAAATAGGAAACTATAATGTACTTGCCAGGGGAAAGTTTTACTGAGGTTGCAAAATCTTAAATGCTGATGTGGTCTACTTCCAATGTTTTATTCTATAAAATTCTAGATTTTTATTCCAAGGAAAAAGGTAGGAGTATTCTGCTTTATGTAATTTTAGCCATGTGTTGTCAGCTCCCAGCACCAGAGCGCACACTCCTGGCCCATACCAGTGGGTACAGCCGGGCTGCACGCCCCGCTGGGCTCCTGGCCCGATGTCATAGGGACTGTGTCTCGGAGGGTCCCCATCTCCGCAGGCTTTGTGAGGTGCCACCGGTCCCTGAGATGGCTCCTCTCAAGTCCCTAGCATGCAGTGAGCCAGTGATGCAGCTTCTCAGTGGGGCCGCAGCTCCTTTCAATGCTTTTGTGTGTGATTTTTATTTTACTAAGGCAAATAGATAACTAAAGGAAAAAGACTACTTATTTAATGATCAGGTTGTCAATTAAAGCTAGAAAGGACTTTGATGAATCAGAAAAGGCATATCTGCATCAGTGAATGTTGAGATCTGTAAAATAGATTTATAATGGATTTATAAATATAGCAGCTGCTGCCTCCTCTATAATTCAGTGTGAACACTAGCTAGTTAGTCCTGCCAAGGGACTGCTTTTAGCTGAAGCATCGTGTTGATAATACAGATATAAGAAATACTACTGCTGTACAGTAATTTCAGAAGCTCTGTGAAAGCAATTTAACATCAGATAAGAAATTACAGTTCACAAAGAGGAAAGGAGATGCAAGAGCTAGCTACAGTAGTAGCAACAGTAGCTACTCCCAAGGAAAAGAAATGCATCGCTAGCAGGGCAAAGCTAAGCAGGTTAGAGAAGGTAAAAGATGGCCATGTATGCTATTGTGATGATTGCACGAATGATGCTGTCATTGCAAGGTGCATCTATTCAAGACATTTGGTATGAAACCAGTTATCAGAAAGCCATGAGCCTGTTTTCACTAGTGTAGCTGTTTAATCACTGATATAATAATCACTGATTATAGCTATGTAAGCCAGGTCAAAAACCAGTAGTAGTCTAACCTCATATAGCGTTTGAAATACATTTTTATAAGTATAACATGACTATTAGATACAAAGTGTGATGCATGTGAGTGATGCACGCCAGTTAAGGCAGTGCAAAGGGAGGTACATAGCTCCTTCTTAAAGACCTTTAATAGTTGTGACTCTTTCTTGTATTTTGCCTATAAAGACAGGAAAAGGCATCCTTAATTTTTGAACAAGTTTTAGGAGAGCTGCCTTACCGTACAATGGAAGATCTCTTGTTGTAGCTTAAAATACCTGTAGTATAGGTGGAAAGTATTGCACTACAACCCAGTATAATGCAATATTAAATTTCTGTACGTCTTGAAAACTCAGCTCTATGTTTAGGAATTATGCATCCTACAGTTTCCTCCTGCTCTCCCATCCTTAATTCCTAGGGACACATATGAGCATTGATGCGCTGAAGCTGCCCTTTTCTGTGCCGTTTTAGTGCTAATGCAACTTCAGAAAGTGTCCAGCTGAAGTGTGGCCAATGTCTCGTGTGTAATACACATAAGGAGATGCAAAATCAGTAGCAACACTTCAGGGATAGCGTTAATATTTAGGCAAGCTGCCAGCACTGTGGTGAGAACTGAGAGACACTTGTATACATCTGTGCTGACAAACAGAAGTCCTGTTTGGAATGCAATTTGCACAGCTGTCCTTGTCCCCCGACAGTATGTCAACAGTGATGAGCTTGATGAGAAGGAGTGCTTTTTATTTGTTTCCCTCTGTTTAGGGGAAACTCGTGCATAACCCCAGTGCAGAAGAGGCAGTAACGAGTGGTTTACTGTCCTACCTAAGATTTGAGGAGGAAGCAGTCGTGGAAGTTTCTTGTGTTTGCTACCCAGACATTTCAATGTGGAGTTAATGTGTGACAGTTTCATACCTGACCAGAACATTGACCTGAAAGAAGCTGGAAATTCGGTTCATTATATATATTATTTCATAATTTGTCCACTCCTTGATTTTACGCTGCTCAATAGTTCACAGAGAAAGCTAAGAGAAATGATTTGAGGTTTTGCTGTGACTACGTTGAAGAGGGACAGTGCACTTCAGATTGTGTAGCTCATGGTGCTTTCTCCTTGATGCACGTTTTTTCTGAAAATGATAGTGCCTTACAAAAGAAAGTTGATAGGGAGGAGCCTACTGAGCAAAGCACTTAGTGATTTTTGAAGCTGGGTTTTGGTCATTTTTTCATGACAAATGCAAGTTAATATTTTAATTGTCAGCAGCAGTCAGGAGCTATGAATGCTTACTGTACAGCACTCTTTTGCCCACTGCTGACTAGTCTGTGCGCGCTGGAGAACAGCAGGCTGCGGCCCTGCGTGAGCCGCACGTTCTGCCATACTGCGGCTGTAGGCAGGGCTCAGGCTGACTTTAAATTGATGGGCTTTTGTGTTCAATGGCATCTTGCTTTAACCTCCCACTGCCTCTGATGCTGAGTGCATTTTGCCTGCAGGGGAGCTCTAATGCTCCAGTATCTTGCAGAACTGTTAGAAATAGGGTTGGATGTGATTTCAAGAACTCCCTTCATCTACCTCCTTACCAAATCTAAAATCATCTTTGCTATTCTCTTCATGTTGATTTTTTTGTACTGTTTTTTTTGTCTAGTGTTTCTGAAGTCTGTATGTGTTAGAAATCCAATCACTTCGTAGGCAAGCTATTCCCATGTTAAACAGTGTTAAACACTGTTAGGAGGTTTTACCTTGTGTCAGCACACGTATTTACAGTGTAATAATTTGGCCGTAGTCTGTATATCTGGAATGAGTAACAGGCTAGTTGCTGTTTAGCAGCCTTGGTCATAATCCTGCTCTATCAAATTATCTTCATTACATTTGGGACCAGAGTCAAATCATTAGTTATAGTTTATCCAGTGGTTCCATTTTTCTTTTATTGAATAATACCGTGCACCATCTATAAACAAAGATTAGTAACATGATGGATATTTTAGGTTGTGTTTATTTCACAGGGCATTGGACACCTCATATGACATACTTCCCATGGTGAGCTGATACACTTGAATACTGTTCTTGGTGTTTCTCTTAATAAAGCCTACTTCTGTTTTCATTTGAATAGTTCCTTTAGATGAAGGAATGAATGAAGTCAAGAGGCAAAGTCAAATATTTTTTTAATAGCGAGGGCTGCCTTTTTTTTTTTTTGGCTAAGCTCTTGTGGAGATGGTCAATTGTCAGGTATCTTGGACAACTACAGGTTTTGCTTGTTCCAATTGTTCTTGGAGCATACTATATGATAGAAGTCCTTTCTTCTGTGCAGAAACCATGTCTGAGCATTTTGAAACCATCTGGCAGTTCTGTGGCTTCGTATTGCAGTTATGTTCAGAATAAGCATAAAAGACAACAGAGAGAGGGAGTGTTTGGATTGGCTTATTTGCCAGCAGTCACATTTCTGGTGCTTAACTCAACTTTAGTATGAAATACTTCCGTGTTGTCACCATGAATCTTATGATTAATTCTTTGCTCCTGGCAATCCTGTAATATTGAATGTTGCTAGAAATATGATCCAGACTGAGAGCCAACTTTTTGTCATGTGGCTACCATATATAGATGGACAGTATACTTCACATAACATTGCTGTGATACTTTCAACTAGGTTTTTTGGTATATTCTTAGAAATGTTTTTGTTTTTATATTTCTATGCACCTGTGAAGACCATCAACAGCCGCTGATTTCACTAGCCTGCTAGTAGTAGGTTTTTTGGTTTTGTTTTTTTAACAGAAGTTCCATATTTACTGAAAATGCTGAGCATTACTGTTCAGATCCAAGGAAGCTCCACGTTCTGGCTTCTGTGCTCCAATGAAGTATTTCAAAGGAGGAATAAGGTGGTTACTGTTTTCAATTTGTACAAAATCCCAGTTTTCAGCATGACTTGGAACAAGATGCATGGCATGCAACAAGCCATCTGATTAATCAGCAGAGAATTTGCAAACATCAGCAATGCTTCAAGATGATACAGGAAGATTTGATGTCATGTCTCCTTGTGCCTTCTGTGTATAGTATTTTGCCCTTGCTTTTCCCCTCATCTCCAAGAGAGTTCATGCAAGGTTGTGGTTTTACTAAACATAGAGCTGCCTGGAGTCTCTGGCTTTTGTTTTTTCCCTTCCTAATTGGCTTCTAGTAGTTACTTTTGAAGCATGATGGTGTCAAGTCAATTTGTCCAGGAGTCGATCATGTGATTTTTCATCATGATGATTGTGTAAACACTTCTTGCAGCTTGATTACCCCAGGTTTTTCCAAAGGCTTATTGAGGTGCTCTCCGTACAAAATCAATGACATGGGTGTCTTCTAGGTGGTGAAGGATGCATCAGTGGGTGAGAAGGAAATATTAATAAAGCTAAGTACATTTGACTGGCTTAACTGAGGCTGCTGCTGTTGGTGCTTACAGGATAGGTGTAATGAAACTGCTGCTCTCTTTAGCTCTTTATGATATGAACAGCAGCGTAGAGTGGTCTGGACCTCAAGAAGTTGCTTTAAGTATTATCTTGAGATCAATTTTCATGAAGTGCCAGATTATGGGATTTCTGTGGTATTGTGGCAGTGGTTTTGTAAAACCATCTTTCTCTAAGATACAAGTAGGAGATGCACGCATGTAGAATCAACATATTGGAAAGGTGAGCTAATGCTGCTGAGGAGGAGAAGAAATTGTTTGGGTCTCAGTGGTGGAAGCCGTGATTGATATATTTCGGACATTTTGGATAGGAAGATTGTGTTTATCTAACAGTCTGTATTCCACTTGTTGTTGACCATGCCCATTCATAGGGGACAGGGTTATTCTGGGAAGAGTCTGCTGGTGTTTTAGCCCCAAGGTAGTTGGAAGTTGGAGGAGCTTTAGAACTTGGCCGTGCAAAATACAGCTATTGGATGAAAATGAAAGTGCTCTTCCACAAAATTTGAGATGATTAACAGGGCAGAAAACAAATAATGTAACTGTACTCTGGTAGATTAAGGGAACAATATGGGGTTAAAAAATGGAATTTGAAGTGGTTTTGTAGATAGCGGTTCATGTTCTTTGGGCATGCCACTCATACCATACATGTATCACTTATTTTAGTCTGTAATCCTGAGAGCCCCCTGCCCTGCTGAGTGTATTGTGGAGGCAAAGCGCCGATGGTGAAGTAACGGGAGCTGTTACGGATCTTGATAGAGTAAATAGTGCAGCACTTTGGTGTCTGTCTTTCATGGGCATTTGGAATATCTGTAACATGCTGAATTTCACAGGTCACAGCAGGGCTAGCTTAGAGGCACGCTGTCAAAGTATTTGGAGACTTGTGAAATTACTTCAGGCTGTCCTTTAAAAGTGATCATGTTTCAGTCTGAGTTTTGATCTTAGCTACTCTTGAGGAAGAATAGGATGAGACCACAGGCTTTCTGTTCAATCATCTGGAAAGCCTTTAAAGAGAAATTTTAAATATTGTAGCAGAAGTTACAGGATTTCCTTTTTTAATTCTGCAGAGCTTTAGATTATTTGGGGTGATGGCAGATGAATATCCTTGTCAAAGTTAAGAAAAAAAATAATTAAAGGATTTTGTAGCTACTTTCTCTTCAGGAGCAATAGATTACTCAAAAGCAAAAATAAGATTCTCTGGGGGAAAAAAAGAGAGCATCTTCATCTTGCTGTGTGACCTCAGCTTAATATTTGAAGGATTTTTTTTTCTATCCTTATTTTATCAGATGTATTCAATTTTTTGTATTATTGTATGCTTCTGACTATAGATTTCTAATTCAGTGGATGTTTTCTAATAGCAGATGAACTGAGCTGGCAGCATTTGAATGGTAATATAGCAAACACTATTTTCATGATGAACCGTGGTTGACAGGGCAGATGAAAAAAAAAGTTTTATACACAAATGATGCTGGTTGTTTTCGTGTTTTGGAACCAGGAAAATATTTATTTAGTGTGGTGTGGCTGTATGTTCTTAGTATCCATAATTCTGATAAATACAGCCTGATGAGTAAATAGAGGTTAACAAGGTAATGTGTTTGATGTGGCATCTTTTGCACGGAGTGAGGGAGTCTCTCTCTGATGAGATTCATTGTTTCTCTTTCGCTGTATGTAGTATGCATCTTTTCTGGCTCAACGTGTGAACCTACAGCCTACGGGTCCCACCTGCACGTCTGGTTGCTGTATGTAGCCTTTGTAATATCTGCACTTGAACTGCTGGTTTAAAGTCTCAGGTGAGGCACACGTTAGCCATTTTTCAGTCATTAGAACAGGATTTTAGACAACTATATTCCGTATCTTGGATACTACCACTGGTTTCTGTAGTGTATGAAGTCTCTACAACTGAGGACTCTTCTTAGGTATAAGCTACATAAACATGCATCTGTAATGATGCTGTTTGTCAGCCATTTGTTCTCTGGAGAGGGTGCCCAAAATACCACAGAACTAAGTCCTCTGCTCTGGTGGGCTTCAGTTATGTCTTTGCCTTTCAGAACCATCTGAAATATCAGACATTGCAGTTTCAGGAAAAAAAAAAACAATTCTATTTCTTCTTGGAAAATCCAGATCTGTAGTTCCAGATTGTTTTAAACTATTTCAGCTTGTCTTTCCCATTCTTGGGAACATATTTATATTGTCTGTATCTCATGTCAAACCATGTTTTTCTTTCTGCTGAATTCTGCCATGTGTTGCTTTGTTTGTAAGTTGCTTCCAAGCCAGTAATCATAAGCACTCCATCTGGTTTGGGAGCAGAGTAGTGATAATGTAAAAGGACATTTCCACTATTCTATTTAAAAGAACCCTCCATCTGTACCAAATCTGCCATTTTACTGAGATTGTAAAGGATTTTTGTTGTTTTTTCTTTTTCAAAGAGGGGAGGAGGTTGATTGTTGAGACTTTTTTTTTCTTGCACGTCTGTTCATTACTTGGTTGTATCCGAGGCCCTTTCTCTTTCCAAGCTTAGAATGACTGTAGGAATTTGCAGTTCATGTAATTCAGGATGCAAATTAACAAAAGGATCCTGACATTTTTTTTCCAAAGTCTATAACAAGTTGATTTTGACATTAGTATCGAGCCTTTCCTTTATTACCCTTTGTGTAAGGATGCATGTGAGAACCCATCCTGAATTCTGTAAAAGTGATCCATGAGGTTAAAAAAAAAAAAAAAAAAGTGTCAGTATGATTTACAACATGAGCTGTCAGAGCTGAACTCATGGATGGGAATGTGCTTAGGTGACTTTTTGGTGCAGCCAGATTTTAATTTTTCTTTGTAAATCCGATCATTGCCCCCTTAAAATTAATGGAGAGAGAATTAGGTATCTTTTCTTGTGGGAATGTCCCAACCTGAACCCAGTCGGGTTTGTGGAGGTTAATAGGCAGTAGTCTCGGCTGATCATCCAGCGGTCTCATCAGGCCAACGTGAAGCTGAGGAGCTGGGAGCCAGCGACTGGAAAGGCAAAGCAGCTCTGGCAGATGGAGCGAGCAGGCGGTGGGCAGGGGAGACCCTTCCCAGAGGAGCTGCTGGAGGGAGCAGGCGCACAGACCCTGCTGGCAACGTGCACGGGACCAGGGCTGCCTCGGGAGCGAACAACACAGCCCATTGGTGAAACAGATGCACACAGAGACTGTGTTGAATCCTTTTCTATGAAAGCTTTGTTGCTCCTTTCCAAGTAAGCAGTGCTTTAGCTTCAGGAGAGCTGTCGGTTTGCCAATTCTCTGTCACCAGTCACAACGCCCAGCAGGAGGCTGCAGCTCAGTGGCGCCCGGTGGTGAGGGGCTACCACCCTGCAGTGGGCCTTGTCTGCTGGACGAGATTCTTGTGAGTTTCCGTAAAGCTGCCCAATTTAATGCTTTTATTGACAAAAAGAACTGTTCTGCAAGTTTTAAATTTCAAGTGATTCCCTTGAATCCCATTACAAAAATCATGATACTGCTCTTCTCCTTGTTCTCAAGTAAATTTTCAAAGGCAGAAGGAAAATATTTAGGCACCTGGCTCTTTCATTCAGAGCCAGCTGCTCTTCAGTTAGAAACAAAAACGTGGCCACTGGATAGTAACCCTGTGCTCTTGCATATACGGAATTGTTTCCTTTTAATATTTTGAAACGATAGGTCTCAGTCTTCAGAACACATAGTAACACCAAATTAAAATTCAGCTTTAGAAGCTGGGTTTTCAGGACACTGCATGTTGCTGTGGCAGCTCCCAGTAACGCCATCGCAAAGGTAGCTGTGGTACAGATGATTGAAAATGTCTGCTACAGGGAGCTCTGCCACAGATACGTCAGAGAGATGAAGTCATTCAAACTGACTTGGTCATCGTCTTGTACTTAAATTGAGGTGGAAGGCTCTTCCACCCCTGCAGACAGCTGTTAACTTCTCTGTGTTTAGTCAGTGGCAGAAGTGGGTTTTAGTCATAGATACTGAAATGCTATGAGCAAAAATGTGCAGAAGCGGAGTGTAGTTGGTGATAATTAGAGTGCATCAGTGACATTAATGAAGTCATTTCAAGCTAGATCACCTGAGTGTGTGGCACACATTGTTTATTTAGTGATACTTTAAGGCCTCAAATTTTTTACCTTCCAAGAGACTACACGGATAATTAGCAACAAGTTCTGCATTACAACCTGAGAGCATGAAGCTGCTGCCCCATGCCTGGGTTCTAGTTGATGCAGACATGGAGAAATGTTCCTTGAAATTTTGGAATTATCCTCACAAAATTTTATATAGAGATTATTTCTGTATTTCTGGATGAGGCATTGAACACATCTTGTCTGACCCAAATATTACAGCTTGATTATTTTTTTTCCTCGTCTTACCCCTAGTTCTGCTGTACTGGTGACTGTTGGGGTGCAGCACGTGTAGAGGGTTGGGATGAGAAATGGGCAGAGTGGATCCCAGGCAGTGCGGTGTGTGCTGTGCAGGTGCTTGTAGTGAATTGAAGAGATGCAAATAGTCCCTTTCTCAGAAGGTGGATGTTCCTTATAGCCAGTCCTAACCGAAGTAACTGTAGGGAAGCATGCAAGAAAATTCCTGCAGTTGGCAATAGTTTCCATTGTAAAGGAAGAGGTCTGCTTTACTGAAATTGTGAACCTCTCTCAGGGCTTCCTTCCCTCTGAAACAAAACAGTTTTGCTCTTGATACTGCTTTTTATTTGTAGTTTCGGAACTTGGAGTATATAGATACCAACCTTTTAGTTCAGGAAAATAGACTCTAGAACCAACAACATAAATCTATAATAATTAGTCATCAGAAAATCTGAATAAATAAAAAATTACCATGGAGTAGGAGGCAGGCATATGTGGTATTCAAAACACACAGAGTGTAAAATGATGTTATTGTTTCCTTTAGAAATAGTTCAAAGTAGTCTGCATTAGAAAGAGCTGATAAGCAGAATGACAAAGGCTTGTTTCATGAGTGATTCCAAGCAGCGGTGGTTTTCTGATCAGCTGATCCTGCAGCTATTTTGGGTATTCCACAGATCATGATTGCATACACAGAGAATGATTGGAGGCTGCAAATATGGTAAGTGAGCCAGGAATCCTGGGACACGCTCTGTTACTAACTTAATAGTCTTACAATCATTTGTCCTTTGCCATTTAAATAGCCAAGGGAAGTCTAACAAGTGACTGTGCTTAGTTCTTTTAAAAAATAAAAAAAAAGAAAAAAAAGAAAAAAAAAACACTTTCTGAGGCTGCTGTTTTTAGCAACGATGCAGTTTCCAAAGCGTTAACTAATTGAGTCATCAAGTTTCATATCTGGCCAGAGAAAATGGCAGTGGAAGAGGGAGAATGCTTTCCAGAACAAGTAAGCATTTGTAGATTCTGTATTGAGTGAAATCTGCATATTGAATTTCTCAGATTAGTGTTTTAAGTCGTTGATTGTATGAAACAAAAGTGGATGTAGAAGAGGTATGTTTTGGCTTGTGTATTTTGTTTTCTGACATTTGGGTTATGGTATAGGCTACGGAAGTATTTGGTCTGTCCTTTTGAGTAATTGCATTTTGTTCAGGGCACTCTGTAGAAGACAATAAAATTACAGAAAACATTTCATAATGTTTTGTTCTGTGATCAGGGCCTTAAGTAACCTGGGTATATGTAACAATTTGCTTCGCTGAAACATTTTAGCCAATCTTGCTTACTTAGGGGAAAAAAAAAAAATTTGAAATTTGTTTAAGGTGTATCAAATAACACACCTGTTTTACTGAAAATCCATCAGACAATTAAACTGAAAAGGGAACCTGCTATTCTACTATGCTGATAGTGACCTATAAGGATGCACCTATATCGCTCTTACTCTCTGAGGTAGTCCCAGTGACCTCCAAGGTGCTCCCTGTGTGCTTTAAAAATTCCTCATGTAAGTAAGCTGCTGTGAAATGGCATCCCTGTACCCTGGGAATTACACTCTGGTGGTCTTCAGTAGCTTTAGTTATTCATGTCAGTTAAAAAACGCAAAGTTAGAACAATTACTCTCCATGCAGCTTTACTGTAGAGTTAAAATAGAGGTTCCCAGGAAGGTGTGGTATCTTGTTATTAATATCGATGAGTGCCAAGCTTTCTGGAAACTTCAATTAATGGCAGTATTTTCTGTAGCTGGAAATGTTGCTGATGATAGCACCCAGCAGTTTACTAGCTAATGTCCGTGTCAGCAGTAGGCTTTTTCTCTGGAAAAAAAAAAAAAAAATGCAGTGAGTTCCCTTAAATATGTATGGTTTGGGTTACCTCCTGTCAACATAGGACTGAGTTGTTCTTCCCTGTTAAAAAAATATCTTGAAAATGCTGGTAGTTTTCTGGTGATACTCTCTGTGTTTGTAAGTTCATTTCCACCAGGAAAAGTTCTGAACTATGAACACATTTATTCCAGGGCTTTTGTTTGTGAAGCAATTTCTTGTAGGATGAGGTTTTGTTAGATTGTGATGTTTTATAGTACTTGATTAAACTCTCTTTTTTTTGGTCCTGCAAATGTTACTCATGCTCTCCCATCTCTTAGCACAATAATGTCAATTTTCTGGATGAAAAATGTCTTTGCTGATGCTTTATATAAGCCCCAGTAGAGCAGCACTCAGTGCAGCCCTACTAGTTTGTGTGCCACAGCTTGGAGAGCAGGGCAAAGTGGAAGTCTCGCTGCCGTTGAGCCGTGGGTCGGCAGCGTGCAGCGCTGCAGGCAGCGCTGCAGCAGGGCGGTATTTGCTCTTACTTCGCAGGGCTTTGTTACAAGGTGCATAGAAACTGTTTGTTCTGTTAGTGTATGCACTGTGCTTGTTTATTGAAGGTGTAGTAGCTATTTGAAATGGAGTTGAGCTATGGAGAAGGGGTACAGTATATATTTGTTTTGTAAGTTTTCTCTTGCCAGCCTTGTCTATGGTAAATGCTGATTCTCACTGCATGTATATCTAAATCTCCTATAGGTTGCCATGTATGTTTTAGGTGTAAGGGAGAAACAAGGTCTACTTCATTGCATGTTTATCCTGTATATTTGCTGTTCAGAAGTGGTATCTTTTAATTAACGCTGTATACCAATGGCTTATTGTATCGTGTAATCTTATATGTAATCTTAGGGAAAATTACTGACAGGTAGCATTGTTGGCCATAGCTTATTTCTGTAAGCATATAAGAAACTGGTCTTCACTTTAATGCTTGAGGTAAAAACTAATTCTAAATTTGTGATTATTAAAATACTAAAGGTAAAGTCTTTTAGCCCAGTTTGAAAAGTGTTAATTCATAAGGGAAATATAATTATTTTATTTGATTAAACAGTGATGTTTTTCAAACGTACTTCATTGCCATGCTAAGAAACAGTGGAAATTTTCACATGATGATAAACTATGGAGTCTGGTTAAGGTGAAGAAAAAAGTTCAAATAGTTCTGTAGGACTCCAAACTTCTAGTGCATAGCGGCTTTGAAAGGCAGAAAAATCCTGGTTCAGTTCTGTAACTGCAAAGTGACCCTGCAAAAATGGCACCCTCTAATTTGCAGTGATTTGTCTGTGCATTTGGTAATTTGTTTCTCACTTTAAGGATAGAAATGAGCGATGTTATGTTCTCTTTCCCTCTCTGTTCATCTCAGAGAGCCCATATAGCTAAGGCTGTTCTCCATGTTACTCGCTGGTTTCATCCTGTTGGTACCTGTAAACCGTGATCCTAGATAGAGACCTCATGCTAGGCTCTGCACTTGGACAGACAAAAAAGGCAGTTGTTGCCCCAGTGGTGGTTTACATTCCTTCTTTTTCAAAACAGAAGTGTGTGTTTAGAGGCACTACTTGATTCTAGTTTAAAACTGCTGATAACAATTGCAGGGCTGTTGGATTTGTAGTAGTTGCTTGCTGATTTGGGCACTTAGGCTGGGAAAAGCAATTCACCTGGTGGTATCTGGGCTGATTCTCAGACCTGGAGCTTGTGAAGTGAGGAACAAAACACTTTGTAAACTCATTTCCACCACTGAGTCCATTTCGCCTGGCCAGCCCCAACAAATGGTATCACTGAGCTTTTCCTGCTGTTTCACAAGAGTTGCTTTTCAGAGCAACAGTGTGTGTCAGCGTTTAGTCATGGAGGAGGAGACAGGGAGTGCTGGGAAGCGTGGAGGCTGGAGCCTCCCCTGGGCCCGGCCACGCGGTGCCATTGCTTCTGGGAGAAAGGAGACAAGTTTTCCTCGGTGCTTGTAACAGCAACAAACAGCCCTGTGCCTAACTCCTGCTGTGGCTTGCTCTGCCATGCCTTTGTGGTTGACAGCAATGGGTGGATTACAGAATGGATCTGGAGTTACTGCCTTGTGTCCACAACAGCAGAATCCAATGGAAATGAGATACGGTTGTGGTCAGCGGGGAAATTCAGCTCCTGTAGAAGAGCATGACCAAGCCAACACTGCCCAGAGTATTCACTGGTGGTATTCTCCAGTAGGTCTCAGGCATCTCTGGACTGAGCTTAAAGTTTTCTCCTGGTAGGTTGCTCAGCTCTTGCATTTGAGAACTGTTACCTCTTCTGTGTGCAAATGCCCTCATGAGTTTGAGAAGTGCCAGCTAGTTTTTTCTCCTGAACAACCACAAGCACCTCAGCCAGCCTCTGGTTCTAGGGAGATGTTTGAATCTGTTGGTTTATTGATTCCGTTGATTGCTTCTCATTGCACTGGGCCATATGTATTTCACAGCAGATCTACAAAGAGGTGTCAGGACAGATTGTTCTGTAAGTGTTACAAGCTCTGCTAAGGTAAACTGCTGTTACAAAGCTGATGTGATGCCTCTCACCAGCCCTGAAGAACTGTCTGTTACCAGGTTTATGTGCTGTGTCGCAAATCTTGCCCAAGGAGTTGTCTTAGTACCTGGAAGTTCTTCATGTAATTCCCACTGCTTCACATAACTCCCACTGACCCTTCGGATTCTCTATCCCTCACATGAGGCACATGGGGTTTTCCAGTCAGAGACTCTCCTTAACAAGTATACAGGTGTGTAAATTGGAAGAGGTTCTCTGCTTCTTTCAGAGGTTATAATCCCTGCTAGGAAGCCTGTATGGTTGGCACTTACAAACTGGTAGAGGGTTGTGAATCCTGTCAGGATCCTGAGCGGAGTATCAAAGCTTTTAAGCTATAGTAGATAGCCTTACACCTAGCCATTCAAATGCCTCTTAAGCCCACAAAAGTGTAGACTTTAGTTGCATGTGGAATTTGCGATACTTGTAGTGTAAATTGGTGTGTTGTGCATATATTACTGCCACCTCAGAAATGGCTTGACCAGTTATCCTCAAGCAATCTTTCGATTTAATAATGATCAAACTTCCAAGGCAGAATTATTTTGGTTTTCAATGAGGGTATAAAATGGAAAAGTGGAAACAGAGCAGGAAACTTTCAGCTTCGCTGTAGTAAAAGCTCTTAGTTTGTCTAGCTACAGAAGAGATTAGGTAGCGTGTCTGTAGTTTATATAGCTTACTTTCTGCAGTGTGTATACAGAATAGTTGTGTTATGCGCTGGCATGCAGTTTGCTCTACTTTATTACCAGTAACTTCCACTTCACCACATCTGATTGAAGCATATTTACATAGTATTTTTGCAGAGAGCTCATTTTGAGCACGTTAAATCTCTCTCCCTAAAATCAGCAATATTATCTGATTTAGGCGTATGCTAAAGTTTCTCACATTAACTTCAGAGAGGATGTATCTGAAAAATAAGTACACTGCAAAAAGGTTTGAAGAAGATTGTTGACTTTTTTCCTCTCCTTTCTGGATCCTGATTCTAAAACCAGGTGCACACAGAGAACAGGAAGTGGACCGATGGACGTAATTCATGTCTTTGTTCTTTGATCTGAACAGTGTAACTTTGGCATGAAGATGCGTTAAATTTGAGCCTGGGATGTGCTGAAATTACCTCCATGCTCATTGCGTAGTCAGTTTCTGAGAGAAAAAATAGCAGGGAGTAGATCAATGGCATCTCATCTACCTTGACATATAAGAAAGTTATCTTGTGGTGAATATAAATGTAGAAGAAACCCTCTAAGCACATCCAGCCCTTCTCTAACTCTTTGTGACTGCAGTAGCAGTTAGGAAAGTCAGCGATTTACTTTATACTTTTAAGTGCATGAAAACAAAACTTTAGAGAGTAAGGGATGAGTCATTACAGATCAAGGAATTGCTTCCCAGAGTTTGAAACAAACTTCCAGAAGCTGAGGCTGTCAGACTAGAGAAGAAGTTTTGAATTTTAGATGCTGAAATCTTCTCGCCCTCAACCACATTGGATGCTTTTTGTTGATGATACATTTGAGTTGGTCACAAAGGGCCTGGTTCTTTGTCTGATTGCTCAGTCCCAATGCAATACAGGGATTCACCTATTAAACCAGTGATTTCTCTGGTTTTGTGATACTTAAGAGCATGTCCCAATTTACCTTGTCGTTCAAGTGTGTTTTTTCACACAGGATGGTCTCATAGCTGAAAAGTCAATATTAAAGGAATCGTATTTTCCCATTAAAAGAAAATAATTTTCATGATTTATTGTTCGTTTGTGCATACTCAGTTTGTGTATGTTGTGCAGATGTACATCAATTTGTAGTCCTGAAAAATTAGGATCTTGCTCTTGGTGTTACTGATTTAGCACATTCATACTTGTAAATGTTTCCGTAAATTCTTTAGGGGAAGCTGACACATCAAAATTGTGTTTGAAAGTCTGAAAACCTCATCTGTGCAAGTGTGCAAAGAGGATTCTGGGTTGCACAGACCCTTGCCTCCTGTCTGAACATTGGCTCTATGGGATTGCTCTGATGTCAGTTCAGGTGCTTTCTGTTGGGTTATCAGGCATTAATTTTGTTAGAATTCCAGTTAAATTGTTCTGTATTTGTTGAATATCGTGGTGACAAGTAACTAATATGGAGATGATAGCTTCAGGGGGGGTTTCAGCGTGTATAACATGTTGAACATAGCATCCATGTAATGCAGATGTTAGGTAGGGTTTTCCCATCTCACTGTGTGTGTGTCTTTTGTGCCTTGGAAATCACACACCTTTACTCTTCGTAGAAACTGAAAGAGTAACAGCTACTTTCCGTTTTCATCCTGTGTTTGCGTTCCCTTAGGAAGCAGTCGTTCAGATATTTAAGGACACCCAGGGCTGCATTAGTTGCATCACAGTTCACATGCCCGGCTAGATTTATTGTCCGCTGGAGAGCACTGTGTGCGTAAAGTCTAAGCAACTTATACAGTAGGAGAGCTACGTCATAGCTTCACAGGAGATGTTTGTCATGGCATGCAAACAACTTGCTGTAGGCCTCTCGGTACTGTTAAAGGCAGTCATAAACACCTCTTGCATTGACAGCTGCGAAATGTGTGTGCAGCAGCCTGAACATCTCAGGGTGTGGGTCCTTTTCCAGCTGTCTTCTGCTCAAACACAGGTGGCTCATTTTCAGTGGTAACAGTGAGTGCAGATTCAGCATTTTGCTGAGACACCTAGGGTTTTTGTAAGTGGTCGTGAAAATGATACATACTAAATCTGAATGTCAGCCTTACCTTGTCTTGCAGTCTGACAAAGAAAGAGACTTCTTTTGTTTGTTTGAATGTTTTTCTGTTTTGGTCAAAGATTTCCAGAAAGGAGGAGCTGAATCTAAAATGCATCTGTCAAGCTTTGCTTGGGACTCCTTAAATGTGCGTGATCTTGAGTAATTTTTTCTCTCTACAAGCATATTAGATTGACTACTGTGAAGGGATAGAGACCCTGTTGCTGCAAGTACAGTTGATTGTGGAGTCAGATGCGACTCTTGCAGAAATATGAGATGTTTTAGTCTCCACTGGTATGACCAAGAAGAGGGGTTTCACGCAGCCTGAAACCAGTGTATTTCTGTAACTTGTGGAAATTGGATCATAATTATATAGTTTGAGTAGGGCCAGTTATGGGGATATAGAAAATAATACAATATTTTGGCTAATTCATCGTGCGCAATACAATAATATGACCAAGAAAACTGATGACTAAGTTGCATGGTAGGGCAAACAAGTCAAATTTGTTTTTTGACCAATAATTAAATCGTTTCTAATTCTGCAGTCGTATTCAAAATAGCTAGCTTTCTATAGCCAAAGGATGTATCCTTTGAATTGTCAGGCAGTGGGAATGGAGCTTTTCCTCTTGCCCTGTGGTTGTGTTTAGGGCTGTGATCCCAAGAGCATCTCTCTGAAGGATAATTAACAGCAGAACTGCAGATAGCAGTTGGCCCCAGGCTGTCACATTCTTATCATAAGAAAACACATACGGCAATGTGGTATGTAAAGCATGAGTACAGCCATAGTAGTTTGCACAGAGAAGAGCATTTTATCATCTGGTCCAACCAGCCCCCTTTCTATTGAAGAAGATAGAAGTGAAATTTTCTAATGCAGATTTAGTTATGAGGTAGGAGGGAGAATGGATGAAGAATCTTCCCTAGAAAATCATAGGTCTGGCTTATTTGACTTGGTTCAGTCATTGCTGTTAACAGACCAGTATAATGTAACTGAAATAAAATTTCATCCCTTACCATGTGAGTGTTACATATTTGCCTGGAGGAAAATTCTAAAGTAATGTAGGAGCACAGTCTAAGAAATGCTGAGGACATCCAGATTCCAGTGTAGTGCTTCTTACCCATCAGAGCTGGGCCTTGCAGCAAAGAAAAATTGTGTCGATTGCAGTAAGCCCACCCTTACCAAAATGAGCAAAAATGGTATCATCTGTTTGCTCAGGTCATCTCGTGCTGCTGCAAAACTGGTTTTACTGAGCATGTTTCCAAATGGAAGTAACTTAATTTCGTCACTTAAATTGAGGTCATTGCCTCCCCCCACAACAAATGTTAGGCATGGTTAGCATCTTTTTGTTGGGACTCAAGCCAGAATGCATCCTGCTCTGGCACAATGGGAACCTGCTGGGAGTTTCCCTTCACAACAGCTACTGTTAAAGATAGAGTGAAAAACAAAACCCTGCTCTCAATGTTTAAAAAAAAAAAAACAGACTGGATTTTTAGTCTGAAAAAGAAGTCACTGTAAGCAGAACACAAAGGAAAGAGAGATGAGCCATAATAAAAATACCGTCAGTATGGGAGGAGGGCTGTGCATGCTGAAAATAATGGCTTTGCACCGTGGGGGTCTGCTAAATAATACATAAGTTCTTAGTTTTCTGGAAGGACCATCTCTAGTCCCAGAAAAAAACAGGCCAGAGCCTGGGCTGGCAATCAGTGCAACATTTTCTAACAGTGCTAACAGTTTTTGTCTTTACTCATGATAAATATCCTCTTACTTCACTGGGAGCACTTGGAGAAAAAGATACTGAATATGTATTTGCTAGTGTGAGTCAGCATCAGCATTTTCTGTTTTAAAATGGAGGCTTAAGGTAATATCCAACTGACTTAAGAATTAGTCTTTCCTGTAACAGGAGTGTTTTCAACTCATGCAGCTTTTCCTCAAAACAGGGAAATGATCTCAGGTCTTACCTTTGCGTGCCACTGTGACCAGAGGGCCTTAGGGTAAAGAAGGGCTGGAGGATGGAGCACTTTTGCCAGCACAGCTCATCCAGCCTCAACCCTTTCCAGAGACATCCCTGGGATGAACGCTGTTAAAACGAGCTCCAGACTGGACTGCTCTGGCCTGCAGGCAGCCCACGGCCTGCGAGTTCGTCAGTGTGCTTTGCGTTAAAGAGTTGACTTCTTACACTGTAGTACTTGAAAGGGGAATACACAAAATTAAAAGTAGTATGCATTGCATAAAAGCTCTGTTCATTAGCCAGTCTGTCTGCATTTATGCATTTCTTAAAACCAGAAATAGTTCCTTTTTCTTCTAAGTACGTACAATGGGGAAGAAAGAATTCTTAACATCTCTGAAGGAAACGCTTGTTATTTTGCACACATCAGTGCTGGTACTCTTATAAATCCACTGTTTATGAAATATTGCCTGATTGCCATTCCAGAACTAAACACTGTGCACAGGATCTGAGGTGTGTGTCTCCAAGAATTAAAACAGTTGTAAGAATTATGGTTTTAATTTAGGTCTGGATGTAGAGATTGGAAAGGCAGCATCCATAGGGAACACAACAGAGAGCCGTGAAAGGCTTAGGGGATAAAGCCTGTGCCAAATGCACGACAAGAAGGGCTGCAGTCTTTTTGGCTGAGTGTAAGAACATCTAAGGTTCAGGGTGTTTTGATGTATAGTCCATGCCTGTTGTTTTCTTGTTATTTGTCAAAACAGTGGAGAATCAAAAGCCAATTCTTATCTTCATTTCATGTTGGGATTGATTACAAAAAAAGGAGGGGGGGGGGGGGGACCTCGAGATGTTAC